>JADLZN010001882.1:0-25808 GCA_018155175.1 Sinocyclocheilus anophthalmus | reverse complement strand
GTCACCAAGCCCAGGAAGCTTTGCATTATCTTCTTCGTGGAGGGCCGTTTGTACGTATCAATGGCTTTGATACGATCAGCAGACGGTTTTATTGTACCTTGCGACAATTCATGTTCGAGGTAATCCACCCTCCTCTGAACCAACTGAAGCTTTTCTCTTGATGCCTTGAAACCAGCTTCCGCCAGGATGTTGCAGACAATGCCGGAGGCAGCAGCACACTGGTCCGCAGAGTCACCAGTAACGAGGATGTCGTCCGCGAATTGTAGCAGACAGGTATCAGGAGGGATCTGAGCATCCGCTAATGTTGCGTGCACTAAGGCGGCGAACACAGCCGGAGAATCTCAAGCCCTGAGGAAGTCTAGACCAGCTAAATTGAGCATGGTCAAAGGTGAAGGCGAACATCGGCTGCGAGACAGGATCTACAGGAATAGAAAAGAATGCAGAGCATAGATCAATAAATGTGAAATAGGCATGTGAACTAGGAAAAGAATTAAGTATTGTGTGCACATCAGATACAATAGGAGCCAATGGTTTAATTACAGTATGTCATTAATCTTTCTAAGATCCTGAGTTAATCGCCAGGAACCATTCGCTTTTCTAATTGGATTGATCGGTGTATTGTAGGGAGAGTGAGTCTTGATCAGAATGCCTTGCGCCAGCAAATTTTCTATAATAGGCCGAATCACATCGATTTTTTCTTTGGAGAGAGGATATTGTTAACAATAAACTGGTGTGTGTCTGGTCAAGAGTAGCCGCATAAGGGCGGACATCTATGAGGCCCGCATCATCCTTATGCTCCGCCCACAAGCGAGGGTTGACATCCCCTTTTCCGGTAAGGCTGCAGTTGCAGCCTCAGCCTCAGTGGTCGCACTTCCTGTATCAACAGTCAGAGAATAGACAGAAGGAAAACATGAGTTGCAGAGAATTATTCTGAAAAGTAATATGAGCACCCAATTTATGCAGCAAATCTCTACCTAAAAGCAAAATGGAGCATCAGGTATTATCGCAAAAACGTGCATCTTAAACAAAGAAGGATTGCCTTTAGAAGTTACCGGTAAAGTTGGTGTAATTTCACAACGTACAGGGACACCGGAAACTCCCACTGCTTTTTCCTACAAGCGTTAGCGAAGTGTCCCGCAATGCCACAATAATAACATACTTTCGTCCCTGTTTTGACAACAGTATTAATCAGCATCATCGCTGTAGGTTTCCCTCGGGAGGCTTCAAAAGCCCCCGCGGTGGAAAGCTCACGCAGTCTCCGAGACAAAGCGTCAACAGAAATATCTGTTATATTCGAAGTTGTCAAACGAACCAATTGTGCGATTTCTGTTTGCATGTTATTCAAAAACGTATTGACAAACAAAGGAGAATGTTGATCTAATGGAATGGAAGATTCTTCAGTCAAGCATGCTTAAATCGATTGAAAAATGCAACAGGATTTTCGCCCGCTTTCTGTTTCGTGTTTGCAGCATGCGACAAATCTTGCTTAGCTGAAGACAATTTCACCAGAAAAGCAGTCAATTGTCTGAAAAATTCTTTTAGCTTTTCCACATCAGCCCAAATCCACGCATCATCTTCATCGTCCTCCGAATCAACTATTTGCAACGTTCGGAAAGATTTTGGTTGTGACAGATCTAATGGTTTATCACTTTTTGATAAAGCACCGTGGCGAGATGGCGGCGCATCCCGTTTAGGACTCAAAACATCAATCTCTGCAATCAATTCTTCCTCTGTAATTTCTGGCGGCAGTGTTTTAGTCAAAATGAAGCGATAATCACGCCCAGTCAATTGACTGTACGCGGTTAAACGCTTCAATACAGACACATATTGATGCGGACACCGTAAAGGATCAGGCAAATCTTTAGCAATCGCGACAGCATCCGACATTGCCAGCGGGGTTATTTTAGTCTGCACAAATGGGTATAAATCAGTCGCAATAGGTAGTGACGGGTACAGACGATTAGGGGTTAATTTTCTTGTTCAGGCTTTCCAACAGTATCATACCGAGGCGGAGCCGAGCTGGGAGAGTCAACATGGGACATTAGAAAAAAAGATTTTTTTATCAGTCGTTTTAACCTGATCTGGACCTTTATCTTTGACCGGCGCCATCACGAATGGAAACGGATTAATTGTACTTTGCCTTCTGACCAACCAGCCAAATTACTCAAATACGGTTCAGTATTAAACCCTTTATTGTTTATGTACATCCAATCCCTTGGCAACTCGCCAAGAATAGGTTTCGAGATCGTCTGCCCCATCGGAGATCAAAGATGTCTCGTCAATTTTAGTGCACTTTTCACAATTTATAGAATGGCCAAACAAAACACAAAATAGAGACCGCGGTCTTATATTAACTTTTTGATATTTTTTGGCCAAAAGAAAACTTTCAATTCTGTATTATTCATGAAATCACTTTAAGAGACCGAGAACCCTTCACGGCAAGAATGAGCAATTATAATCTTTCCCACTACTCTATTTTCAAATAGATAGGTTAAACGGAAAGCTTCTCACTCTTCTTCCCACATCTAAAATGTGAGGAAAACAGATTGATGCCAAATATGACACAATCAAATTGCAAACGAGAATAAATTCAATTTCTCTTACAGACAGGAAGAAAAAAAAAAACAGTTTCTTACCTGTCTTTTTAAGAAATTCCCGAAAGGACGAGCCCTCATTTGTTAATAAAATAACAATTTGGTCCATCCAGTAAATTCTCTTTGCCACCTTGAATAATTCTCAGTTACTTTAAAGTGTAGATAGACGGCCGGGAAGTAAGAAAACACACAGTCAAATGTATCCTCAATACTTCAATTTTTCATAGAAATACAGACATTATACAGGCATATGTCGAGGGGAGTTTCATCCTCTTAACCAATGAGGATATGAATAACATACACATATAGGATCTTTGGCCAAGAACATGTGTTTATATAAAATGGCCACATGTACAGAAAAAATGGACATATTAGGAATAGATTTTTGCGAAGAATGCTGAACTGTCTTCGTGGTTTCATCACGAACTCCTTTACCCTTGTAGTCCTAACATTCATGTCCTTATTTGGGACATTTGAACCAAGAGAAGCTAATGTATACATTTAAGCATGCATACTTCGCATATAAGACATATTTAAACATAATATCAAGAGAGAGAGATGGATACAGAAGGAGGAATTCAGAGAGAATGCGTTGTATATATAAGAATGAAAGAGAGGGAGAAAAAGGAGGGGTAAGACATATCTGGACTCAACAGAAAGACAGAGAGTATTTTCTAACACCTGGTGTTTTCCTGTTTGTTGTTTTTGTTTGGTTTTGCTTCACATTTTAAAATTTACATTTGCTATACCACATGAGAAAAATTAAAGAGGACACAGAGAAGCTTTTTAATCTTAAGATTAGGAATAATATCATGCTCTTAAAACCTCTTTAATTGGTTGTGTTTCTGGTGAAAAGCAGAACTTTGTTCACAAAACTTCTCATGCTCTCGGGCTGTGTTACTGGAGCCTATTCAGAGATTTATATGAGCTGTATTTCAGCAGATGTCATGTCGTGGACTGTTGGCTCTGCCACAGGGAGTCGTAACTCATTGAGAGACTACTGGTACCCTGTTATCAGTCTGCTACATGACCTCACACCAAACATGCCGATACTCGAGTGTATGAAAGCACACGTTCTGTCAACTTGAGCAATGGAAGCAACAAAAGCAAATTACACAGTAATGGTCGGCCATACCAATTTTATGTGTCTGTCTGACTGAATTCGATGACATGGTCTGAAATGACATGTTTCAGTGGCAACATTGCAAAGGCCGCAGCAGGGGATGCAATCACCTTAATTCACAATATCTAGAGACGTTGACATAAGAAGACAGGTAGGGAAAAATTTAGTCAGGTAGATTTAAAGAGGATGGGGATTTTTAAAAAGACATTTGGACACTTATCTACTTTGACTGTTGTGTTAAAAATATAAAATGTAATTCTTTAGCATTTTCAGTAGAAGGGTGCAGCATCTAGCATGAGCGCCTGAATAAGAAGAAAGAAAGGGAAAAAAAACACAAAAAGCTGGAGGAAAAAAATTCACTTTGGAAAGAACAAGTAGGTCAAATGAATATTATCCATAATAACCAATCCACCCATAAATTTGACCGACATCTTGTTTTCTCAGACTAAAGTGTAGCAATTCAAAAATATGCTAAACAAAATTCAAACAGTCATGAATATTCACAGCGTAGTGCTTTTATTATGCATGCCCAACGTTGTAACCTATGAATAGGAAAGCAGCACATTGCAAAATAACACACCACATGCAACCTGGCAATAATAGGACAATATTTAGGTCATAAACAATTAACTTTGTTCTCCTTGGTTCAGATAGCACATTAGGATACACATTCCATTCCTCAACAAAAGGCTAAAAAAAAAATTAACCTGCACATCCCATTCCCATTTATTCAGCATAACGTTCCTCTAATTATGTTTGCTCATTTATAAGGCTTAATTATAGAGGGAGCCCGTAATTACAGGGGCAGGGAAAAGGTGGGTGAGTTTGCTGAGAGGGATCCGTGCTAGTCTAATGCCCATAGTATCATATCCCGGTCTCAAAGCCAGGACATAGTGTGACTGAGAGCGGTCAAAGCCTGCTGAGAGGGAGGCAGAGGGGCTTGAAAGGTATAGAATGGGAGAGATTTCTCTCCTTCAGTTGAACAGAGAGGAAAGTGTCGTTTGCGCGAGCGTGATAACCACAGAAATGAGATTCTTTGACTGGAATTGCTTTTAAATCGTCACATAGCCACCGCACGCTCTTCGGTGCATTCCGATTCTCCTTGTGGCTGGAGACTGCCAGCTATGGGCGGATAATACTCCTCTGTCGGCTCCTCTGAGATCAGCTGCCACAAAGACAGTCATTCAACATTGAATGTTTTTGCTGGTGACTTCAAGCCGGTCGAGTCCAATGCAATTAATGGACCCGCGTTTAACCATGTTGCTTGGTTTGTGTGTTCGATATGGCATGTGCCGCCCGCAATGCAGGCCTTTATGCACAGAATAACAGTAATGTGTACACAAAGAGCAATACCACAAGGACGCTCTGCTGGCACAGACGCACTGCAGTTCACCACGGAGAGAGGGATATTTGCTAGCTGTAGAGCTCGCCAGGAAACATAATAATGTGTACGCTCAACACTCCCAGGGAAGACCATTGAGAAGCTTCAAAATGCAGAAGAGAATGCATTTAGCTTTTTAATGGACCCTTTTGTTGAATATCAATTTCATAGAGGCTGGTGTAATGATGTGAAAGGCAGGGGCAGATTTAGTGATTTGGGGGCCCTAGGCAAAATATAGGAATAGGGCCCTATATATTTGCACACATTTACCTAGATCAGCCTTGGGGTTTCTTTTTTGTTGTGATGCTTGCTACTGCACAATGGTGCCCCACAATTGTGTCCAATGTTTCTACATTTGCCATGTAGATTTTATAATGGCTTTCTTTCATGTTGTAGACCATGAAATATCAATTGATTTACAGTTTTCACAAAAACTAAATAAATTACAAAATGATAAACCTCACAATTGAGCCTTTAAACCATTTTTTAAGAAAAGAGATGAGTCGGAAGTATAAATTATGATGTTAATTTAAAACAGGGTTACGTGGGTGGATTTTCGCATTGGTCTGAACAAAAACTGCAGACGGGATTATTGAAAATGCACATTCATTCTCTGCCAGCAGGAGGCGCTTTTGGAACATCAGAAATACAGCGGTTTCCTCGGCTGTAAACAGCAGCGCTGCTCATAAACGCTACTTCATCAGAAAAAATGAAAATGTCACCGAAACTTTCTCTGAAGACAGCGGGTACCATCAGAGATTATATAAAAACTTGTTGAATTAGTGAGAATGAGAAAAATATAGCCTATATTGAGGAGGCTCATCATTACCAGTGTAAGCCTGTGTGCCAAAGGCTGTCTAATTCTAAACTTTAAAATACACTTATTTTAGTTATTTTAACTACAAATTTAAATGAAAATGAAAAAATAATGAAATGGAAATTATACATTTGCAAACCTAAGGATTATATTAACCAAACAAGTAACTGCGTAAGCGTACTCTACTTGGGTCCTTCTCATTTGTTTTGTTTTGTCTTATTTTATTTATTGTTTTACTATTCTTGCATAAAACCATGTAATGCTATTTATTTTATGTAAGCCTTAGCAATTTCATGTACATATTTCTTTCTAAAAGGTTCAGAAATTTTTTTTTTACTTGTTTTTGTTGTAAATGTTGTATATAATATTTAATTCTGTGACAATCCATTGATTAATCAAAACTTTGATTTGTGGCTAAGTCAATTTCATATTTTTTGTTTAAAAAGACAATGCACTAAACTAATAGTTAATATTACTACCTAAATATATTTATAGCGAGAGGTCTATTTTTAAACAGAACACCATGGACACACCAGATAAATGTTTTCAAATGCATCCAAAGACCATGTTTTGTAGTCAAAATTTGATGGTTTTGGTCCTACTTCACTCATAAGGAAGTGGTTAATATCCACCCAAAAGCCATAAAAAAATATGAAATTGTGTGTAAAATCTTGTTTCTGCAAGGATTATAAATAAATAATCTGTAAAAGTTCAGAGCAAATAAAAAATTCACATCGTATAAGTACAAAGAAAGTGAACAATAAACACTTAAACATTTATGTCATCAAACTTTTATTAATGCGTGGTCACATTTACCTGGTAGGGTGGACGGGCAACACTGGTCCTCATACATCTCCTAAATCTCTCACATGCTGGCTCCACATGCCACACCCTGGCAAACCGCCTCAGCTGGCGGGCTAAACCATGTGAGGGGGTGGTGTTCACACTGCACCACTAGGCGGATGAGCTGCTTCTGGCAGCCAATGGCTAAAGGGCGGAGGAGATCCTGGACTGATCCAATGGCCGAGTGTGGGGGAGTAAACCCCCAAATCAGGAGTGGAGCCCCGAAGGCGGACAGATGCCTGTATTTACGCACTGTTTCGGCAGCTCCTGCAGCCAAGCTGGTGCCAAATGTACTGTTCTGAATTCCTTTGGACTACATCGGTGAGGCCGAGAGGGGGATCTCGACGTCTGGGCATCCCAGGATCTCCATACACTCTGCCCAGGCTTGCACCCTGGAGAGGTCACTCCAGTATCGCTGCTCCAGCGACAACACAACACGGGAGACGGCAGTTACGAGTTATAAGCCCAGAGCGGATTGGCGTAAGCTCGGGCGCTACGGGTTGTCTCCGACGGTGGGAGGGATCATCAGGTCCCACTGGTCAGCTAATGCCCGCCTTAAGCTGGGCAGCCCCCAGTCAGTAAGTTGCTGACCCGTCACAGTCTGTCTGCTTCAATGGGTGCTTGGAGCTTAGGGAAACGACCGAAAAGCAGACTGCAAAACTTGCACCAGGCAAAATAAAAAGGAAAAAAAACAAACAGCCAGCCCTGTGGCTGGCAAGCTGGAATTTCAGAACCATGTGCCCTGGACACTCTGACGAACTACAACAAGTTGATGACGCCAGGAAGACAGCCATCATCAACCATGAGCTGAAACGACTGGACATCGACATTTCTGCTCTACAGGAGACCAGACTCCCTTCCAACGGCAGCCTCAGAGAACAGGACTACATGTTCTTCTGGCAGGGAAAGTAGCCTGAGGAGCCTCGAATACACGGCGTTGGATTTGCAGTGAGGAAATCCATGCTGTCCTCAATTGAGCCGCCTTCTGGAGGTATGCCCAGAATCCTCTCTCTCCACCTCTCTACCTCTTCAGGTCCAGTCAACATCCTGAGCATCTATGCTCTTACACTCTGCTCCTCAGCTGAGTCAAAGGATAAATTTTATGAAGAGCTTGAGACCACTATCAAAGAGATCCCTACCACAGAAGACTTGTTCCTACTTGGGGACTTCAATGCCCGGATCGGAGCCGATCACAACTCCTGGCCCCGTTGTATTGGCCATTTTGGCATTGGCAAGCTTAACGAAAATGGACAGAGACTGTTAGAACTTTGTTCATACCATGACCTGTGCATCTCAAACACGTTCTTCTCAACCAAACCCTGCCATCGAGTGTCCTGGCGACACCCCAGATCCTGTCACTGGCACCAGCTGGATCTTGTCATTACCAGAAGACCCCTGCTGAACTGCGTTCTTACTACCCGCAGCTACCACAGCGCCGACTGTGACACTGACCACTCACTGGTTGGGAGCAAGGTACGCCTTCACCCCAAGTGGATCCACAACTCCGAGCAGAAAGGATGCCATGGCAACCTTCGGCAAGAGGGAGAAGAAAAACCCATACTGGTTTGAAGCAGGAATAACTGAAATTAAGCCAGCCATCACAGCCAAACGTACAGCTCTGCTAGACTACATGCGCGAGCCTTCAGATAAGGCATTAGCTGCACTCCGTAAGGCCAGAAATGACGCCCAGCGGATTGCCAGGAAATGCGGCAATGATTATTGGCTGAACCTCTGTCAGAGCATTCAGCTCTCCGCAGACTGTGGGAACATCCGCGCCATGTATGAGGGCATGAAGAAAGCATTTGGCCCAAGCACCATCAAGATCACTCCCCTGAAGTCCGCTACAGGTGACGTCATCACAGACCACGGTAAGCAGATGGAGAGATGGGCGGAGCACTACCAGCAGCTATACTCGAGGGAGAATGTCGTCACTGACACTGCAATGGAGAGCACCACCCCCTTGCCCGAGATGGAGGAACTTGATGCTCTGCCCACTGTAGAAGAGCTCAGCAAGGCCATTGACTCTTTAGCATGTGGCAAAGCTCCAGGCAGTGACGGCATTCCCCCAGAGGTCATCAAGGCTGGCAAGAAGAGTGTCCTCCTCGGCCACCTTCATGAACTCTTACTTCAGTGTTGGGAGGAGGGAATAGTTCCTCAGGACATGCGAGACGCCAACATAATCACGCTCTACAAGAACAAAGGAGAGCGCAGTGACTGTAACAACTACCGTGGCATCTCCTTGCTGAGCATGGTGAGGAAGGTCTTCACCCACGTGGTGCTGAACAGACTCCAAGAGGCGCATTGCGGCTTCATATCCCAGAGATCAATGATCGACATGATCTTCTCACTGAGACAGCTACAGGAGAAGTGCCGGGAGCAGAGACAGCCACTCTAAATCGCCTTTATCGACCTGACCAAGGCCTCTTCAGCCTACTGCACAGGATCGGATGTCCCCCCCAAGCTTCTGGAGATGGTCACGTCCTTTCACGATGAAATGAAAGGTACCGTACAGTACAATGGCTTATCTTCAGAACCTTTCCCAATCCGAAGCTGCGTGAATCAAGGTTGTGTCCTCGCCCCGACACTCTTCGGCATCTTCTTCTCCCAGCTGCTGCGCCACACCTTCAGTCAGTCAGAAGATGGTGTCTTCACCTAGGTGCACAGGGTCCTGATTAGGGAGTTGCTATTTGCTGATGACGCCGTCCTGACTGCCCATACCGAGGAAGCACTACAGTGTCTCATCAGCAGCTTTGCTCGCATTTCTGATGAGTTTGGGCTGACCATCAGCCTAAAGAAAACAAACGTCATGGGCCAGGATGTCAGCAGCACTCCCTGCATCTCCATCGGCAATCACACCCTTGAGGTAGTTTACATATACACATTTACACTTTACATATCTTGGCTCCACCATCTCCAGCAACCTCTCTTTGGAAAATGAGCTGAACAGCAGAATCGGCAAGGCATCAATAGCGATGGCACGCCTGACCAAGAGAGTGTGGAACGATAGCATGCTCACCACCAACACCAAGATGAAAGTGTACCAGGCCAATGTCCTCAGCACTCTTCTCTACGGCAGCGAGACGTGGACTATGTACACCTGGCAAGAACGCAGACTAAACTCTTTCCATCTGCGCTGACTGAGAAGGATCCTTGTAATCACCTGGCAGGACTGTGTCCCAAATACTGAAGTGCTGGCCCAGGCAAAAACATTCAGCATGCACGCACAAAGACGCCTACGCTGGCTCGGCCATGTCTGCCGAATGCAAGATGGCCGGACTCCTAAGGACATCATGTATGGCGAGCTCGCCTCCGGCACCAGACCAACAAGCAGACCAGTGCTCCGGTACAAAGACGTCTGCTGAAAGCCGGAAGTCTGAATCCTGCAGACTTGGAAGCTGCTACCGCAGACCGAGTCGGCTGGCAGCTCGCCGTACGGACCAGCACAAAGCTGAGCGAGGGAAAGAGAGAGGACCAGTCGGAGGAGAAAAGGCAGCGCAGACGGCAGAGATTAGAGTCAGTGCCCACAGAAGCAGCCTCAGGCTTCACCTGTAGTAACTGCAACAGACTCTGCCACCCTCGTATTGGACTGTTTAGCCACAGCAGGTACTGCAATTCCACAACAGACTGACCTGGGCGCAGATACATTGTCTCTCGAGACAGAAGGATGCCGATTGACATTATTAACAATGGACAACAGACATTTTTACCTGCACATTTACTTTGAAAATATAGATAAAAACAAGATGCTTTCCATTGAAGAAACCACTAAATACAATATGAGTCATTCTGACTCCCTTGCATTCACACATGCATTGATATATTTTTAGTCATGCTTTTTAAGGTTAAAAATTGTAAGTTCTAGTGCTTAGCTACTACTACTACTGCTACTGTACATTTAAATACCCATTCAGGGGTCCTCCAAGACTCTTTTCTACCCTTGTATACACCACAATCACTCCTCGCGTACCCATTCATCCATGTGAAAGGTATTTTCAGAGATGTCCCCAAACTGCATCTTTGTTGACATGTTAACTTTAAGTCTGGGCGTCTTTGATCACAGGGATGAGATCTCAGAGGGGAGTGTGATTAAAAATGACATTTTCAATGCCCAAGGACCAAGGCAGCTAGGGGATTTTCCACACAGTGTGGAGTCATAAGCTTCTATACGAAATACACCAGCGATTCCAGCAAAGAGCCCTAACTGGGGAATAGGATATAGCACGGCAGAAAGCGCTCAACCTCCCTCCAGCCCTTTTTGCTAATAGTTGTGAGCTTCACACTGGATGACTTTCAAAGCGACTTGTTCCACCCTTTCACATTAATGCTAGTTGGAATGCAAATGTTCAGGTTCTATTCAGAGCCTCTAGTTTTATGGGTGCCGCGTCAGAGATGACAGGCCAGGAATATTGACAGCCATGGTTAGCTCAATCCAGCCTAAAGTTTAGGATTAGACTTCATTGTGCCAGAAATAGGAAGGCCACTGTAGTAACTATAATCCATGATGAATGACTTATCTCACTGGGCTTGCCTATTACAGAATAGGTCCACTTCAAACTATTTCTCTCTTTAGAGGACATACTACCAAGAAAAATTCTAGACATTACAAATTAAACACAATGTTCGTATTTCTTTGATCAAACGACTGTCAGCTATATTAAGACTATGCCTTCAGATATGTGTCATGGTGAATAGATCCACATATAACAGGGCCTACTCATAATGAACACAATACAAAACAATCTGACAAATAAAAAAACAAGAAGAGAGACCATTTGTAGTGAGAGAAAGGTCATAATTGTACTTATTTCTGTGTTGAAGTTCAGGTCATGAAGAGACTCCTGTTGACCTCCTGACTTCTGACTCTTGGCTCTCAGCAGAAAGGAGAGGGAATGGAGAGGAAAGGTCAATGTGTGAATAAACATGATGTTATTGATCAATTTTTGCTTTTCAAATCCCAACAAGAGTTTTCATATTGAAAGATTAATGCTGTTTTTTCAATGTTGGTGAAGCTTTAAGATTTATTTTATTTTATTTGTATTTATTTTTCCATACAGTGAAAATGAATGGGGTTGAAATGATCTTCAAAATATCTTCTTTCATATACTGCAGAAGGTAAAAAATAAGAATGGGCAGTTTAATTTCAAAACGGTTCAATTACATTCAAATTAACTGAACTTTATAATGCTACAAACATTTTTACATTTGAAGCAGGTCAGCAAAACACAGGTTTACTAAATATGAATTGAACATTTTGTGTTATAGGTACAAGTGAATATCATACATATGCATCAATATATATCATATACACCAAATTGATTTATTAAATAGTTTAGGAAGTAAATCCTTACACTGATTACTGCCAATAATCAAAGTACTGCTGTGTATGTAAACAGAACCACTATGACAATAAAACAATGATGTAACGTCTACACTACATTGCAATTTGTTGGGGAAAAAACAGCTTGTTAAAAAGCTACTCTGTTTTAAAAACAGCTGAGCTCTATTGTCAAGCTTAAGATTGCCAACCATCCCATATGCATAATATAGAATTGTCCCATATTTAAAGAAACAAAACTGTGTTCTATATAATCCATTTGGGACACAGTTTGCCCTGTATTTTATCAAACAGCTTACAATGTCCTTTTCAATTGAACCAGTTTAACATACAAGAGTCGATGCTAAAATTACAGCACTTTAAAACTTTAAAACAAAGTGTGAAGGATAGATGTGAAACAGGGAGATATTTAATCTGAGAGCCAAAACATTGTCTGTTGCTGCATTCCACGGATGCTACACTTCACAGCAGATGAACAATCAAAGGAGGGCAGCTAATACTAGCTAACTTTAATCTGCTGGCATTTTGCTCTTATACTGTTCATCAGGATGTTTTGTTTTGGGGGAACTATAAAGATAATCAATCCACTTTCAATAATTTCAGTCAGGACAACTTTTGAAAATTATACATTGATTGGTAATTCTTGAATTTGGTGAACGCTTAGTTTTTAAGGGTTTCAGCTGCCATACTAGACAATTTAAGATACATCCTTAAGGCATGAATCCCCTAGCCTGACAATAACCAAATATGTATTAGCTACACACATATGCAGAAAATGCAATAATTCCAAAATAAGAAGAGTGACAAGAAATTCAGTCATAATAGTTCTAAGAAGAATCCAAAGCTGATATGGAGCTGCTATGAGGTGAAGGGGTGTAATTTAATTTATTTTTACAGCTGCAACAAATGCAATAAAGTCGTATCCTAGTAATCATCAAATCATAATCAAACTATAGTCATATTTTATGTCATAATGTCATTTTTTTTAACCAAAGAAAACATTTTTCAACTATATGCATGCATCCTATTCTTTAAATAAGTTGTACATGAAGGAAAAAAATTGTTTTTGGTATAAAAAAATGTGACCTCTGCTAGCAAAATGAGTAAGAATGTGTACAGGCTAATTACGAGCTACAGGCAAAACAAGTGAAAAATTAAAATTTTGGTCGAATTTGAGGTTTTCACAAAAATTTGTTAATTAAGCCCTCGTCTAGCGATCCCAATGCTCCTCTAAATTATCTTTATTTGTATGTTTTCTGAGAGGTCTACTTTCTTTGTTTTAAAAAGTTGCATTTGTCCATCGAAAGCAAACCAAAATACCTCTGACATTTTGGTTTCGGCTTTGAAAGGAACATGCAGGAAAGAAAATATAAATTGTGGGACTTGATTAATGGTAAAAGAGTTATTAAGAGCGATAAGCCACGAAAAGGATCTTACTCGCACTAACAGACACATCTGAAGTGTGCGCACACAAAGACGCCTCTCAGACGGCGGCGATCCCCTACACATAGGCTACACACAGAATGCAGTATTTTTAAAAAAAAGTATTGGCGAGTATTCACGCAAACATAATCTGTTACGTCTGTAAAGTGCCTGTGAAGTGAATGTGCTGTTTTGATTAATGATGGGACATGTCATAACTGACTGTTATGCCCCACACGAGTTTCCCATGCATGCTCACGGCAGTGCAAGTTCTGCTACCCTTGCACCTGGTGTGAGTTTGCATTGGTCTCCTAGCAACACGTGACCCCGGAAGTGTGAGCAGACTCTTCCGGTTAATCTGACAACAGCACCCACTTCACAGACCTGTGTGTAAACAAAGAACTGAGTGTAAACCAATGCTAACTCTTAAGCTAAGCCCTTTACCTCAACTGCTAGCTGTTACTAACGCTAGATAGGCGTGTAAAGTGTAACTTTCTAACCACACCTCTCTCTCTCTCTCTCTCTCTCACCTGGTTGTCACTTCCTGTTGAGCCATAACAGGTCCTGTGGTACCTACCACATACTGTAGTTGTAATTGAGGTTATGGTGTATTTGTGTTTTTGACTTTATGTCTACCTCTCTAAGTTTATTGCATTTATTTACATGGTTGGCACAATTTCCCCAACAGCTCAATTGGATTTTTATAAAATTTGTGATTTAATAAGAAATCAAATTTTAGGTTTTTTTATTTTTTTTAGTTACGTTTGCCTTTTAATTTCCTACAGCTAGTTAGGACCCTTTTGTTTGTTGTTTTTTTCTTTTACCTTATTTTAGTATTTTTACCATCACCATCGTCGCTTTTGGATAGGATTACATTAGTTCTAGCAACTGTTGTTTCCTTAATTAATTATACAGGTTATTAGTAGCCTAATCCCCGTTTCCTCTCTACTTTCTCCTCACTCCTCAGTGCCAGACCTAATGCATTGAAGGGCAGCTACTGTTCAACAAAATGTAGGCCAAGATAGAACTAGGAACAACTCCCATTGTTTCTTTTTCTTTTTCTTTTCGACAATGTATTTGGTGTGTCCCTGCTAGTTTAGCTAACAGTCTAACCCTAGGTTTATGAAGCCTATTGCAGCATCACCCACAAGTGACAACTGCTTAGCCATATGTCTTAGAAAAAAAAAAAAAAAATAGGTAAAATCTTCCTTCCCTTTTCTTTTTTGATTTCATCTTATCTTATTTCAGTTTTGTCATAGTGACCAAAACCCGGCACCCCAATAACTGTTTTGTGTCGTGAACCTCAGTGCTTAAGAAAGTTGACTACATGTCTAGCCCGGTCAGTATATTGCTGAAACTTCATGCTGACGGCCCCTCAAACAAATTTTTGTTACTCCAACTCTCTTGTTTTCACTATTTACACAAGGTAATATTATATGTCACTGTGTATTATTTTTGTTGATGTCTCTACTAGCTGCTAGTTGTCTCACCAGCGATTCATGCTACCACCGTTCCCCAAGAGATAGTTGAACACCTCTAGGACGGACTTGTATTTGTCTTGGTCCCCTTTCTCCTCGGTGTCCCACAAGTGTGCCAGTATGTTGCATACATGCCACAGAACCATCCAGCGCCTGCCAGCTCACCCCAAGCCACCTGCCGAGACCTTAGCCGTTTTTTTGTATGCTATCTGTACTTTGTTGTGTCATCCTTCAGCTCCAAGCAGCCATTGTATTTGACCTGCAATGGCAAAGAAAGGCACAGCGAGACTGCGACATAAGCGAACACATGACCAGCATCATCCTCTCCTCGGCCCACACCCTCAAGGGCCTCAGACAGGAGGTAAATGAGCTGAAACTGCAAGTCACAGAATTCTGCAGGGAACTGACACCTGCTCAACGAGAGAAAACACAGAACAGATGCAAGGAACCTTACATAATGCTGCAACAGAAGGAAATCACCAGTCTTCACAAGGCTCTAACAGCTGCTGGACACCAAGCGCCGCTGGAAAAAGCCATCAGACAGGAATTGAAAAGAGAACTGTTTCACACAAAATCACTCTTAAAAACAACATATGTGGAACTAAATGAGAGAGACACCAGATCTAAGGCCTTACAAGGCCACCTGCATACAGACAAAGCTGAGGTCCAAACCCTGACTCAGCAATTAAAGAGGAACTTGACATGGTTCAGAAAGAATTTAAACAGTCCTACCGAATGCGCATAGACTTAAGCAAAAGACAGACGGCTGAACATCACGTCGCCAGCAGTGCAAGACCTCCACGCCTGTGCACAGCTACGAAAGGGGGGAAAGGGAGCCGAAGCCTTCTGCTTGACACTTCACAAGTCAGCTCCCTGAAAACCTCTGCAGCTGCAAAAAAAAAAAGTTTAATTCAGGCGAACCGAACCAACACCTGTGAATGCCACCTGCAAGCAGCCCAAGGTGAATTCAATGTCACAAATGAACTGGAATATGCTTGTAGACCACAAGGTGAACAGACAGGGAAAACACGAAACAGAACTTCCCCTGGCTAGCAGGCCCACCCCCTCAGCCAAGAGTCCGAACCTGCGAGGGGGGGGGGGGGGCGAGAGCCACTGTTCACACGTCACCCACCAGCAGCCACAAGGGGGTGGGGCAAGGAACTTTCCAGAGGATCACTGCAGACACACAACACACCATGGGACCGTGTGACCGCACAGACCCCAACGAGCTGGCCAGAGACTACACATCTGGCAACCTAAATACTGGCAGGGCCACTGAGGACATCAAAGGAACTGGAATCCTGCAGTATCACAGACAGTTTAAAACAAGCCATCAAACAAGGAATTCTCAGACCAGAGTCTGAACATCGGATCAGAGTAGGGAGGGACTGATCGCTGCTGATTCTGAACTTCACAACTCAGAATCCAAAGCGGGCACCAGAAGGCACCCAGCATTGCCACAATGTAAGGCCCTTCTACAGAAAGCCACTAGCGAGCAGAGGAGAGAGCCGTCACCTTGGCAACAGACCCAAGTTCCAGACCAACTACAGGGAGAAGCCATGGAAAAGGCCATCCTCATCCTGCAAACACCACGGTATGTCCAAAAGCAGTCAAGTCAAAACCACCTCCTCCACACCCTTCACAACAGGATGCCAAACCGAGGGCATAACACAAGGGACAGTAGGACACGCCTATTCTGGGTTACAGGAGCTGCTGACACTCGCAAAAGATCTCCTTGAACAAAACTCAACTAAGGAGTACTGAGAAGGACAAACCTCTGACTCCTTGCCTTCTGCATCACAGCATCAGGCCCCTCCAAGGGTGGAGCATCCCTTGAAACCGGTCGACATCCCTAGAAGCAGCCAGACAACGTTGGTTTGAGCAACGGGCCCACATGCCCAACAGAAAAAGCTCTACCAACACAACTCAGGCAAGATCAAGTCGGTGCCACCACAAGAGCCAAACGACACAGCAAACATCGGATTTCTAGTGACGTTCGGGAGAACAGAGAGCTAGCAACCACCTGCTGCTCTCCTGCCATCAACACTAGGTCAGTCTGAAACTCTCTGCAAACTACAAAATCTCCATAACAATTACCAGCAATCCCTGGAACCACCTGCACTCTAACCAGTGAGAGTCTAACCCGGCGTGGTGATGCCTCAAGAATCACAGGTACCACGGATAGACTACTGGCTAAACATGACATCAGACAACCAACAATCTCCCAGGACTATACCTCACTGATAGAGGAGGAGACAGGTGACAGCATCGAACAGCAGGCTGCTGAGCTCGAGAACCCGCACTTGAGAGCATCCACCACGGCACCACAACCAATCCTGGAGGCACCAACAGCCAAAGAGACGCCACTGGCTCCCAGCCGTGAGTGGCAAGTGTGTGTTAGATTGTTCTGCACCATTGACGTCGCTCGCTGTTGTCTATTCTACGGACAACAACGTTCGAAAGGGGGAATTTGTAGCGTCTGGACCAATCAATCACACAATATATATTTTGTTAGCTAGTTTTAACAAATACTCTGTAACACCCCAGGATGCCGAACAGGCCCCTGGTTCCATGGCACACTGACACCAGAATACATTACGATCTAAAGACTGTGAGCAGAGGACTCTCACGGCATTTCCAGAGCAAGGGCACAATGCAGCTGTTAGAAATTGACTTTTACTAAGTAATTCATGGGAAAACCTTTCTTTGAATGAACACACGTGATCCTTAAGGTCATTTTGTATATTATTGTCATTGTGTATTTTTGTCTTTGAGATTGTATACTGTTATGCAGGGTATGATCGAAACACTCACTCCTGTCATCTTACCTATATGTAATCTTACCATGTTTAGTATCTATGAATTTGTATTCGGATGATCTAATTGAGTGTGTATATTGTATGTTTACACCTACGTAACATATTAGTGTTCTAAGAGTCTTTTTTATACAAGTTTCATATGCAAATTACTATGTTTTCAAACAAAGGGCCATAAAAACGCCGCAGTGTCTCAGAACTCCCACTTGGGATTCCGGACTTCTTCATTGGACAAGCCCATCTTGAGAGGAATGAATCTTTGCAGGCTTTAAAGGCCGTACTTCATGTGACCCGCCCATGTCGGTGGTTTGTTTTAATTCTGAGAGGATGTGAGAAAAACGCTCCCGGAAAACCTAAGCTCGTGCCAGGCTTCGGCCTAGTCCTTTCCATCCATCAAGTTACTCTGACTCAAACTGGTCCTTTCTCATCAACCAACTTAAGCAAGATCTTGGGCCTTAAGATTGCAACAGGAATCTATTTTCAGACAGACGAGAATTGCAAGTATCAAACTTAGTCTTATTAAATAATACATTAAGTATCAGTTACACCTATTTACAAAGGTGTGTTTGAACTAAGAATATGACGTTTCCCTCAGGTGTAGATCTGATGAATATGCAAATGGTTCTATAACTTCACATTCTTATTTATTCTTTACGTTTAAGCACTAACCGTTCCTTATACCAAACGGTATGTGTGTGTGTGTGTATGTTAGATCGGCTTAATGTGTTTATGTAGTATGTAGACTAGTTTAAGTGTTTATGTAGTAAAATAAAATAAAACCTTACTTGTATCACACTTGACGTTTTCAGTGTTCATGTGGTTGTCATAACTGGATATAGTACACTTAATCAGAGCAGATTGATGCTACAGCTTTTGTAGAATTGTACAGTAAGAAAGTGATTTCCCTTAACCAAGAAATTAACGTTCTTAAAATTGACAAGACAGACAGTTGCCCTTGAGAGGTCAAGTAAATTTAAGCGGATCAAAAATATCAATAATTCTCCTAGTTAGTGATTAAGTTTGCATATTCCTCATGGAGCGAGTCGGGATAACATGTCTAAGGACTCTTGGTTAACTGTTAGGGAAAAAAAACATCTATGGTACCGATATGATTAGGACGGATGGATAATAACCGCGGATCTTAAGTGGTCTGTCTGATACTCATATCTTATAATCAAACGCAAAGCAGACGATAAAACAGACCAACGAAAAGTGAATCACTCAGACGATGTCCACGGAAGCGAACGACAGTATCCGGCGTATTGAGAGACCACCGGGCTATGAGAGGGTGTCGGATGTATTGGTGGGTAAATGAGCGCTCCCAGATCCAGTTTCCTCCCTTCGGTCGTTTGGGATTTCAGGTGTACCCTCATTACTTTCCATGGTTTTTGATTAATTACTCCACCTGTTTCAGTTCTCCCTGATTACGTTCCCTGTATTTATAAGCCCAGTGTTGCCTGTGTCTAGCGTCCTGTCTTAAACGTCTATTCCTCGTGCTGCATGTGTTTCTCCTGGCTCCCCTGTGTTTCCTCCAATTTGGATATAATAAAAGACTGTGATTATTGCTATATTGTGTTGTTGTTTGGTGCTTTGTCTCCTTGCTCATTCGTTCCTTCCACAGCAGCGTAACATAACAGAACACAGGAAGGCTTTTTTTTTCCTGAACAGTAAGCGGCGCCCGTATTCCTGTTTTGTTTCCCTTTTTGAAAGTGTTTTATGTTCGTTTTTCCCCTCAGTGCTCATTGGATTTAAAGGTATGTGGATGTTCGCCCACTCTACCCGGCAGTGAGTTGTGTTAGTTGTTTGGAGTAGCGCTAGGGAGTTCTTGTGGGGCTCAGCCGTCAAGACAGTTGTAGAGACGTCCAGCTCTTACTCTCTGTTCTGGATTGGGGCAAAGGGTACTATCAGACCCGTGACATCCAGAAACCCACTGGGACTAAGTGGGAAGTGAAGGGATCATCCGGCTGGAGGAGCATCGGCCACCAATCCAGAAACCGCAGCTGCACTGTCAAGCCCCTAGGGACTGGTTCCATCCCAAGCCCTCAGCTGACAGCAGCCCGATCCTTAACCCCAAATCAAGGGAGGATTATGAGGAGGAGGCGACTGTTGGCTCGAGCCTATGAGTATGCTCCAGTGTCGGCTCCAGTCCCTGAGTCCACTCCAGTGTCGGCTCCAACCCCTGAGCCAGCTCCAGTGTCGGGATCTAGCCCGAGGAGTCCGCCCAATTGTCGGCTCTAGCCCAATGGTCTGCTCCGATTGTCGGCTCTAGGCACATGAGTCCACTCCATGTCGGCTCCAGCCCATGAGGTCACCCAGGTCGGCTCCAGCCACTGAGTCCGCTCTGATAGGGCTCCAGCCGAGGTCGTTTCATGAAAGGCTCCAGTTTCCCACGTACAAGACAAGAGGACTTCAGTTCCAACGTCGCCGAAGGAGGGATCAGAAAGCCGATATGTTCCCCAAGGGATTTTTTTATACACACGTAATCACACGCGGATGCGCGGGTCATAAAGATGGTAACCTTAGAGCTTAGTCAAAGTCCAGCTTTGTGAGTCCAGGACAAGTCCAGACCAGGACTAGTCGAGAGCCGATGGTTCAGACCGAGTCAAAAGAGGTTCGAGTCAAGGACAAGTCCAAGTCCGTCCAAAGTTTCGAGCTCCAAGTCAAGAACGAGCCAAAGGAGAAAAAAATAAAGGATCCTCTTAAGCCCACATATGTTAATATGTAATGTAGGTTGACGAGAGGACAGCATATCGCAATTCTAAGATAATCATTTTGCATTATTATTTGTAATGATCAAAAAGTATGTGCAAAGTAACAACTCTGTAGGACTGGGGTCTCCTAGCTAGATCCTGGAGGGCCAATGCCCTGCAGAGTTTAGCTCCAACTGGCCTTAACACACCTATCCTATTATAGGCAGACATATCCACTGATTTGCATTGATTTTGCCTTTCTAATAGTCCTGCACGATATGAGGAAATTCTGCTATGTGTGATAACGGTGGAGTTTTTTTTTTTTTTTTTTTCAATGATGATTACTTGTGATAAATAAATGAATAATTAACTGTGCATATTAGGGCCAACAAATAAAACTAAATTTTTAGTTTTTACAGCAGTGAGCATTACAACCAATAACATACGATTCCATTGAGTTTATTAATGCAATGGCCAATCAAAGGCGTTCAGATGAGTCATCGCTGAAACGCCAGAGTTTTTGTTGAGTGCTGAATTCTGCGCTCTGGCGCCTAAATCCACCAACTCTGCTATTTCATAGCACGTTTCGGTGCCCATTGCTAAATAACATGTTCATACTGCAATGACAATGAAAATACGATTCATCTTACAGCCCTATTTCTAACCTCATAAAAAAGATAGTCGGTAACACTTATCAATAAAGTGTCATTGTCATAAACAGAGGTAATGTATTAACTAACATGAACAAACAATTAACAATATATTTATTACACTATTTATTTTTGTCTTTGTTAACATTATTTAATAAAAATACAGTTGTTCATTCATTGTTAGTTCACAGTGCATTAACTAATGTTAACAAACACAACTTTTGATTTTAATAATGCATTAGTGAATGCTGAAATTAAAGTTAGCTAATATTAATAAACGCTGTAGAAGGAAGTAGGTGTAGACGTTAATAAAACAATCTAAACAGGTAGAAAATTAAATTAGAAACATCTAAACCTTTCAAAACACAGCAAGCGCACCGCGGGTCATGTGACAAGAATCAACCAATCAGCTTCATCCTTTCCCGTAACAAAATTGAAAGCTAAGCCAAGATGGAGAAACAGCTGATCATAGCTGTACAAGGATAGCCATTTTTAAAAATAAATTTACTAGCAGAGCTACCTCAAGGGATTTTTAGAGCAGCAAATCCATTTATCCTTTGCTGAAAATTTTGCGTCTTCATGGAGAGTGCAGGTCATGTATGCTTAGCAACGGCAGACGCCACGGGAGAGCAAGCATAGAGCGCAGGCTACAGAGTGCTTTGGAAGGAAAGAAGGATGGGGAAAGAAACGCGTGGCCTAGCGTTTTTCCACGCGTTTTCAGGCCAGAGACATGCAAAATGTGTTTTGTTTGAAGGAGAAAAATAGCCATATGCGGGCACTTGGTCGAGGACAAGAAGAACATTTGGCAGTCCAATAACCAAGTCGAGGCGCAAGTCCGAGTAGGTTGCAAAAAACAAGTCGAGTCCGAGACCATAGAAAAATGTCTTGAGTCTGGACTCGAGTACTACAGCCCTAGTAATCATGCAGATACAACCACATCCCCCACAAAACATACACACATATATGAAAAGAAAAAAAATGAATTATTTGTGCAAAAAGCCGATTGCTAAGTTACGCCCCCAACAGATGACAGGTGCGTCACAGCGTGTGTCATGAGCCGTCACGAGAGAGCGCCAGAATTCAAATTAACAATATTCCGCGTATCTTTGACTTTTTTTTAGTGGATGGTCTCATTCTGTTTGTGACACTGTATGCTACAAAACTATGTTGCTTTTTACTACCAAGATGCAGTTTTTTTGAGCGCAAGTTATTCCATAAAGGATAAAAACAATAACTGTCCCCGAAGAAATGAGACGTAAACAAAGGAATTACCATCCATATTACAACGTTACTGTTTCGTTGGACAAAGTGCTCTATGGGATGTTGTTCAGTGGACCCTTACCTTTCTAACTAAACCGGGATTTACAGTTGTGGATGCGTTTATGACTCGTTATTACGATTAATCTGGTACGTACTGCGTTTTGATTATGCATGTTTTGATGTGTACTGCTTACACAAATTTAGCAAATACATTCTTTATAAGCTTTCCATTGAAAAACAGCGATCTATCGTCGATGCTTGAGGCTTAGACCTTTAGAATGATATATAGTTTGTCAAGATTAATTATGTCCCTTTTCATTTACTATATTCATAAACATGGACACGTGTGAAAAAAGAGCTTTCAGTGCGCGGCATCCAGGTGCGGGTTAACAGGTTAAAAATACGGTGGCCGAGAGAGCTGAAGGCGATGGCCAACTTAAGAAAAAACACATTGCAAATTGAAAAACACCAGCATAAAGTAGAAAAACTCTTCATCAGTTTGACAAAGACCGCTGCAAATCCTCCCAACACAGTGACAAATGAAGAAGAACACGGCGCAAAGTCTCACAACAAATGCACATGAAGAAAACGCGCTGCCAAATTTCCTCACAACGCATGAAATGAAAGAAAACGGCTTGGCAAATCCTCACCAACACATGCAGATGAAGAAACACTATGCAAATCATCACAACACATGCAATATGAAGAAGGAGAGAGAAAAACTCCTGCCAACAAAGCAAATGAAGAAAGAAACGGCTGCCAAATCTCACATACACCGGCAAAGAAGAAACACTGCAAACTACAACACAGCAATGAAAGGGAAGCGCTGAAAATCCTCACAGCACATGCAAATGAAGAAACGCTCTGCAAGTCCTCACAACACATGCAAGTGAAGAAACGCGCTGCAAATCCTCACACACATGCAAATGAAGAAACGCACGGCAAATCCTCACAGCACATGCAAATGAAGAAACGGCTGCAAATCCTCACAACAAATGCACATGAAGAAACGCGCTGCAAATCCTCAAAACACATGCAAAAGAAGAAACGCTGCAAAACCTCACAACACATGCAAATGAAGAAACGGGCTGCAAATCCTCACAACACATGCAAATAAAGAAACACGCTGCAAATCCTCACAACACATGCAACTGAAGAAACGGCTGCAAAATCCTTACAACACCCATTCCCCACCCCCACCCACCCCATGACCCACATGAAAGAAACATCTTGCAGACCTTCAAAACACATGCAAATAGAACCGCCGCGCAAATCATCAACAAACACAGCAATGGAAGAAACACTCTGCAAACATCACAACACATGCAAAGAAGAAACGCGCTGCAATCCTCACAACACATGCAAATGAGAAACGCCTTGCAAATCCTCACAACACATGCAAATGCCACACATTTTACAACATTAGATGTTTGTCAGTGGTGCTCAGAATCTACAAATCATTCGCCATCATCCTCAGTCATCTCTCCTTACTCTGTTTATGTGATAAGTGAAATTTTATGTACTGTAATGTAACAGGCAAACGTTACACCGTGTCTACACCGGACGCAACCGTTGCTCGTGTCGTGTCGCGCCGCACTGGGGCCGCATATCGGGTGCGTCTCAAATCAGCTCCCTGATCACGAGCTTGTGGAGATAATTGTGATACAATGAGCAATTCGGGCACTGGTAAGTTCGCCTGACCACTGCAGTCTGCGGACAGTGATCACTCGATTCCAAAGTGACAGGATTAGTACAGCGTCAAGGGACAACATAGTAGAGACGCCAGACGAGGAATACTTAAACAACCAGACAGACCATCGTCCTTTATGATATGATTTTATATTTCTCTAAGAACATCGTTCTAGTTACATGTTCTTACAACATTTCAGGCCGAAATTAATTATAAAATGTATATAAATGTGTCAGCAAAATGTTTCTAACTATTGGCATAAGTTGAAAGGATACGGAATTATGTTGAAAAAACGGTTTGTCTTTTCAAATCTACTATAGCGTGTCATTATATTTATTGAGTTGGCTCATGTGATTTATGTTTTACGCTTCAGAAATGTGACGTTATTTCCAGTAAGGGAGCATAGTGAGCACCAATGCTCCCTAGTATTTGCGGTGCATTGTGGGATTTTTCAAGGAGCGAACTTTCCAGTGCACTGGAAGGATTTCGCGATTGAGACAGCCCTTAAAATGGGCGACTCCATGATCAGTGCCCATACTACTGAACAAGGGAGCTGATAGAGACGCATCCAAGATCTTACACACGGGAGCAACAAGGACATTTGAAAATCATTTGAGATATAATTTGAGTCAGACAAACAGTACGTCATAAATAGAACGCGGCAGCAGGTTACTGTCGGGGATTTGTCGTGTCGCGCCACACCGCACCGCATCCAGTGTAGACAGCATAACTGATTATAATGAGTTCTATACACTGAGATAAATGAATCGTTATAGATCAGTGGTGTTACATATAGTATTTTGTCGCACTCCGCTCGCTCCGGTGTAGACAACGGTGTTCGAGAAGCGTTATTGGTTTCCGTGCCATATATAATGATCCAGGGTTCCGAGGCACACCCCGCCCGCCGCTTGATGTCTTGTCCACGCGAAGGTTTCACGGTTAGACATCGTACAACGCATTTTTAGATACACGTCCACAACCCGTTTTATTTGTAAGAGTGTTGATATAGGCGATGTAACGATTAACCGCGAGCCGGTCAAAAATCGATTAAAATATGTGACGATTCAAATCGGGTGAGATGCTAAACAAATCGCGATTCAAATAGGAGTAGGAGTTTATATGAATGCATGTCTAAGGGGAACTTACTGTCTTTAGATGGTATTTTTTCTTTTCATCTTGCATCTGTATAACGCATATTAAAGTTCATAAATTCAGCGCTGCTTTGTTTACAGCGGAAACCAGGAAACGCTGTAAGCGACAAGGCCTACTGGCAGAGACAAAGTGAATCTGCGTCTCATTCAGCTTTTCTGCTGTTTCTGTTTCATGCAGATATGTTTTATGCATAGTTTCACAAAACTGAAGTCAAACCAAATTTGGTTTTGCTTTAAATTTCGAAATTATACAATGTAATTTGTAATGTAATGTAATGTCATTTGGTTGCCTCTAATTTTAAATGAAAAAAGCACAGGCAAAGCCTTAGTTTGTTTAAATGAAGAGATTTATTTTATTTGTATTACTTAATTATTTGATTTGGGATTTGTTTTAAAAATTCAATTTAGATTTAGTTATTGATAACATTTAACTACGTTATAAAAACATTTGAATAAGATTTAGGCAAATGCTTTTACCAAAGGCGGACAACATGATAAATGAGGACAATATAAGCAATTAAAACCAACAAAAGAGCAATAATTTAAAAGTGCTATATT
>JADLZN010001881.1:0-40429 GCA_018155175.1 Sinocyclocheilus anophthalmus | reverse complement strand
AGTGAAAATATATCTGTGCTAATCATGTACTCGGCCTCCAACTCACACACTGGTGAGTAAAATCAGAGAATTTATTAGCAATTGGCTAATATTAGACATAATTTAGTCATCATTGAGTGAAGATTTAGTCGCATATGCGATTGATTTACTCACAATGTAGAGGGTTGTGTAATGAAGAGAAAAGAAGAGACCCTAACATCTCACTGTTACTGATTTATCATGCGGCTCAAAGCATTATGGGTAGAATCTCTCCTCAGTCTCTGGTTCATCAACACAGCTTCACTGATGATTTATAATAAACAGTAAACCCAGGATAGAGCGGCTGAGTGAATGTGGTCTGGACTGTGTGGATGAGGCTCATTGTGTCAGAGACGCTGTAGAAGGACAGAGTCCCTGCACTGTGATCCACATACACTCCTATTCTACTGCCGATGATAGGCTCTACAGGGAGACAAGTCACTATCTCATTGTGTCTGAATGAGTATCTGTCAGGACAGCAGATCAAACTCCAGGAATGATCATTACATCCAAACCAACACTCATCACCGTCTCCCTTTCTGCTGATGCTCTTATATGACACTGATAAACACACATCTCCACTCCACTCAATCTCCCAGTAACAGCGTCCACACACACTCTCTCTACACAACACCTGAGGATAAAACTCATCAAATCTGTCTGGATGATCAGGATACGGCTGTTTCTTGTCCACACCTGTCACCTTTCTGTTCTCCTCAGACAGAATGAGTTGAGTGTTTGCTGTGTTTGGATCCAGTGTGAGAGCACAGTCATCTGAACACAAGAACAGAGACATTAATAAAAACAACAATCACTACAGCTGTGTGTGAGAGAGTGTGTGTGTGTGATAGAGAGTACATTCTTTTAGTCCTGCTGTAATCCTGGATTCTCCGCCATGATCCACACTATGAAACATACAGAGTCACATTCAGTCAGTAAACAAAAGGCTGTTGCTATGCAGTTACCAAGGTACTCAGGGTGGTTGCTAGAGTATTTGGTGTGGTTGCTGTGCAGTTGATAATGTGTTCTGGGTGGAAAAAAATAGAGACTGATAAAGTCAGTCAGAAGAATGAATGATTTTAAAGGAGACATATTATGCCCCTTTTTACAATATGTAATAGAAGTCTCTGGTATCTCCAGTCTGTGAAGTTTCAGCTCAAAATACCACACAAATAATTTATTATATTTTGAATATGCTTATTTTGAGTGGAAGCAGAAACACACGTTTTTTCGTGCCTGTTTCATTAATGCAAAGGAGCTGCTGCTCCCCGCCCCCTTTCCAGAATAGAGCTGCGCCATTACAACTCGGACCTGCTTAAAACATCTGTTTTGGTTCTGCTTATCATGTTTATCGCGCTGAAATTCGTGCTCGTTTTCTCAGACGCTTGCAGAAAAAAGGCATCCCAAAACAAAGTTACTGGGTTAATAATCTTTTTCACGTTTCCTTGGTTGATATATACACCAGGGACCTGATTATAGCACTTAAAACATGGAAAATCCGATTTTCATGATATGTCACCTTTAATTTACAAATTTACTCTCATAAATTTGAATACTCGTCATCAGTCTTGTGAAAAGGGTCCATGATTTAGCATGTCTTAGGCTATAGTTGCTAGGCTTTGCTAGTAATGATCAATAGAAAGAAATATAGCTAGATATGGCCACTGCCATATCACCCTGCAGCCCGAGACTGGTTGCCCACTGAAGCTAAGTAGGTTTGAGCCTGGTTAGTACCTGGATGGGAGAACTCCTGGGAAAAACTGTTTCTGTTGGGGAGAGTGTTTAGTGAGGGACAGCAGGTGGTTGCTCACCCTGTGTGGTCTGTTGGGTATTAATTGCCCCAGTATTAGTGATGGCTGGACACTATACTGTGCAAAAATAGCATCAGTCCTTTGGATTGTGGTCGTTAAAACTGAGTCCTGACTTCAAAATCTCATTGGCAACTTCTCGGTAAACAAAGAGTTGTAACCCTACTGGGTGGGGGGGGGTCTGGCCAAATTACACTCCATGGCCCATGTTAAGTCATGGCTCCTAAATAATCCCCATCATGATTGGCTCTATGACTCTCTCCCTCTCCACCTGTGTCGGTTGTGGGTGAGCGCACTGGCGCTGTGTCCTGTGGATGCCGTTCACATCATCCAAGTGGACTGCTGGGCACACTGGTGGTGGGCGAGGAGAGACCCCCCTCATGAATTTAAAGAGCTTTGGGTGTACAGCAAGACACAATAAAGCGTATATAAAAAATGTCTCCATTGATCGAGGTTCCTTCATTTCTGTACATATTTGTAAAAGGTACATAATTTTATTTTAACAAGCTTGAGGAAGGGCAAATGGATTCTGCTAGTCAGCGATCCTCAGATCCTTGATTAAATAGAGGGGTGAGCTTGTGTTTCTTAAAGATGCAATACAGGGTGAGTGTCTTCAGAAAACTTTTTGGTTTGTTGGTTGAAAGTCTCTTCACATCCCGATAGCAATAATTATGTTAAGTTGTCTAAATGTATTTGTCTGTATTTCTATATTCTGTGGAAGGCGTAGGACCAAAAAAATGTACATCCAATCAAAACGCTCAGTCCGAGCATTTCAATTGGCTTTCCTACCTCCCTGTCAACGTATGTATAAGCATACCCCTGCGCACCCTGTTCGCGCAGACAGGATACGTCATCAGCACATTCACGCACGCTGTGCAGACAGAAGCGAGCATGCAGGACAAATATCAACAACAATATCTTCTTCCTGGTATTGAGTACTTTAAAGTTTCTCCTGATGAAGGACACATAGTTAGCCCCAGCGTTTTAATCCAGTTGCGCGCGCCAGCTCGTTATAAGTGAGCTAACGTCCATGAACTGTGTTCTGATCGATATATGATCCCTACACAGTGTTCATTGGTCCCTTCTCCCTGAGCGGGGGAAATCCGTTGAAATTTACTTCACTTCGGAACATGGACTGGAATTGGGAACCACTGCTGTAGCCTATTGTAGTAATGTTGTCTCTGGTGTTCTGGTCTGTGAGCGTATATGCGTTCAGGGGGCTTGGCTTTGGACGGCGATTGCAGGGAGGTGGGACGTTCGCTTTCAGTGCTATAAGGCTAAAGTTAACATTTTCCTTACCTGCACGAGTAAAAAACTATTGATAGGCCCTACGTAAATTTCCATTCAATTCAGTTTAGTGTAGAGTACATTTTCCAGCTGAACTAAATGATTTCTATTTAAAAAGCAAAACAACAGTGGGAGCGGTGCCGCGGAGGGCAAGTAATGTAATCCGTGTACGACCAAACACTGTGTAAACACCTGTTTAGCCTATGTAATTCCATCATTGTTGGTATGCACCAAATTGCGGGATTGTGGGACCCACGCTACTTTTTTCGACCGCCCATTACCACCCAAAGTAAAAGTAAAACCATACGCTCACATGAGATTTGCGTTGGGTCCAGCAGGATCCAAATCCCAATGCAGCCCTCTACTTAGGGATGAAACAAAGTCCACTAAGGAGGTAGAGCTTTTTCATATTTGACACCCAAACTCTGGAATAGCCTTCCTGAAAACTTTTGGGGTTCAGACACACTCTCTCTGTTTAAATAGATTGTTTATTTTCCCATCTTGCTTTTTTTTGTCACTTCCTGTTTTTGTAATCCGCATGAAGAGATGGAATAATGCTATTTTTGCAAAGTTTAACGTGTTTCTCTATGTGATTATAAGCCATCCAATCAAGAAACTTCAAAATGCAACCCCCTCTCTTAGCTCACAAGCAGGCAAAAGTGGTATGCAGATTTTTTTTGTTTGTTTGTTAATTTACAATTTTAAAATCATATGTGTGTTTTCCATGTAACTGAATGTGTGATTAAAGATTGTTATATATTCATCCTGTTTATTTAGTTCTACGATGTTGGTGTCTGTCGATGAGTACATTAAACTTCTGTGAAAGGAACCTCAACCTTCGCGTTGCGGCTAACTGTGCGTTCACAACGCCGCCGTCGAGAGCGTCAAAAATCGCTCTGGCCGCCCTGCCAACAATGCTGTAGAAAGATTTGTGGACGCTCTGACGTAGATCGAATGCTTATCTTCTATTTAAAGGGGTCGCAAATCAAACACGCTTGTTGATCTTGTGCAGACTGACCACAAGGAGGGTAACGTTATAAGTTAACCTCAATAAATATTGTTGTGGACGAAGTATTAAGATCCTTTACCTCATAATGTATAAAGCACTAATACCACACTGTAAAAATACTCTGATTCTAGTAAAAGTCCTGCATTGAAAATGTTACTTAAGTAAGTATAATCAGGTATAAACATTACTTAATGTAAGTATAATCAGGAAATTTGATTTAAAGGTTTAAAAGTGAACTGGGACTATTATACTATTATTTATTATATCATTAGATTATTATTCCTATAACGTTAATGCACATCAGCAACTCACCAGGAACACCAACAATCTCAGACACCTTGGTCCACGCATCATTTTTTTTTTTTATGTCCCTGTATGCAAACAGGGACACGTCTTAGATTATTGGGAAACCCGCCACAGCAGTAATCAACCTCTCCTCCGTTTTGCTTGGGAACTAATGTGGTCGGAACCAAAGTTTACAGGACTGCGTTCTCTGGAATCCTCTCAAGCGGTGGATTTCTACGTTCCGATTGGTTGCCGCTGAACCGCGTCATAGCTCATTACCATAAATTTGACCAGATTTCAACTCTCCTCGACGCCCTCAACATCCAAGTCACACCGCTACGGATGGGCGATACCGCTTATTTTGTTTTCGATACGATACCGATATTTTTCAAGGCAGTATCGTCGATATCGATACCGATACGAAACTTCTAAACTGAACTTTTAAATTATCACATTTATTAAATTATTAAATTACTAAGAGTAAAATGGATAATGAAAACCACTTAACTTTATGTTTAAAACACATTTTAACCCGTTTAATCCCAAATTTTTCCCAGACATGAAAATATCCAAATGATGTGTGTCATATATACCCTTTGAAATAATCATTCATTTTTTTTTTTTTGGAAAAGTGTGAGAAAATGTTTGTTTTATGGTTAGTCACAATTGTAACCGGTGGGATAAAGTGTATACTGAATTAACATATTCCTGCAGTCTTAAAAATGGTTATATATCTTAGCCCAGCTATTTTAAACTGTTTGATCACATTCTATGGTTACTATTATGCATAAAAAAAAACTTATACAACATTGATAGGAATACTGAGATCAAATACAAAAAAATACAACCATCAACGTATTTCAAAAAATTTTACTTTTTTGTAACATATATCATCACATTTTTATATTAGTGCTACCAGTATTACAACACTAATATTCTAACTTATTTGTAACATTTGAACTTTTGATTTAGTACAATTTTTGTACTGCCAGTAGGACTGCCATGAATGGGCTGTGGTGCAGCATAAGATGGCAACCTTTTTATTCTGACAGTAAGGATTTCTATTAACATTACAGAAGGAAAACCTGACTCAATATTATCTTTCAACTCAATTAATAATTGTAATTGCACAAACTATGTAGGCTACAATTTCAGTTTGTTTATTGTGAAATAACTCTCTCCTTCTGTCCTTTGATAAGTATTGTTCAGGGCTGCCGTTCCCAAAAACTTTAATGCTTTCTTATGATACTTTTAGAAAATGCAGCCCTGTTTGAATGCACCGTCAGAAGTGAGTGAACGCTCTCTGTTATTGATTGGTTCTGTCTTGCAACATTTGCTTGTTCAGATAAGCAGGAAAATAGTTCTATCCTACACAATTACTCGCTAACAAGGTTAGTCGCAATTCAATGCATATGTACACATTATATTATATTATTATATTTTTGTTAAATTTACAAAATCACTGGTAAATAAAACACATGTTAGTATCAATATTTTTTGTTTGAGTATCGATACTTCGATACTCGCGTCAGTATCGATACTTTTGGCTCGATCCCCCATCCCTACGCGCCTGCGCTGCTCATCGCTGGCTTCACATTGAAAATGCATGACTTTCCACTTTGGGACGCTCTCGACTTCGCATGTAAGGGCGGCATATTTTTAGCGTATACAAATTGCTAATATTATAGTTTGTTAGCTAACCTATTCGCAAATTGGCATGTTTCCGCTTTTGCCAGGGATTTCGATTCGGAATCTTGTAATTTAGCTAGAAGTAGCTAGAAGGCGCTCATATTAGCTCTGCCATGTTCTCGATGATCTTGTCTTCTCGTCCACATTTTTTGCGCATGAGATTCTGTTGTATGTTCTTACAGTATTTGTCTATAACTTTAGGGGTTACAGCTCGATTTGATCGGTGATCACATGTGGACTGGGGCCCGTTTCAATAAGGTAGGTTCAATCAACCAACTCTGAGTGTGAAAACCTCAAACCCTGAGTTTGACTTACCCTAATGGAACTCTGAGTTTTCCGTTTCAGAACACTAATTTTGTGTTCGGTTCACAGTCGACTCTGAGTATGTTGGCTCTGAGTTTTAGCACGGGCACCACGACTATAAAAGCATATCACTGGAGCTCTGAAATTATGATATCCACATGGCAACAGCAACGACAAAAAGACGTCTTGCATACTATCGAGCCATAAATAACAGTTAATTCGTACTCCGTTATAATATCAAGGTAAAAACTTGTAAATTATTTTAGCTAAATTTTAATTTTCTATGGTAACCCAGCAAAAAAAAGAAAAGGAAAAAAGACAAGCATCAGCTAAAATGACTTAATCAAAAAACACGAATCAAGGGTAAAGCTTTAAGCAGAAGTTTCAGGGTGTAGCCTACCAGCTAAACACGACTACAAACATTGCAATGACATATCATTCATGTCTATTTCATGCGCAGCAGTTTGTTGTAGTTTTTGCACAGTTTAATGCTCATTTCGACATAGTTTATTAAATATTCGCTAATCAAATCCATTCATTTCCTTATTAGAGTCTGAAATTAAACAACTGCTTTAACCAGTCGACGCACGAATGTCAGAGGCTCGTAAATGGGGAGAACACCAGCACCCACTGACAGATCATAGAGGAATGGTCAAGAGTCGAAGAATTTTTTAAAATCCAACAGTGAAAAGAATAATTGTTGTATTTGTATTCGTAAGAAATAAAGATGACTAAATTAATTTTGAATAATTTGTGTTTATTTAACAGCTGTGGCGGTGGTTACGGCATATATCTCATACTACCCCTCCATCTGGCATCCTTCCATTCCATACAATAATCGGTTTCATGTTCGGAAGGCACGATGATAGGAATGATGCGTTTCACAATGCATCCACCCACAACTGTAATCACTGAAAAAATTCTAATTATTTGGTTATTTCCGAGGTTGCCAGCAAGATGTTATCAAGGAAACATAATTATTATCAGATTACCTAATTTAAATAAAACGATTCTCACACACTGACCACAGTCCAGTGAAACTCCTCTTTTAGAGCGGATTTTGTGCCCAGGAAAAATTCTCAAAAATAGCATGAAGCGCCGTACACTTTCCTTATCATCTGCTACAGCTGCCTTACTAATGTTGCTTCTGCTCTCCAATGTTTTAAAGAAACAACCATTTAAAATGCTACCCGCACCCGCTCAATAAATAGCCTGTAATATGGCAAAAAAACCACAACTCCCAATAATTTAATCCACCTCCTCGTCTAACCGATCCCGGTATAGAGATCCATTTTTTTTCACCTTGTGGACCCATTAGTCTCATGATGAAAATTATGTGTAATGGACTGGATACATGTATGCCAAAAATGCTTTTTCTTACTTAGAAATTTTTGTCTTCGTGTTTCCAGTCAAAATATCGAAAATATTCTTAACTCAATATGCATTTTTCTATATAAAAACACAGGTATTTAGTCTTGTTTTCCATGTGTAAAGATCATTGAGTGCATCTTGTCTTATTTGCCTAATATCTGCCAGGGGGAAGAAATTAAAAATATGCTTGTTTTTCGTTGCATAATATATGTTGTTCTTGCCCTAGGCGTTGACAATGTGAGTCACGTTTTTAACATAAATGCACTTAAATGCACTTGTTTCCCCTAGGAAACAAGGCTAAATATAATTTTTTATCTATAGAAATTGCATCTTAACTTAAGAATTTTTAGATATTTGTACTAGAAATACGAAAAGCATTTTTGCAGCGTGAATGAATGAGGTATTTAAACATCACTTACACTTTAAAAAAGGGGAGGAGACCGCAAGAAATCTGGGTTTACCGAAGAAAACCTGCTCCCGACCAGGTTAGGTTCACAGAGTAACTTACCACGGTAACTATAAGTTACCTCTCTTTCAAAAACCAGGCTTGACCTACTCTGGTAGGTTTGTCAAACCCGAGAAAGCATTCTGAAATGGAAAAAGCAGAGTTTCCCTCATTTCAGGGTTAACAAACTCAGAGTTTTCACTTAACCTCCTTTCTGAAACGGGCCCCAGGTCCCACAGTTCGGCAAGCATGTGATTCACAGATTAATAGCAAAATTAAACCATCACAAAATGAAAGTGTATCATTTGTATGTGTTTTGTCTTGCCAGTTTACACATTCAAACTAGGTTTAAACCATTCCAGTGCACAAAGAGGTGAAAGAGAACTCAATTCGGTACTCGCGCCCCGTTTTATGTGCAAACAGCCGCGCACACACAGAGGCGCATTTCAGACAGCACACAAACACCGAGTTGAACAGACACATAAAATTATGCCAAAATACCCATCTTGACAGTCATTTTCTTAAACACAGTCATCCAGTACCAGTTGAAGCCGCTCAGTCTACAGCAGAGCTCCAGCCACATGCTTCCACTGATCCAAGGCAAGTGCAGCATTTTGAGGGTTTAAAGGGGTCATATGATGCTATTTTAAAGATCATTATTTTGTGTATTTGGTGTAACAGAATATGTTGACATGCTTTAATGTTCAAAAAACACATTATTTTTCAAATACTGTACATTATTGCAGGTCCTCTATGCCCCGCCTCTCTCAAACACGTTGTTTTAAACAAAGCCCCCTCCTTTGACAAGCGCAGTCTGCTCTGATTGGCCAGCGCCCCTTACCATAATCGCGAGCTTCAAGCTTTCAAAGTAAATATCAAGACAGTTAATAATGTCGTTAGTTTTACCATCAGTTCAAACCCGAAAGGGCAACAGAGTCACGTGACAGACACAGTGATGATGCAGTTGTAGGGATTTCTAGTACATAAACAGACACTGCTATGCCCCTATCAGCCATCATGAGGTATCTATACCAATCACCCCCAGCACATGACTCCAATATTCTGGGTCGACTTCCTGCCAGTCGTGTCATCATCTACTCAGAGGAGTGATTAAAGATTGATCCAATCAAGAGACAACAAAGCTTTTTTTGTAGCAAGGACTGAAAAGGTTCGTTCACAACATATAGAAACCACGATGTCTTGTGACCACCAATGAATGGAACTATCACATCCAAACAGGAAAGGGACAGTAATTTAATCAAGCCCTCAGACTTGCAAGCACGGGATCTATGCATGACTGTCACATATCTTGTGACCACCTGCTTCCTGCCCCGACTGAAACTCCTTTTGTCACAGACAAAGAAACAGAACATACACAGACAATCGTTTAAACTCATAAGTAGTGAAAATGTATCCACTGTATGTGTTATGCCGTATATATATATGTTTGATGTGTTTATTGTAATCTATTAAGTTTAATCGATATTTTATAACACTTTTATTTAGATAAAGTGATTAAAGGTACTCTGTGTGTATGCCAGATATGCGAAGTTTAGGCTTGTGGGAATGGTCATGATATTTAAATAACCTGGGTATGAGTTAAAATGTGTTATTTTGAATAGTGTGTGTTGTACGACACTTTATAAGAAGTTATTAAAACTTGCGGGAATACGCCTCACTGGAAGCATGTGATTCATGCATGATAAGGAACAGTATTGGGTGTGGCTAAGCCCTGCAACAGCATCTGATTGGACAACGACCTGTGGGCCAGACAAAAATCAGCCTGCTTAAAAGTGAATACAAAGCTCTCTCGGGCTCGCTCGCTTCTCTCTCTCAAGACCTTTTGCTTTCACTTTGGTGAGCGCTACAAGCGCTCCCATGCCATAACATCGCACAGCGAGAATCCAGAACTCAAACACTTCAGTTGAACCTTCGCGATCTTCAAAGAGCTTAAAGTCTGGCAACTCAGACTTTAAGCAGGACTGCTCAAGCCTCTTCTGTAACCCGGCAACCAACCAATCCAACGAGGGGCTTCCCCAAAAGGACGTCATCCAGTAGCCACGAGGAACAACTCAGCTTTCAGCTGTCACCAAAGCAAAACGCAAGTAAACTAACAAAATCTTATCTCTGCTGAACTGGTGTCGAGCTAATTTTAAGCAGTAAACATAAGCCAAGTCTCTGCTTTGTGATTTTCTCAGGTTGCAAGTAAGAGAACTGTAGTGAATATCTTGCTAAAACTTTGGGCTTCCCTCAGAACTCCATCAATTCTCCTTCTCAGAACTGTATGCGTAAATGTGTGTGTGTGTGTGTGTGTGTGTGTATGTGTGTTTTAGCTTAGTTTTTATGTAATCTAGAATAGCCAATAAATTCTTTTCATGTATAAAGAATAATTGTCTTGTGTTGTAATTTTAAAGTTGAACCTTGCCAAAGATCTTGTTACCTAGCTCGTAGCTTACTTATAAGAGAACGTATTACCCGTGGCCTGGGAAATACAAAGATTCAAGTTGTTAAAATATACAGAGATCACCGGCTCGCTGGACGACTGTTGATTTAAAGTGTAAACTATTAGATTTGAATTCAGTTTTAATCAGGTGGACCTCGAATTTTCAGATTCGAGTCCTTTCAAAACCTGAGCTAGAAATAAAATTCATGATTAATTCCCTTATAGAATTACCGACTTAAATTACAGTTAAGTCCCTACACAGTACACAAGCCGCGGTTAAGACGGCTAACGTGCTATGATTTCTGACATGCCATTCACTGGCCACTGTGAGTGACCCTGTTCCCCTCACACACACACAACACACCCACCACACACCACACACACACACGCGCGTACTCCTGTGCAGCGCAAAACTCCGCTTTTGAACAGTCAATAGCAAATACTTAACTAATAACAAAACATACTTACAGTCCATGATTCAGAAGTGCCAGATTGTCATAGCAAAGTCAGAAATGTACCCTTTATTAGTTCTGCGCAGCGCTGGAGTAACGTGTCTCCGTGTGTGGTTGTGTGTGTGGGTGTTTGTGTGTGTGTGTGTGTGGTGAGGTGAACATGGTCCCTCACCGGAGATTGAACTGCCTGTCAGAAATCATAGCACTCAGCTGTCTTAACCGCGGCTTGTGTACTGCACATCACTGTGCTTCACGCGACTCTGTTGCCCTTTCGGCTTGAACTGATGGAAAAACGAACGACATTATTAACTGTCTTGATATCTACTTTGAAAGATGAAGCTGGCGATTATGATAAGGGCGTTACATTTCCGACGGGTGCTTGCGGTGTTCGGGCGGCGTCCAATCAAGATGACTGGGTCAGCTGGCCAATCAGTGCAGACTGCGCTTGTCAAAGGAGGGGCTTTTGTTGAAAACTATGTTTTTGAGAGAGGCGGGGCATAGAGGACTTTCAATAATGTACAGTATTTGAAAAAAATGTGTTTTTTGAACATTAAAGCACGTCAACATTCTGTTACAGTCCAAATACACAAAATAATGATCTTGAAAATAGCATCATATGACCCCTTAGAGTATGTTTATTTAAACGGTATTAATGAACTTGGGCATGATGCTTCAGTTTTTTAAAGGGGTCATATGATGCTACATGCACTTTTTACAAGTTGTTTGAACTTAAATGTGTGTTGGCAGTGTGTGTACACAATATACCCTATAATGATAAAAATCCACCCATTATTTTTTTTTATTAATCTGGTTAAATGTTTTCCCCTTTCTCAAATCGAGCCGATCTCAGATGCCTGTCTGTGTGATGTCACACAGACAGGCCCCTCCCACGACAGTTTGATTGACAGTAGGTTTCAGCACAGACTGGACTGGTGTCTTCCCTTAGACCTGCCCTGAGTGAGCTGTAAACAGTCCGCCATTGTTTCACCGCCAGAGCAAATGTAGACAAGAATGACTCCTAAGCGTTTGAGGTGTTCTGTTGTTGGATGTAATAATGAACTCCTGACATCTGAGCCGCTGAAGATGCAGTGGATTACGTTTATTTTTGAAGGGAATGCGCCCCCGATTTACATAAACGCGCCTATGTTCGCTCGAATCATTCATGATCCAGCCTCATCTACAGAAGAAGTGAGTATAATGTTTTGTAATTAATCTTTGCAAATCGCCTTTCCTAATAATGTGCTAATTAGCAAGTAATAATGTGCTAATTAGCAAGTTTCTCTCTGAGAGCAGCTCGGAAGAGAGGGGTGGGCTCAGCAGAGCTCATTAACATTTAAAGGAAAATGCTACAAAAATGGCTTAATCTGAAAAGAGCTGTTTTTGACAGGGTAAAAAATGTGTTTTTTACACTACCATTGAGAAATTTTAACCAAACTATGTTACAGACTTTTCATTAAGACCCTAAAGTATCATATCAACTTGTGGAAAATGGGCATCCCAGCTCTGAAGGACTAGAAACATCCTAAATGTTAATTTATTGTTAAAAATGTTAAGCAGACCTGTCGTACTGTCAGAATTCGCTCTATCATTTTCCTTCACTCCTTTAAGTGGACTATATCAGTGGACTAATGTAGGGAATAGTGAATGAGGGTATATGGGCCGATTTTGGACATAGTTATTGTGTACAGAACCAGCATCATTAAAAATTAGCATATTTCACGTGCAAGTTTTGAGATCAGTGATTGAACAGATTGGTATTGGTGGGGGAAAAACAATATAGGGTCTGAAGGTGGGGCTTTATTCAGCCACAGCATAGCTGTGTACAAGTGAGTTAATGCGATTTACTAATTATTCAAACATTATTTTTTGTAATTTGTCAGTTGTGAATGAAATATATGAATGTATAGGGATCCTGTAATTAACTGTATTACTTAAATATCATATAATACAGTATGCAAATAACTTGAAAGATATAGGTTTGATAGAGAAACACTACTTGAACAGTTAGCTCATTAGCTAACTTGCCATTAATGTAAACCTAATCATACAGTTAACTCGTAGGCTTATATCATAGATGGTTATTTATATACACGATATTATCATTTAGTGTTTTTTATTTATTTTATTTAAAATCCTGTTTATATTATAATCCATATGGTCTAATCAGAGGTATAGTGAGGGTGACATTAATTTTCTGTTTGGACCGGATAGAAACTCAGCACATGTAAGAGAAGACATCTGTGATGTGGACCTGTTTGAAGTGACTATTATATGAAAGTTAAGTTATACAGCCGTTTAATTGTATCTCTGATAGCTTGTGGCACATTTTGTGTGAGTCTTGAAACCCTTCACAGCTCTTTTTTTCAGTTAGAAAGCAGCTAGCAGACTTGGTGATTGTGAAGATTATCAGACGAGAAGAAGTGATGCTTTCAGGTTTAACTTGTTTTTCATTTGCAATATAATTGTAACTGTAATATAAAATAGTCTATCCATCATAATAATGTGTTGATGAATTTAACTTTTAAAAAGTTTCTTCTGAGGTTTCTTTGTTTCTTTGTCTGTGTCCTCCCCAGCCTTTTTGTTAAAACTGTTGTGTATTCTTATGGTTGAGTGTCAGTTTGTTTGAATTGATCTATAATCTGAGGGAATGTAAACTAATTTACTAAAATAGTGACTCCAACGTGTAACTTGTCATACTTAAAGTTAGGGCTTTTTTATTCCTTCATTTACAAGATGATTATGTTTGTAACTTCAGTTATAATTTTGAATATGTTTGTTTCTACCTTTTATAGAAGCTTTAGGGAGGTGGCTGCCATTCTTGTTGTATTTTCATTGTTTGCTCCTGCTTTGTGATTTGTTAGGCATTTAAAGTACTGTTTTGTTGTTAATTTGTTTTGTCTGAGCAGTTTAGTTAAGATTTTATCCTTTATTTTGTTGCATCCTCTGGAAACCCCTATACTCATGTAGATATACACAGAGACACTGAAGATTTTAAATAATAAAACCTGAAACTCTTCCTGCTTGACATACTTGAGTTTGTCCAGTTTGCAGTTTCGATCCTCCAGTTTTTCAGAGAGCAGCTTGACTCCTGAATCTCCTGGGTGATTGTAGCTCAGATCCAGCTCTTTCAGATGTGAGGGGTTGGAATTCAGTGCTGAAGACACATAACCACAGCCTTCCTCTGTCACCATACAGCCAGACAACCTACAAAAACACAGCAACAGTCCACATCACATTATTTTGTTCATTGCGTTCATCGTATTATATGTTGTATTATGTTGCAACAACTGTTCACAAACAAAGATAATTTTGCATCAGGAAGTAACAAATATTCCTCCAAATCATTGGACATTATACATCTTGCATTTAAATGCAAAAATAAATAAGGCATTAGATCTCTCACGCAGGCAACAGTGGTGCAATACTGCTCCTGATTTTTTATGTTCAAAATTAGTAAAGAAAGAAGTATCAAGATTAGTAATCAAGATTTGTTTTTTAAATCTTGTGTGTATCACAATCTGTTTTTCTGTCAGGACCACTATCGTCAATTATATTACCTATTAGCATACAGTTTGGATTGGTGGTTTGGTTCCGTTCTGGGCAAGAACTCCCTGCGCATCCATGCAGCCTAGCATGGATGAGAGCAGGGAGAGCAGCGATAACCCCCCCAGGGTAAACAGAACAGAACCAACATAAATGTATTGCAGATATCGTTAAAGTTCAATCTTTTTATGTACACATTTTAGAATTAGTCTGACTCAAAGGATAATCAGAAGGCTGGATCCTGACTGACAGAGGAGGAGTTGGGATGGAGGAGGGTAATTAGCTAAATTGATAAATGCGAAAACTGCGACAATACTGAGAGACCCTATCTATGAAATGCTTAGAATCGGTTGTCCGTCTTCCCATAAAGTTGATGGAGATCAGCTGAGAGTCAGCTGATGCGAGTTTGACTAACGTGACCTGCCAGAACTAATGCTATGCTAGATATTTCAACTCCATTTTATTGTTTTTAAACAAATTCAAGATAGATTTAAACCTTCAGTGTTCTTTTTTGCAACCATACTTTGCAAAAATGTCACTGCAGACCACAAAACCAGAGGGAGATGCATACTAGCTCTATACAATCCATTCAGATCTAAAACACGTCAAATCAAAATAAAGTAAAAACATTCTTAATTTGTTGACTCACGATCTGAAGGTGAACTTGCGTATCATCAGTGACCAGTTCCCTCTCCTAACAATCGATCATGTCTGTGTTTGGTGCGTCTGAACATAAGACATATACCAATATAAACCAAGCATTCCACTGTAAATTAATTTTGACAACTACGTGAATATACTGAACTGTGTTCAAGCAGAAATATGATGTTATAGTGATCAGTGCTCAGAGATTGCACATACATATTTCGTTTGCGCAAGGGCAGATTTACTGATTTGGGGGTCCCAGGCAAAATATAGGAATGGGGCCCTATACATTTGCACACATTTTCCTAAATAAGCCTTGAGGTTCTTTTTTTGTTGTGATGCTTGCTGCTGCACAACAGTGCCCTATAGTTATCCCCAAAGTTTCTACATTTTTCATGTACATGTTATTGAGCCCGTATAGTGTGAGCATTTAAGATCGCAGCTTGACGATCAGACCGTATAGTGTGAGCACATAAATCCTGAGCTTTGGCTTGACATTGCGTGAGATTTACTAACAAAAACGTTGCTGAAATTGCACATTGTATGCCCGGCCTAACAGGGTCATAGAGATAGAGTGTGAAAGAAACGTCAACATCACAAAAGCTGTAGCACTGAAAATCACAAATAACAATATATGCCCACAGCCATATCACCCTACAGCCCAAGACTGGTTGCCCAATTAAGCTAAGCAGGGTTGAGCCTGGTCATTACCTGGATGGGAGACCTCCTGGGAAACCTAGGTTGCTGTTGGAAGAGGTGTTAGTGAGGCCAGCAGGGGGTGCTCACCCTGTGGTCCGTGTGGGTCCAAAAGCCCCAGTATAGTGATGGGAACACTATACTGTCAAAAAGCACCGTCTTTCGGACGAGATGCTAAACCGAGGTCCTGACTCTCTGTGGTCATTAAAAATCCCATGGCACTTCTCGTAAAGTGTAGGGGTGTAGCCCCGGTGTCCTGGCCAAATTCTCTCCACTGGCCCTTGTCAATCATGACCTCCTAATAATCCCCATTCATTGAATTGGCTCTATGACTCTCTCTCCTCTCCACCTGTAGCTGGTGTTTGGTGAGCGCACTGGCACCGTTGTACTGTGGCTGCCGTCGCATCATCCAAGTGGATGCTGCACACTGGTAGTGGTTGAGGAGAGATCCCCCCTCATGATTGTAAAGCGCTTTGGGTGTACAGCAATACACAATAAAGCACTATATAAATGCATCATTCATTCATTCAATATGCTTAAAATCTTTGTAAATCAATGTTATTACACTTACTGTCAAATACTTTACTTTTTTGGATCAATTTAATGGATCCTTGCTGAATGAAAGTATTACATTCTTAAACTCTTACTTACCCCAAATATTTGAACGCTTGTAGTAAAGCATGTTAAACGTGTGCACTTCCGAGTTTGCAACTTTGGTGAAACCAAAATTAAAAAGTTAATTTCATAAGATGAATATGAATTTTTTTTTTGGTCCACAGTTCTATTTGCTGTCTGACACACTTAAACAAATGAAATTAGGGTTGTGTGATATTAGATTGTGAATTATTTAAATTTCTCCACAATCTGCCTTTAATCACAGTATCGTGCTACAGTTATATTCATAAAAATTTAGTCAAAACAGGCTTGGCTCAATACCAGCAAACGGGGTTAAATAGGACAAGACAAAGAGTACTCCAAAGACATGCGTGGGTCAATCAGCTGCCAACATAATCCAAACAAGGCAATACAAAGGGATAATCCAGAGATACAGGCGAATGGTCAGGGCAGCCATAGATTAAACAGACTAGATAAATAGGCTAAGATTGAGACATGGGAAATCAGGCTAGAACAAGACCGGACTATGACAAGGCTTAGGAACTAAGATAAGGAAAGGGCTTTGTAATGCCGCGGTGGCTAAACAATACTCGGCCCTGACTGTATGTTTGTGTGTAAAAAAAAAAGACTTTTAAAGAGTCCCTGATGGGAAACAGGTATAATGGTAATCAGTTCCTAAGTGCAATGGATAGTGGGAAATGTAGTCCGGGATAAAATGTAACAGTGTGTGCAGTGGAAAAGACTTAGTGGTGAGTGGTGACCTCTGCTGGTGAGAACAAGGACTGAACTTGTGACAGATATAATGTAACATTGTTGTAGAACATTGTTGTGTGATGCCTAATCATAAGCTTGTTCAGAAATGGTGACAAATAAATGACTATAAAAAAAAATCTTTCTTGTTAAACGTAATTTAAATAAGCGAAAAAAAGCGAACGAGTCCAAATATTCGAACACAATATTTTTGAAAAATTCCCATCCCTAATTTACACATATAAGAGCCCAGCAAACAAAACTAAATATTTTTTGTTGCAATTAGGTAATATTGCAATACAACATTTAAATTGTTTTTTAGAAACCACAGCTTAAAAACAACATAATAACATAAATTAAATGTTTTAGAAACATTGCGAAAGTAGTCAAAAAACGAACAAAAAATGTAAATATCAAGTGTTTACTACAAGTGTGTGTCTGTAACCAAGCCTAATTCACTTTTTATAACTGAGCTAAAAAGGTCTGGTTTTGTTTTTGATGTATAAGTTACACGAAAATGTATTTGATGCATTTGTTGTCATTCTGAGCTTGTAAGTCAAGTTAAATCTGTAATATTCACAGAGACAGAACATCCTTTTTGAATATGTATAATAAGCTTGTTTGTGTATTGAAAATCTGCTCATTTTCTTTTCATCTGTTCTTTAAAATTTCATTTTAAAGATAACTGAGTGATGCGCTGGAGAGGTAGAAGCATAGAAACATGCTATTCACACAAACATTATTCATTCTAATGTGCTCATATTGGGACATACTCAGACCTCAGCATTAGTTCTCAGGCATTTGACTGCTCAGGCTGATTTAAACATCCCTTCTGGCTGCAATGACTATTAAAATGTGTAACTTCTGGATAATGATTGATGTCATTTGTGTGCTTAACTCCATTCATGAGAGCGGCATATTTAATCTAAATGTGTGTAAATTGAAAACATTCTGTTTACTTCATTTCAATCCAGGGCCATAACCACCATAGACACTAAGCACCACATGTCCTCACCAATAATCAGATATGGACAAATTGTCCTCGCATTATCTGACATTCTTACTACAGAAATTAGTTACTGTGAGCAGCATTTACTGCAAAGTCATTTTGAGATGTTAGTTTTGTGTTAATGAATGGTGTCACACTCTAGATAGCTTGTGCAGTGCTGTCAGATGCTTTCTTTGAAAATGCAGCAGCTTTGTAGTTTATTTGGTCATTGTTTCAGGTCATTTAGCCATTTCAATATTCATCTCAATACAATCCACATCTACAGACAGCTGTATAAATATAAAAAATTGCTTGCAAATGATGTTTATGTCTCTTGTTCTGACATTCCATTGAGAGTAGATGCAACATTTGTTGACAAAATTCAATGGCCATATATTATGGTAGCATTTAGTTAATTATTATATGGAAAACCATTTACCTCAGTATCTCCAGCTGACAGTTTGGACTCTTCAGTCCAGCACAGAGCTGCTTTACTCCTGAACCTTGCAGGTTATTGTTACTCAGGTCCAGCTCTCTCAGACAGGAGTTTGATGATTGTAAAACTGATGACAAACTCTCACAAGACTGAGCAGTGAGATTACAGATGGAAAATCTGAACGAGAAAAACAGTAATTGCATACAGATTGCATATACACCTTAGCAGTGTGATTTTTTTTTTTAGTAATTAACTTGCAAAAAAAAAAAAAAGGAACCAAGTATTTCTAACTCAAACCTCAGTATCCCCAGCTGACAGTCTGGACTCTTCAGTCCATCAGAAAGCAACTTCACTCCTGAATCCTGCAGGTCATTATTACTCAGATCCAGCTCTGTCAGGACAGAGTTTGAGGATTGTAGAGCTGAAGACAAACTTCCACAGGAGTAGATTGATCAGTGAGATTACATCCACACAGCCTGTGAAAAGAAGAAAACAAATAGCCATATGATTAAATTTTTTTTATTTAATGGGCTTAAAGTTTCTTATGAAATGCTGAGAGACTCCTTGCACAATTTTCAAAAGGCTGCCAAGATTGCAAAGGCAAAATATGTATCTGAAATTATTGCCAAATACTCTTAAGGCCTCTTCAGACTACACGATTTTAGCCCGATTTTGCCACGATCTGCTTGACGTAGGGTTGTCGTGGGGATTCGTAAACGACAATATGGGCATCGGGATGCAAGATTCCATCGCTTCAGCACGTGTAGTGTGTCATAGTGGACAACAACCGATGCTGTTTGCGACGCTGTCACGCCATCAACCACAGAAAGTCTAGTCATAGTTTAATTTTTTTTCCCCCTCAGTCCATGACGGGTTCCGTCAGAGTTGTGACTTGAAAGCGCAATAGAAACGCAGATCTCTTCTGTACACAGCTTTTCAAAACAGGGCAAAACGAAAGAGATGACGACTCTGCGCTAGGTGGACTTACCAACATGGTCAGAAGCTTTTGTGAGCCTATGTCGACCAGTACCCTTGCCTTATGGATGGTGTCGTCGCGGAGGTACCGACACAGAGATAAAAAAATACATGTTGGCCGATCGAAGTAGCGAGAGCGCATTCAGCACCTTGTGTAGGTAATGTGGGGACGGGGGTGAATTAGCAGTGTTAAGCTGAGCAAATCACCTACATTGTGTTTCTCATTCACAATAGCGTACACAGAGTTTTGCCCTACATTAATTTATTTGTGCGCGGCCGTAGTTTTTTTTGTATTAATGTATCTTTATAATTTAACCGATTTCCTTCCGAAAGTGTCGCTGTCATGTAATTTCCAGTAATGTTTATGCGCAGGCTGCCGGTGTTTAGAGCCGTGCCGGGAAAACACTATTTCTGCTGCAGCTCCAAAAGCGCCTTTTGCCGGCACCGAATGATCCTACTCTATCTACTTCACATCTACTGATTATCATTCAGTCAACACACACAAACACCCCACATGTAGGTGTGGTATATAGAATAATTATATATATATATAGTAATATTATATTATATATATGGGGGGAACTGCCGTCTGTAGGAAACACTCGATAGATTACAGAGGCATTTAACATTCGGATTTGTAATTTACTTATCTCTTCCCTAGTCGTTGAGGTCCAAACAAAAGCAGCTTCCCTCCGAACACAATATGGGAAACTACTCCGTCCAAAACCAAGTGGCAGCAGTGACAAAGACTTAACTCCCAGACAGAGGTGGATTTTAAAAAACCTCCAATTTCTACAACCTTTAGTTGTACCACGGGTATCTCAGTATACACTGAATGTAAGTTAGTTGTTACAGTTCTTTCCAACTGTTAAATTTGTGAACTCTCCTATCTATCTATCATCTGACATTTTCTATTTATCTATCTATCCATCTATCATCTGACAATCTATCTATCCATCTATCACTGACAATTTTCTATCCATCTATTTATCTATCTGCTTTCAAACTTAAGGATTTTAAAACGTCAAACTAGTTTTTTTTATACAACTTGTTTTTATCTTAGTTGGATGACTTGGAAAACAGCATCGCTGATGAGGGAGGAGAAGATCTGGAAACGGAGGAGGATTTGTCTTAGTCATCCACCTCCTACCAAACATTCAGTTCATCAACTCCACTTACCTCACTTGATTCCTCATCATCTCACCAGCGTCATCAGGTCACAAAAAATAATTCTGAAAAAACACATTACAGGTCCAAACAAAAGTCAAGAGAGAAGTCAGCAGATGAACTTGAAGTGGAGAAAGTGACCATTTTAAAAAAATGTGTCTGAAACACTGGTAGATGCCAGCAACGATGTTGATCAAACATTTGGCAAACAGGTAGTAACTGAGATGAAGCTAATCAAAGACCCACTAACCAAAATGAGGCTGCGTCGTAACATCCTTGTGATGTTACATGATGCACAGGAAAATGAGGCTAGATTAGCATTACAAACACCCTGGCAGGGATCCACAAATTATAATCAACACAACCAAAATGCATCAATTCATGTCCCTCCTGTAACACCTCCAGTGAGCTACCTCAGGGCAGTAGAAGAGCCATATGACCATGGAAGAGAGAGGGTGTAGGTTCAATTCTTAAAGGGATAGTTCACTCACGTCAAAAATTGCTAACCGTTTACTTCCATGGTATGAAAAAGTACTGTGGAAGTAAATGGTTACAGTCAATTGTTCGATTCCAGCATTCCTGTAAAAAATCTCTTCTTTGTGTTCAACCGCCGATGATACTCATACAGGTTGGAACACCTCAGGGTGAGTACACTGAGTTAAGAATTTTCATTTTTGAGTGAACTATCCCTTTCATGTTTTTTTTTTTTTTTTACGTAATGGTGCTACACCGTAGTCACATTGTGTCTCAAAGGCCGTTTGATTTTGCCACTTTTCAAGCTGTTTAACATGCTGTTTTGTATTATTTGCACATTTTGAAAGGAATGTTATGTTCACGAATTATATTCCCATTTGTATAAGATTTACCAAAGACTTTTGTAAAGATTCAAGGAAAGAAAGTGTAATTTAACTTAAATGTTTTTACTAAGGAAAATTAATCTTGTGCATTTGTACAAAAAACACAAATCATGTTCATTTTGACCATTACACATTCTGCTACTTTTAATTACATTCAGTTTTTATGTAATGTTATATAAAAAAACTGTTTTAAAGGATATATTTTGTGCTAATATTTGTTAAAGAAACAAACAGGAAGTCCACCTGAGCCAGTGTTCTATATGTCTTGCAAAATGTTCTAAATGAACACATTTATCAGTTGATGTCCATTTTTAAATAAGATTTTCCTGCCAGGAAACAGATCCAGCCGGTGACAGAAAGTATGCCTTCAAATTGTCTTGATTTTTTTTGGCAGCGGTTGTGGCATTCCGTGCATTGCTGACAGGCACAGAGGGGAGTTCTCTATCTTTTCTCCAAGCTCCGGGTACTACATTGTGGTGCTCATCTTCTGCATCTGCAAAGGCTGAAGGCAGGTACACATCTGATGTCTTCTCCATGAGGAAGTTATGCACACAGAGTGCAGCTAGTGTTAGTGTTGCCACTTTGTCAGGCTCCAGAGCAATGTTGGAAAGGAAAACACGGAGCCTATTGGCCAAAATTCCAAACGCGTTTTCAACTGTACGCCTTGCCCTTGACAGCCTGTAGTTAAATATTCACTGTCCATGGTTCAGATTTCGGAAGGAGAATGGCTTCATCACGTCATTTCGAAGAGGGAATGGTTCATCTCCAACAAATGCATAAGGCAAAGTTATGTTACTGCCTGGTAGTGGCTCTGGAGGAGGGACATTCAGCAGACCTCTGTCCATGGCAGCTCGGAGGTCTGACTGGCCAAATATTCCTCCATCTGACAGTCTTCCTTGTATACCCACATTAGCATAGATGAATTTGTAGTTGGCGTCAGCTACTGCCATGAGCACAACAGAAAATCTTGACTTATAATTATGGTAGGTGCTTCCAGAGTTTGCAGGTGGCTGGATGTAGATGTGCTTGCCATCTATGGCACCCAAGCAATTAGGAAACTGCCACTTGTTTTCAAATCCTGCTGCCACCTCTCTCCACGCTGCCTCCGTTGTACGTGTCTGGGGGGGGGGAAAGAAACAATTAAATTAAAATGTTTAGATTTTCTCTGAAGTCCCTTATAATGCTATTAAATACTTCAACTGTCATTATGTTCTAAACATGTACATTGTATACTCTGTTTTGACTTGTGGTTAAAAGCTTGTGTGCGGTTTAACAGAGAGCTTAAGCGCTAACTGAACTAAAAGCATTTTTTGAGGCGGTCCTTACTGGAAACCCTTGCACTGACATATCTTAAATTATGTCAGTGCCATTGTTTTGTCTCAATATGAATAACAGTAATGTAAGCACATTTATAAAAGCTTTTTAAATGTCCAATTTAATTAAGGCCTAGTCCTAGCTTAATCTAAGTCCTGTCTCTGAAACCAAGCCATGGTTTTGGGACATCTCTTGTAAAGGCTTTCATTGTGGCCACCCACTGTTGTGAAATGTCAATCTTCCTGTTGTTTACATCAAATGCCTTACCTTCAAGTGATCATCCTTTAAGACATCATACAGGGCTTTACAAGTCTATATTACGATCTCACTGATGGTACTACAGCCGATCCGGTACTGGAAACTCAGAGACCTAAATGTCTCTCCTGTGAAGAGGAGCATGTTATTGTGAATTTCCAGTGTTGGGTTAGTTACTCTACAAAAGTAATTACTAGATACAACTTGCATCTTCAGTGTAACTAGATAACTGTACTAATGACTTACATTACTCATTACTGTTTACTTATTCCCATATCAACCTCAAAGTTCAACAATACAAGGATAGACACAAAATATCGCTTTTCGTTTTAAAATATTCTTGAACTAACCAAAGTATTTAAAGGGAGGTTACAATGAAAACAAACATTTTAACATTAGACATTAAATTGTTACATCCATTATTATTTTATTATATTGAACTGTTCTATAGTCTATGCAGTATTTACTCAGAAGTAGCTGTAATTAAATTACAGGAAAATTAGAGAATAATTCACCCAAAAAATAAAGTTCTGTCATCATTTACTCACACTCAGGTTGTTCCAAACCTGTATAAATGTATTTGTTCTGCTGAACACAAAGGAAGATATTTTGAAGAACGTCTGAAACCAAACAGATATGGGGCACCATTGACTACCATAATACGAAAAAAATACTTTGGTAGTCAGTGGTGCCCCACATCTGTTTGGTTACAAATATTATTTTCACAATACACTGTGTTTTATTTTAATTTTTTTAAACTGACTTGCCTGTAGCAAGGAATCGTAGCGTTAGAGACGGGCGCATTCTTGCACTGATGGCTCTTCTAAATTTTGTGTCCCTTCTTTGGATGAGTGGTGTAACTTTGTCAAGCAAGTAGCTGAAATCCTCCACATCCATCCTGAGCAGATCACGGAAACCCTTCCTGTCACTGTCCTTCAGTGCAAATAGAAAGAAACCGTTTGGAAAGTCAAACAGTCTGGTTACAATCCAAAGCAATAGTTTTATAGTTATAGTTTTCTGTTTTATTGTTCACTTAAAAACAAAAAATGGACATAATGCAGAACGTAAAAAAAAAAAATTATGCCAATGGAAATGGCATTGCAGTTTTTATGCGTGCATTCAACTTATGCCTTTGGGGCCGCTCACTGACTTCTTTTTGGTGAGTAATGTATCAATCAAGGCTGATGAGACATGGTGCAACTTTTTGAGCAATGTTTGCCAGCACAATGTCGACCAGGTCCCACTACCGACTCTGACATTGCCCCCCAAAACCAAAAAAAGGGGGGGGGGGGGGGTTTTGATCATCCCTGGAGATTTAAAAATGCTCTGTGTATAGGGTGACCATACGTGCCATTTTCCCAGGACGCGTCCTGGCCAGGATTTCTATATTGCCTAAAATATCTAGGTTTGCGTGTGCAGACCGGGGGGGGGGGGGGGGGGGGGATCGGTGTATGACCTCAAATACTCGGCTAGCATTTTGAAAGCATAAGGAACCGTCTGTATGGTATTTTGATGTCATACACCGATCGGTCCTGGGAAAATGGCACGTATGGTCACCCTATGTTTACCCCATGTGACTACATAAAACAAATTGTACATCTGAAGTGTAAAATGACATTGGTGATCAATGAAAAACTTTGGAGCTGCATACTGCTTAATTTAAGCTTTAGCTCAATTTTTTTTTAACGGTCTGTTTTTGTCTGGCTAAAAATAAAACTACAAACAATCTATATTTTACCTCGAGTTCTCTTTGGAGGATTGACAGCCCATATTTTCCTCTTCGAGCAAGCCAGGAACGTGTCCACTGTCGAGTTTTCTTTCTTTTTTTGCACTTTTCCGAGGACAATACAGCTAGTAAAAAAACACGCAACTTCTGTATCCATTGCCGCTGTCGTTTACAGAAGTCAGGCTTCTTGATGACAGTACGCACGACGTCACGGGATGATTGGTCGGGAAGCAACGCGTAGTCTGGCATGTTTGGTACCCACGACACGACAAGATTTTATACAGTCAAAATCGTATAATAATACGATAATAATCTGACACAGTGACTGTCGTAACCGACAAAAAAATCATGTAGTCTGAATGGGGCTTTACTCTTCTAGAATTCTATTTTCAACTATTGACTAAGTTTTAAATCCCCCAATGCAGAAATTTCCAGAGATTTCTTGTTTATTATGTGAAAACTTTCTTAAGTACTTCTTAGATAAAGTTAAAAATGCCCGGGCTCATTTATCTAGAATTGGCGAATTCCATTCCAGATCCCATTTTATCCACTACTCAATGGAGTGAATTTGAATTAGTCTCTTTACATACATGTAAAGAAATCACTCTAAAATTAAAATCCACCTTTTCCCCTCATGATGCTTTGACCACGATTTGTAAAAATTTATACAATCGGACCTGATTTAGTGAATATCATAAACAACTGCCTTTTGACAGGGACTGTTCCAGATTGTTTTAAACTAGCTTCTGTGTCACCGATCCCTAAGAAGCCTACACCTGATCCTGAAGTTTATTCAAATTTTATACCAATCTCCAATCTGCCATTCTTATCTAAAATTTTAGAAAAAATAGTGTTTATTCAGCTGCAAAATTATTTGAATAGTAACAGTACTTCTGATGTTTATCAGTCTGATTTTAAAACTCTACACAGCACAGAGTCTGCCCTTTTGAAAGTTTTTAATGACATTTTAATGTCTACTGATGCTGGTAATACTATGACCTTAGTGCTGTTAGATCTCAGCTCTGCATTTGATTTTGTTGGTCTCCTGTTGTCTCGCTTTGGAGCACTGCATTAGTGTTAGAGGCACTGTACTCGACTGGTCCTTTCTGTCAAACAGAAGATTCTCAGTAAATATAGGGAAGCATTCTTCTTCTGTAGTGTGTGTTACATGTGGTGTCCCTCAGGGTTCAACTTTGGCACCGTTACTGTTTTCACTGTACATGTGCCACGAATCAGGCCTCTGTGGCTTCCTCTGATCACCTCCAGAGGGAACCGTCGCCAGAGTACTAATCATTATGGATTCCATTTCCAACAACCCTGTACCTGCACACCTGATCCACATTACCTGAACTATTTAAGCAGCTCTCCGACACTCACTCACTGCAAAGTCTTGTTTTGCTACTGCTAACATTTCTGAGCATTTTCCCTGTTGATGGTTTTCCTGTGTATGATTCTGGACTGCTTTACCTCATTTTGATTCTCTGCCGCTTACCCTTGTGACTCTGCCTGCTTGGATTACTCTCTGTCTGCTCTGCTTGCTGCCTGCCCTGAACATTTGCATGTGTACTGATTATGACTTGGAAATGACTTATGCTGCCTGTTGATCTCTGCCTGTTGTACCTTGAGTATTGTATAATAAAGCCTCATATGGATACCAATTCTGCTGACTCCTCGTTACAATATGTTACTCATTGGTTCTATATTTAGGAGATATGGGGCCAGATTTACTAACAGCTTACGCCAGCGCAAACCGTCTTTTGGAGTTAAAATAGTACTGTCAGGATTTACTAAAAACGTTCAGTGAAGAATTAGCACTGAAAAGGTGTGGACAGTAATTTTTGCACCTGACCTTATTGAATATGCATTTGTAGGAGTTTCCCTTTCAGATGCGAAATTTATGGGAGGAGAATATTAAAATGAATCATGAAACAAAATTTACTAATGTTTGCGGTCATCAAATTACTGGTATTTGCACTGTTATTTAAGGCTCCAAAAAGCATGTCTTACAGCAGACGCTAATTTGTGCTGCTCTTAGTAGATTGCGCTGGTCATTATGGAAACGATCTGGCTGCATCTGTGTCCTTTAATCTGCGCATTGTCAGTAGATCAGCCGCAGAACTTTCCACTCCCATCGCCGCTTTTATGGGATTGCACCCTCTAACGCAGCTAATTATACCCTGTTGGGGTGTCATCGCATGTTATACTGATGATACTCAGCTTTACATGCCATTTAGGCACAACGACAGGTCTGCCATAAATCAATTAATAGACTGTCTCCAAGAATTGAAAACATGGCTAACCAATCATTTCCTGCACCTTAACGATGACAAAACACAAATTGCAAAGTTAAACCCTTCCTAAGTAATGACTGAAATGATGCATTTATATAGCACTTTATTGTGTATTGTTGTACACCCAAAACACAAGTCATCTCCTCACAACCACCACCAGTGTGCAGCATCCACTTGATGAGGCTACGGCAGCCACAGACAACAGCGCCCAGTGCCTCACACGACACACCATCTACGGGTGGAGAGAGCGAGGGAGATAGAGCCATCAAGTGGATGGGTATTATTTGTCTGTCTCAGGATTGACAAGCCGGGTTCTCAATTTGGCCAGGACCCCCGCCCCTACTCTTTACAATAAGTTCCCCATGTGATTTTTAATGCACCACGAGAGTCAGGACCTCGGTGTTAACATCATCAGCTGGAAAGACATTGTCTGTTGACAGTATTAGTGTCCCCTCCCTATGACTGGGGGGCGCCTAAGACCCACACAGACCACAGGGTGAGCACCTCCTTCTGGCCTCACTAACACCTCTTCCAGCCTAGTTTTCCCAGGTGGTCTTCCATCCAGGTACTGACCAGGCTCAACCCTGCTTAGCTTCAGTGGGCAACCAGTCTTGGGCTGCAGGGTGATATGGCTGTGTAAGTAGAAAGTGTTTTGAGATTGTAATTCATTTTTTTATATCATCATGGCTTGATTATTGCAATTCGCTGTATCATGAGCGGCCTGTCTCATCTACTCTCAGACTTCAACTGGACCAAAATGTAGCTGCCCGTTTGCTCACGGGCAGTCACAAACGGGACCACATCAGGCCTATTTTACGTTCTCAGCACTGGCTACCGATTCATTATCACATTGAATTTAAAATATTGATGTTTGTATAAAAAAGCGTTAAACAATCTTGCTCCTCAATACTGAACTGAGTTGAGCTCCTCAATACTGAGTTGATTACTGAACAAAATCCTGTCAGATTACTCAGATCACAGACCAGTCATCGTCTATAGGTACCCAGATCTAGACTGCAATGCAGGAGTGATAGAGCTTTTGCAGTAGCTGGACCCAAATTATGGAATAAATTACCATTATCTATCAGAACAGTGACTACAGTGTCTGAGTTTAAAAGTCTTTTTAAAAACTATTTGTATTCCTGTGCTTTCAATGTCTGTGGATGTCTGTTTTAATTTGGGTGATGGACTTACGCAATTTTGTACAGCACTTTGGTCAACCAGGTTTGTTTTAAATGTGCTTTATAAATAAATTAAACAAAACAAAAAAAACGAATTAGACTATAGTTAACATTTTATAAGTATACAATAACAAGCACTTAAATAATTTCAAAACTATTATAGTTAATTAGTAGTTTATTACTGTAGTTAATAAATTAATAGACTCTTTACAAATAGTGAGTTTATCATTGCTTGTCACTAGCCGCTTTTCCACTGTCGGGCCAGTGCGAGCCAGTGCTTTAAACGGGCTGGGCGGGGCTAATAGCACAGAGGCCAAAATCACTCTGCGTTTCCACCGTTGGGCCAGAAGCTACGCTGCGCTTCACTAAAACACGCCCTTTACACGCCTCTTAGGAACAACGTCACGCAACCCCATCATTTCACCAACAAAGAGAACGTATCAGAAAACGAATAAGAAGTAAGTCACTGGAACTAGCGCGATCACAAAACGAACATGCTAAAAGCGGCCTTTTGTTTGCAAAAATGGGGGGGCCCCCCCCCCCCTTTGTTAAAGATTTAAATCCAAAAGCATCAATGTGTTACAATAATAAGTGATACATTGATCATAATGAATTAATTTATCAGGATTGAAAATTAGTCACACAGAAATAAAGTGGTATGAACATAGCCTACCTACTTACTCAGTCGAGTCTGTTTCTGCTTATTTGTAGTCAAAGTCAGGCACGGCACCAGAATTTTTTCTCTACCGGTGCTAAGGGGGGCTAGACCAATATGTGGGGGTGCTAAGAAATAAATGATATTGATGACGTCAGAGTAAACTGGGGCTATTCAAAATTCTGACGGGGCTATAGCCCCCCCTTAGCCCCGGTGTAGCGCCGTCACTGGTCAAAGTATATACATCACATTTAGAAAGAATGATCATTTCTATATTTTTATAAAAGCTCCCGAACAAAAACCATTATTATATTTTTATGATATACGCTGAGCTAAACTCTCGAGACGAGACTTATGACAGATAAAATATGTTACTAAGTAAATACACGATTGTGATAGAGAATAAGAAGCTGACGTCTGATTTCTTTCCAGTGGTCGTGTTTACCATGTTTACTATGGTAACGTTAATGCCTAGCGTGCATAGTATTTTGCATCGCTTATAAATATTTCTGCCTTGTATAGTGATCATAATACACATTGGATCTCAAACAGAAGTTATTTCAAACTCGCTGCTGTCAGAAAGTGAGTTTTGAACTAAAATTATTTTAAAAGTCTTTAATGCTGGTCTGTTAACTTTATGAAATGATCCGTGGCGCTAATGTTCTCCAGACGCGTAGAAATTCCGCCTTTGTTCATAGCCACTCCTCTAGTCCGCTAGATTTTCGTCGGGCCAAAAAACCCGGGCCGTTGGCCCCGAGGAAGCACCGACGAGGCACGATCAAGCCCCGGAAGTGACTTTGGCTTTTCTGGATAATAAACAAACATACCATTGTTAATAGGTCTTAGATATCATCCTTGATTATCAGGGCCCATATGAAATTTTATTTATTTAAAAGGGGTGTCATAAATAAAAATAAATATATTTTATACTAGTAAAGTGTGGTCAATATAATATCTAGTGATTTTGTAATATCTTGGACATTGTAATTTTCATTTTCAGTGATTTTCATTCATATAATATTCAGCTATTAATAAATTCAGCTATAATTAAATGAAGCTGTTTTCAGTTAATTCACCAGTTAAAAAAATGTAGACAAGAGGACCAGTTTACAACAGGAATATTGCAAGCTTTGTAAAATATCTTAGCCCATTTATCGTCCATTAATAATTTTTTCTCATTTTAATCTTGATATACTGATTAGACTTGAGATACTTGACCTAATCATACCCTTATGCACTCTACAGTGGGTATAGAAAATAATCACCCCTCTTTAAAATAATCACATTTGGTTGCTTTTCTGTCTGAAATGAAGACAGACACAGTTTTTGTTTTATCCATCTGTATTTACTCAGTGCAACCGCAGAAAAAAAGAATCCCGATGGAACAAGGATCACCCCCTTGTGTCAGTATTTTTTTGTCTGTTGGGATCTGTCTCTGTCTCTACTAACTTTGCACATCTAGACTTTGCAATATTTGCCCACTCTTCTTTGCAGAACTGCCCAAGCTCAGTTAAATTTGATGGTGAGCATTTGTGGACTGCAATCTTCAAGTCACTCCACAGATTTTCAGTGGGGTTTAAGTCTGGGCTCTTACTAGGTCATGCAAGGACATTCACCTTTTTCTCCTTCAACCACTGTTGCCTCAGTTTTGCTGTGTGCTGTTCTCCACGGGATTCAAGCTCAGTCGGGACTGCATGTGGCTTTCCTTGGGAATGGTGTTTATTTGTTGTTGGGGTTTTTTTAACATGTTTTGTTTATCTTTCACTTGGATGTTATAAGTTTGTCGGTATTATATCTTTCACTTGGATGTTATAAGTTGCCCTTAGTAAATACAGCTGGATAAAACAAACCTCTGTCCAGACTTCATCTTCTTTATTTTAATTTGGGTGATGATTTTCTATACCTACTGTAGTCATGTAAAGAAAAGCTCCACAAGCTCAATGTTAATGTTTAAAATGTGTATGGAATTCACATTGTTTCCTTAAGGTACGGTTACAATAATTGTATTTCTTCTAAGGTCGTTTTTTCTCTTACAACTACAAAATTGCATACGTAAAATACTACATTGAAAAAGAACTTAGTTTTTGGGACTTTATGTGGACACAACCCCCCTATAATGTGATAAAAATTCACCACTTTCTTTTTTTAAATCCCCATAATCATAAGCATGCCTCAGAGGAATCCGTTTCTCAGAATTTGTAACAAAGGAGTTCAGGGGAGATTTTAGGATTTTTTTTAATGGGGTGGCACAGGGGGGGCCCATGGGAAAAGTCATGTGCCCCAACACAAGTGGGATGACATAAAATGGCACTGCACAAGTGCCTTTAATCTTTGAAACACCAAGAAAGAAATGTAACTCAACGTTTTAACATAAATGTAAATTTTTTGAGTCATTCAGTCATTCATTCAACCGACTCCTTCAAATGGATGATTAATTCAGAAACGAGGCAAGTGAGGCATCAAATTCTTTATGAATTGCCCACTGAATCATTGACTCAATTTGTTCAAAAATGTAACAGATTCATTCAGGATTGAAACGCCGCTGTGTTTCTATCTCTGCTGTGGCTTGGGTGACCTATTTTCATTTGTGAAATTGAGCAAAAAATTTTACATAATATTCTTGTTTATTACATTATTGTAAAAAAATCAATATCACATTTGCAATCGTGCAGATATTCAGGAAAAAACAGCACTCTTGCTCATGTAATATTGTTAAACTATATCATATGATATAAAACCCAACTCGTTATTTTTTTCCATATTAATTGCACCAATTAAATGTTATTGTTGACATAATTTACATTTTTTAGGTGCTGCATCTGAATAAGTGTTTTGGATTATCAATAGGTTTTATTTGAATCGTCAGTTTTCCATTAATTAATTAAACCCTGAACCACACACCACAACACACACATAAAGAGAAAAAAAGCCGTATCTGTGTATATTACGAAAAGACTGATCACATTTTGTGCTAGGTTTAAGGCTAAAAAAGATTTGATGCTGTCATTCTGGTATCTATAACTCTTTCCCCGCCAGCATTTTTGAAAAAGTTGCCAGCCACCACCAGTGATTTTGATGATTTTCACTAAAATTTGATGGCCTCCATTATATTTTGCTGTATGAATATTTGAATATTCAATACACCAAATCAACTTTTAAACAAAACAATCAGTTTTATTCTAGCTTAAAGCATTCTTTTTTTATCAACACTTGAATATAGGTAGGTTTCATAAAAATGCATAATTTTGAGCAAAAAGGTGAGAAAATCTAATTTTTATCAAAAACTATATCTGGATAATATTCAGTACGATTATCAAAGCATAAATCCAGTAAATCGCTTCTATCAACACCTCCAAAGCTTGCACAGACATATACCACTTCCTGGATCAACATTTTACTCCGTAACATTATGCAGTTTTAATTTATATGCTGCCATTGCTGATGATCGCATTATTTTTCATATGCATCTGTTTACATAAGAGATCGCTCATTTCTCCGTCCTGTTCAAGTGTGTTTTTGTTCGGGAGGTTTTGTATTCGTTCAGAAGATGTGTAATAGCGCCAACCTAGTGTATAACAGTGAAAACACGAAAAGCCGTAAAAACTCGTCTTTGGCGGGGAAGCGTTGTCTTCTAAAAGACGAGATAACTCGTCAATGGTGGGGAACGAGTTAATTGTTTTCCCACATTTACTGCATCTAGCCGATCTTTATGAAGTTCCTGATTCTGACACACTAATGTAACCAAATGTGAGAACATATACACGGTGGCTCCCACCACGTTTCATACTCTTCTGACATTTCGGAATGTACGCGCAATACGCTGACGTACGTCATCAAATACTATGATAAGAGTCCCATCTACATCAACAAGGAAATACGTGACGCAGATATAGTAAAAGCATAAAAGTAAATTCCAAGTTTATGACATCAGTAGTGTTAGAAAGATAAAAGACTCCATTGTGTTTAAATATCGAGTTCTTCCTCGGTCAAGTCAAATCTGAAGTCATGTTAGGTCAGTCTGTAGTTGAGTCGTAAGTCATTACAATGCGACTCGAGTGCATTTTGATCCGAGTTCACTACTCTAGTGCCATCTCTGGTTTAAACTGATAAGGGCTTTAAAAACGCATGCAATAATTTTAGCATATTTTCTGCTTTCTCCTCAAATGGGCATTGCAAATGGTACCATAATGATCTGTGGGGATTTTGAGCTGAAACTTTAGAACAAATTCTGGGGACAATCTGAAGATTTAATATTACATCTTGTAAATGGGGCATAATAGTCCCCTTTAAAGGTTAGGCAATTAGGTCTATTTCATTCTTATAACTTAAAAACCCGCATTACAAAATTCCATGTTTTCCAGATGCTTGAAGAACCCTGATTGTTTTTCTCATCCGGTTTTTTGTGTAGTCATTGCCTTGGAGTCTTGGAGAAAATGTCACTGGCTATAATCATCTATATAAGATGGAAATATCTGCTAGCTATAGTTATAAGCCACAAATTTTCAATCCACATATTTAAACTAGTAATCAGTGCATGGAATGTCAACCTCAGTATGTTCAGGTGACCGTGTGAACGTCTTCAGTCCCTTCATAAAGCTCTTCACTCCTGATCCTGCATGGTGATTGCTACGCAGGTCCATGCTCTGTCCCTAGAGTTTGATGATTGTACGCATAAGACAGAGCTGCACAGCCTGTTTTTATCAAAACCCCAGCCATCAAATCTGGTCAAAACCCAAAAATGTTTAGCCAGATTTATTTTTGTGATGGGTTAGGGTTTAGCATTAACCGGAAAATATTTCACATTTATTTTGGCATTTAATTGTTTAGGATGTAGATGTACATAATTTGAAGGGTTAGTTCACCCCAAAATAAAAATTTGGCTGTGTTTTTACTCACTCCCGATGCATCCTAGGTTTATATGACTTTCTTCTTTCAGACAAATCCATTCGGAGTTATATAAAAAATTGACTTTGATCTTTCACGCGCTATCATTGCACTCCGGGTGTTTGCATTCCTCTGTCCAAAAGACGTGAAAAAAAAAGCACCCTTCAACAAAACAAAAAGTGTCTCACACTGCTCCGGGGGGTGAACAAAGTCCTCCTGTAGCGAAGCGATGCGTTTTGTAAGAAAAAATCCATATTCAAAACGTAATAATCACTTCAACTAGCTTGCACTCACTGTTGTAACAGAAGCAGTTCCGGGGGAATTACGTATGAGGTCGGCTTTGCGCATGCGCCGCTCAGATGTGACGCACGCGGAGAGATCGAAACAAAATAACGGTCACTAATTAGAAGTACAAAAACGAGGATTTGTAAAGAATTTCGGAGGATTTCGATATAAGCCAAGAGGAGACTGGTTTTTCTTTGCTAAAGTAAGGAAACTTTGCTTCTTTTGATCCTGTAAACAAACGTTGGTTTTCACGAGACTCACCGGCGCATGCGCAACGCTGACCCCATACGTCATGCTCCCGGAACTGCTTCTGTGTACAACTGTTTGCGCAAGCTAGATTAAAGTGATTATTACTTTTTGATTATGGATATTTTTCTTACAAAAACGCACGTATGCACTACAGGAGGGCATTTGTTCACCCCCCACTGTTTTTTTTTTTGGTGGAAGGGTGCTTTTTATTTCACATCTTTTGGACTGAAGGAATGCAACACCCGCTGAGTACAACGATAAGCTTGAAAGATCAAAGACATATTTAATATAACTCTGACTGGATTCGTCTGAAAGAAGAAAGTCATATACACCTAGGATGCATCGTGGGTGAGTAAACCAAATGTTTATTTTTGGGTGAACTAACCCTTTAATTGAACCGCAGTGAGTGAAATTACTCACAGGGCTTTTCTGCAGCATCTCACAGCTGGAAGGAGTCTCTTGTAGTCTGCTTGTGATGATGTGAACCTCTTTGGGTTGAACTCATCCAGCACCTTCTCTGACATCAGCAGTACTGAGGTCAACACTGTGCACATTGAAGATGAGAGGTCTCTTCCTGGATGTGCATCTGAACTGAGGTAACTCTGGATTTCCTCATATAACGAATTATCCTTCAGCTCAAGTAAGCAGAAAAATAGGTTGACTGAAGTTTCATCTGAGATACTGTATTCGTTTTGGACTCGTTTAATGTATTCAGCTGTTTGTGTAATGCTTTCTGTGGTGTCTTCAGTGTGGTTGATCAGGCCTTTGAGCAGGGCTTGGTTAGATTTCAGTGAAAGGCCCATCAGAAACCGTAGGAACAGGTCCAGATGTCCGCTCTCACTCTTTATGGCTTCATCAACAGCCTTCTGTAGTAGCTCCTGCAAAGTGACATTTTGTTTTGGCTCATCAAAGAAAAACTGAAACTCCTGCATCTTCTTGTTCATGTAACAGATGATAACATGCACTGCAGCGAGGAACTCTTGAACACTCAGATGCACAAAGCAGAAGACCTTTATCTCATGAAGTCCATTTTCCTTCTTAAAGATCTCAGCAATCATTCCTGTGAACTCAGTGTCTTTACTCACATCAATACCACATTCTTTCAGATCTTCCTCATAGAACACAATGTTTTCCTCCTTCAGCTGTTCAAACGCTAGCTTGGCTAACTTCAAAATCATCTTTCTATTTAATTGTAAGTGCTCTGTACGTTGTCTTTCTTCTTGTTCATCATACTTCTGGTTCTTCATGTTCATCTGTATCAGCAGGAAGTGAATGTACATTTCAGTGAGGGTTGTGCTGATGTTCTCTGTATTGTTCTCAATGGGAATACTCTGAAGTACTGTGGCTGTGATCCAGCAGAACACAGGAATGTGGCACATGATGTAGAGACTACGAGACGTCTTAATGTGTGAGATGATTCTGGAGGCTTGAGTCTCATCTGTGATTCTCTTTCTGAAGTACTGCTCCTTCTGTTGGTCAGTGAATCCTCGCACTTCTGTGAACAAACCCACATACCGAGGAGGGATCTGATTGGCTGCTGCTGGTCGTGAGGTCACCCACACAAGAGCTGATGGAAGCAGTTTACCTTTGATCAGACTTGTGAACAGCACATCTACAGATGATCTTTCCTGAACACTGTTCAATATTCCGCTTTCAAAATTCAAAGGTAGTCGACTCTCATCAAGTCCATCAAATATAAATGCAAGTTTAGATTCCGTATATAACTTTGATTTCGCCAGGTCCTTCAATTCTTTATAAAATACTTGTAAGAACTCATGGAGATTGACCTCTCTGTCTTTAATCATGTTGATCTCTCTGAATGGAAGCAGGAACACACAGTCTATATCCTGATTGGTGTTTCCTTCTGCCCAGTCCAGGATGAACTTCTGCACAGAGACAGTTTTTCCAATGCCAGCAATGCCCTTAGTCAACACAATCTTTTTCTCATTTTTTCTCCTTAATAGTGTAAATATAGCATTGCAGTTGATTGGTCTGTCCTGTGATTCCTGGGTCTTTAGAGCATGATCATTTTTCAGAAACTCATGTTCCTGATTGACATCTTTCATATCTCCCTCTGTGATGAACAGTTCTGTGTAAACAGCCTCGAGACCTGCTTCATTTTCTTTCTTGCACTCAAAAATACGCTCTACTTTCTTCTTCATGTTGGTTTTGTGAATTTGCAAGAATGTTTGCAGGCCTCAAAACTTCAGGTTCGACAAAAAAAAAAAAAAAAAAACGGATAGTATTGAGGAAATGGCATTTGAAAATGGACATTGACAATATTGTTAACTGGTGCAGGCAAAGAAATTATATTCATACACTCTTAAAAATAAAGGTGCTTCACGATGCCATAGAAGAACCTTTTTGTCTAAATGGTTCCATAAAGAACCTTTCTTTTTCACAAAAGGTTCTTTGTGGTGAAAGAAGGTTCTTCAGATTATAAAAAGGTAAGAAAGAGATGGTTCTTTAAAGAACCTTTGACTGAATGTTTCTTTGTGGAACCAAAAATGGTTCTTTATGGCATCGCTTGAAGAACCTTTCGAAGCACCTTTATTTTTAAGAGTTACTGGTCTTGGCTAGCACAGCCAAACCAACATGGTCAAAGTAACTGTGAACTTACTGTAAGAGAGGACAATGCCGCTGCTTCCACAACAATGTGTGATTGGACTATTTTTAAGAAGAGAAAAACACGCCATTTCCTTTCATACAGGAAAATCCTCTTCTCTCATCCCCTCTTCTCTCACCCATTCCTCTTTGTTTCTGTTTTCTGCTTTCTTTCCTTTAAGCACTTTATATACTTGAGTAGCAACAAAGTTTTTATTACTCAAGTGTTTTGTGGTCTTACCTGGAACTGAAAGATTGTTTTTTGTTCATGTTTGAAAAAGCACAGCCAAATTCTTTGTGTTACTTTAAGTGCCACACTCATCAGAGTGTAAATAATGACATGAAGCGTGTTGAGACCGTTCATTGAAATGATTAAGGCCTTTTACCAACACCTGGTCTGTCACGCATTTTTTGAAGAAAGTTCGCTGATTGGATATCTATTTGATTTGTTCAAACGGTTCCATTTACACTTGGCCACATAAATGTGTCGTTGCAAAACGCATTTAAATCCGATCTTCAATTCCAGCGCTATATTTAAATTGAATGGAGGTCAATGTGTCGTCGCAAAACGCATTTAAATCCGATCTTCAATTCCCGCGCTATATTTGAATTTAACAGAGTCAACGAAATCAAAAGATAATCTGCTGCAGTTAATTACTATCAGCCATTACCACGCATAGAAGAGCGCGCGACATCAGCACTGAAAGATAAGTTTGTCTTACTACGTTTATGAGATGATTGTTTGTTTGACCGTCTGCTCTTACTTTGTTTTCATTCGTGGCATTTGCCGCAGTTGGCAGTCGGTTGCTAACTTTTGTGGAGTAGTAAATTGACATATTTGTGGGGTTCAAAAACCAGATGCATTTAACACCAAGTTCGTCTGGAATGCGGCCCTCGACCACCTACTGAAGTGTTTTGAATGCGTTTTCACCTCGGAATGCGTTTGGATGGCATGTTACCTCTCCTGGTCTTATTCACACTATCGGATAGCTTTCCGATCACCAAAATGCAGAAGTGACCAGGTGTAACAGTCCCTTAATTGGATGTCATTATGGTGTAATTAATACCATTGATGTTTTGGGTTGAAAGGTTCTTTTGACGACATCAACCATTATGGTTATTAGTTGAATCTTTACCGCCTTTAACTTGACGGATGACAATTATCATTAAAGTGACCCAATTTATTTGATATTATGTGGGTGCCATTAATTAGACCTTCATTTTGCATTACCAACTACAGTACGATCCAACAGCAATCAGTTTATTCTGAACGATTTAAAACATGTTCTGCATACAACATCGGACAACTGTATCATTTAGGCACAACAAGACAACAACAGTCACGTCAATGAATGCTTTTGGAAAGATGTTGTTATTTTGTAGCATGCTTTGATGTGTGAGGGTTTGCAAAATAAATACACATTTACCTCCATAACTCAAACGTGTCAGTGCTCTCAAGTTAACCCTAAGCCAGCACTAATTAACATAATGTGAGGTTTTTAATCATCCCTCTTCTGCAATCTTGAAAGGAGTGTGCTGGTAATTACTTACAATTGTAGTCTGTTTACTGAATTGCCAAACTACTGATTGAAGGAACTGTAGTTTAGTACTGAAGTTCTAATTATTCATTTTAGGTAATTTATTCTGACCTAATTCTGACTACTTTTGGGTTACTTTTAGATTATTTTGACTTCACTTGTTTATAGATGTAAATGGGTTAAATTTCAGAGGGACAGTGGACTTCAAAGGGATTTGACCAGCAAATAAATAAATAAATAAATTAGGAATTCCTGCATCACATGAACAATCATCAATAAACATGAAAACAACAATGACATTACACGCCCAAAGTCTTCCAGGTTTGAAATATTTATGTCAGCTATATATCGGCAGTGTTTAGTAACTTGCGTAATTATTAATCTCATACATACATGGTAAGACGATTGAGAGGTGCATTTTTTCCCCAGTTCAAATGCATGGAGTTACAAGTAATTTGCATGACCATTACCTGGCCACATGATCTATATTGTAAATAACCATACTGTATTCAATATGGTCAACAACACAGAGAATTTTTTTAGAGACAAATTGAAAAAAAAAAAAAAAAAAAATGATTTCACTAAATTCTTATATACTGTTGGGAATAACTTTATGTCTATCCAAACGTAACTGTAGTCTGATTATGAGCATTTTAAAATGTAATGCAATCTAATTACAAGTACAAAACGTTTGGAATCTGATCATGTAATCCAGATCATGTAATCAGTTACTTACTGCCTACCGGCAGCAACTGCTTAATGAGATTTAAGGGTCATGACCTGCTTTTATTTTAATTATTTTCATGTTTCCTTCCTGAGGTGCAAGGTGCATTTTATAATGTTCGGGATGACTCTCTTACAATTGAAGAATTGTATGGAAGGCCGCACATTTACTCACCCTCCCGAACAGCGCGCCGCTGAATAAAATTAAACAGTAATTGCTACTTTTTAAAAAATAATCTCACAAATTTCTGACTTTTTTTTTTTTTCCTCAGAGTTTGGCTGATATAACTAAACTCGCAATTCGGAATGGGTTTTCTTCCCTTTTTTCCCCTCAGAATTGCGGTTCAATATCTCTCACTTCTGACTTTATACACACCGCAAGGACAGATTCACGTTTATAATAGACCACGCAACACTTACCACTGCGATTTATAAAGGTCCGAGGAGGTTTGCGTGATAGAAACTCGCACGGCAAAAAATCTGCGAGTTATAACGTCAGTTGCGTGATATGTCATTACAACAACTCGCCCATTTTGCGGTTTAGAAAGTCAAAAAATTGCGAGTTAAAAGCGTCAGAAAATTGGCGAGACATAAAAAAAACCTGCAAAAATTCCACAGAAAAAAAAAAGTCATAACAATATTTGCGAGTTTAATAGAAGAGCACACAATTCCTGAGAAAAAAAAAGAAACTGGGTTTTCCCATAAAAAATTGGGTAAAATGGGTCCAATTAAAACAAAAAAAAAAAAAAACTTTATCTGTGTTAGTAATTGTTTTTTTTTTTGTTCACCTAATATATTAACGACTTAAACGTTTACAAGTGTTTTCATCTTTTTAAAATAATAACCTTGGAAAAATGGTTTTACGTTTACATTTTTGTAACGATGAAATTACGTTTCTTCTTCTTTTTTTTTTTTTTTTTTTTTGCTGCAAGATTGAAGAAA
>JADLZN010001880.1:0-34557 GCA_018155175.1 Sinocyclocheilus anophthalmus | reverse complement strand
TACCTGTGTGCAACAATATCCGATCTGAGTCACATGTGAGTAAAAATAAATTCACGTGAGCAAGTCTAAACACAGCCTAATAGACATATTCAAAGTCACAAAACTTAGATTTTGATTTTATAGGATCTTTAAGTATCCAAATACTTTTGGTGCCACTGAGGACACATAAGTGTTCACTTAGTGACTGCTGGATATTGTTTAAGCTGAAAAATGAAGACATGTCTTTGATGGAGGAAGAAATGACAGTCCCTCTGGATTCTTGCCTGAGACAAGCAGAGGAATGTGTAACCCTGACGGCCCTGTTGATGCTTTTGCTGTGGCTGTTATTGTTGAGTATATTTTCCCTTTCCTTTTTTTCGAGACCAATCCCCTGGTCCCTCCCGTCAGCTCTCCTCGCCTGACGCTCCAGTGATCATGAAGACTGCCGGCCTCATCATTTTCAGCAAAAAAAAACTAAAACAAAAATATCCTCACACCCTCCTGTTTGTTTCCCTCCTCCCCCCACATCTCTCTGTCTGGCTCATGCACACACGCGCGAGCTGTGGAGTGTGACAAATTTGAGGGACTCCTGAGATCTTCCCCTTAAATGAAATGGCCTCCTCTCAGAATCCAGTAGTAGTCTCCAGAGTAACTTCTCATACAACTGATCATTGCCAAGCTCCATTAGAAGATGGAATGCACACTGCTGTGTGAAATACAAGCAGGAAGACACTGGCATGAAGAAATGCAACCGCTTACAGGTGACAAAGCCACTTTGAAAGTGAGAAAGCAGAATGCATCAATGAAAATGCAAATATATGAATTATTTTTTTGTTATGATGCTGAAAGAGTGATGTGAAAACATCACACTGCTTCAGCAAATGACAGTTTTGTTATTATTTACTCACTTCATATAAAATCTAAATCTCTATACTATTTTTCATAATTTTAATACTTCAACCTTTTATTTTAGTTGTGAAGGCAACATTTCTAATTTTCGTTAGAGTTAAATTTATTTAAACTTACATTCTTCATCAAATATTTTTATTTAATTTAATTTTTTTAAATCAATTAAAAATATTTTTAATAGTTTTAGTTTTGGCTAATGATAAAAACACTGGTCTTGAGTCTTTAAAATTGCACTTTTTGTCTTAAAAAAATAACAGCATACAGGATCAGAACAACTTGAGAGGAGGAAAATGATGGACCGACTTGTTGGTGGACTCGGTACTTATTTAACTGTCTCAAAACTGCATTGCTTTGAGGCCTAGGGGCCTGAATACAGACAACATCATGCTTCATGGGGTCCAGCAAAGGGTCCCCACAGTGGTAAAAGTAGCCAGTCAGCTGCTCATCCCGCTGGGCAGTGGTGATATAATCACTTACCAGCCTGCCCACCCAAGATTGCAGAGGGAGAATTTCTCACTATCTCAGCTTTTCTCTTCTCTAACACTGCAACGCAACCCTCTTCTGTCAGCTCTGCCGGCCATTGGAGTGGATAAGTAATTCATATCTTGAGAAAGGTGCGGGGAGTGAGTGGCATTTATAAGCTTGCTATCTCTGAGCTTCAAGCCGGTGATGAAACGACTGTCTGCTCAGAGACATTACAGTGTTTAGGATGGATGACAGGTCCGCTAGAGAGCAACAACACTGGGACAACAAAACGCTAAGTAAAGAAAAAAACATCATGAGGAGGTGAAAATAGCTGGGTGAATGTGTGCCGACAAAAAGACACAAAGAAATGCAGCGAGGTACAAAAGTCTGAGGCCACATCTGGGATTTAAAATCTAATTTAAACCTGGAAATAAACTGTTTTAGGATCTAAAAATATAAAACAAATGAACATTAAATATTTAATACACTAACTCTTTGATCATTAAAGCAAATTATACAAACCAAATACTAAGGCATTTTCAAACTATTAGAGTTAAATTTAGTTAAAGTTACATTCTTCATCAAATATTTTTATTTGATTTCATTTTAATATTTATTTAAATTCACTTAAAAAAAGATTTTTTAATAGTTGTAGGCTTGGTTAACGATAAAAACACTGGTCTTGAGTTTTTAAAATTGCACTTTTTGTCTCACAAAACAAAATAACAGCATACAGGATCAGAATGACATGAGAGGGAGTTTAAATAAATTTAACTCTAACGAAAATTAGAAATGTTGCCTTCACAACTAAAATAAAAGGTTGAAGTATTAAAATTATGAAAAATAGTATAGAGATTTAGATTTGATATGAAGTGAATAAATAATAACAAAACTGATATGTTGGTATGTGGTTTGTATGTTTGAGGATATGTTTTGTTTAAGTGTGTAAAGCCTTTTTTTTTTTTTTTTACAAATTATGTAATAAAATATAAATATGAAATATATAAATACAATAAACATATATATTATGATAAAGATTAAACAAAAATACCTTGGTTGATATATATAGTGAAGGAGCACAGAATATGTGATACAGACAAAATATGTGAATGTGATTTAAAGTGGATGAAATTACGGTGAAAAACATCAGAAACACAGCAACAACAAACAAATCAATTAGCTGATTTGCCATAAGAACACATAAATATTGATGCAGAATATTAAACATTAAATATTTGAAACCAAATATTAAATGTAATTATTAAAAGATGTCCCTTTACATAAATCAAACTAAGCAATTTAGGTTGACTATTTAACTTAGGAATGAGAAAAACTCCTACTTATCAACTTTTGATTTCATTTAGATTCCGTTCATTGCATAATATACAGTGTGTTAAGTTTGATTTATATAGTGATATAAGACATTTTTGGCTAAATGAATGCATACTATATAGTTCGTGCTAAAGTGTCATGGACGATATGAGTACATTTTCAGGTACATCTAACTACAGCACTTTTCTGTCATGTCACTTACATGACAATGACAATATAATCTATTTGAAAGTAATTAAAAATTGTTCAAACTTTTCTGTCACTGTTAACATTAAAAAGCAAATATTCATTCAAAAAGGACATTACTGAGATACTGCAATAACACAGTGTGCAAATGATGCAATATAACATAAGACATTTTGTGAAGAAAAAGTTAAATTTAAAGTTAAATTGATTTTTAAACCATAAAAATGCATTCATTATAGTGGCACAATTGGGAAAATATGATTATAACTTGAATATACTATCTCTGTTTCACTTCATGGAAGTGAGTCACAGGATGAGAACATTCAAACATAACTTGTTTTTTTCCTCTCTAGATTTTCATTGGTTACTGACCACTCACAATAGTCAAAATCTGTCACTTTACAATGATTATACATAGGAAATCCAAATTTGGCACATAAATCTCTGGTAAAAACAAAAAGGAAAAAAAAAAAAAAAAAAAAAAAAAAAAAAAAAAGGAGGGGGGTTTCAGAGGGGAAAAAATAAACAAAGCCACAGTCTAAGATTACCTTTAGGTAATATCTTTATATTAAATCACATATGCTAATGAATACAGGGAAAAAAATCTAGGAAAGTGAATTAATAAATAAAACAATATTCCATCAATACACAAATATTAACTTTTTTCAGATGTATACCAACCACCTTTTAGGTGGAACCTTAAATCAGCTTGTACCTTTGTTAACAAAAAGGTACTTTAAAGCACTACATCTATTTTCGGACCACCTGTCTACGTCTTGTGTACGCTCTGCCTGAGAGTGACCAGATCTCTCGCCTACTAACCGGCATTGCACAGACGTTATGGCAGCAGAGAATGTAATATTTCTCACAATCTGCAATTAACAATAAACTCTTTTTTCAGTCCATCTGTTCTCAAGGACAAGATTGCTGGAGAGGTTTTTTATTTAAGTCTCTGAGTTACATTGGCCAAGGCCACAGCAAATGCCTGTACCGCTGAGAATGGATACTGAAAATCCAGGATATATGCATTGCCATCGATTCTGCCAAACTGCATTACCTGTAATAGAGAATTATGGGGTTAGATGCAGGGTAATGGTTGCAGGGTTGATGTTTATTACTCAAAGCCAGTGGTTTTCTATGTCTTCCTTAACTGACACACAGTTCAAATCATGGAGCTCTCTCCTAATGAGCTGGTGATCTGAATCAGATGTGTGAAATAAGGGAGACATGCAAAATGTGCAAAGCAAGGGGTCCCTAGGACCAGGATTAAGAACCACTGCTCAAAGCTACTGAATATGTATGGTGCATATTTGTTAAAGGTGTAATTTCTTTGCCCCTAGTGTCACAAAATGGAACTGCAAAAAATATTATTTTCAAACTGGTTTCTCAAATAAATAAAATCGCTTACCTGGCGTCCATCAAGCTCAATCTGAAAGTTTTTGGCTGACTCCTGTGTCACCCGTCCTCCAAAGTCAAGCTGGTAAACCTGGGTGGCTTCATTCCACAATGGCTGCTTGTTGGCCATAACATAGACAAAGCCTTGGCTGCCAAGACTACGATCCTCTCTCTCGTTAGCTTTACGACACTTGATTTCCTCAAGTTCGTTTGCTGTACGCAGATTGCGTTTGCTCTTCCATCCTTTCTTGCTGCTCTGGCTTTGGTTCATCAACTCGTCACTACTGATGAAGAGTTCAGGCTCACTCTCGGAGCTGTCCTGGAACTCATTGGAGGTCCTACTCAGTTTCTTGGCCTTGTTCAATGGCTCTTTCTGCCCTTTAGGTTTCTTCTTTTCCCTGCTACCAAGTCTTGGGCTGGAGATCAGGGAATTGAAGTCAGAGAGTGTGCGATTCTCTTTTTTGGATTTCCCTTCAGAAACTCCAGACATATTGGCCTCTTCTGCCCTGCTGTCAAGCCTCTTACGTGTCTTCTTGCTGAACCTCTCTGCTCCTTGTGGACTCTCATTGAGAGAGGACTGATCCTGAAAGCTCTCCCCAGATTCCGCAACCACCTCAGAGGTGCTCTGATGGTTCAAGAGCTCGACGGGTGGAGGAGGAGGAGGAAGAGGAGGTGGTGGGGGAGGTGGAGGTGGAGAGAGAACCGACTTCTCCAGAGCCTGATGGGTCTTACTGGGCAGTGTGGCGGAATGGTCTGGCATGGGAGGACAAGTGCTGTATGTGCTCCAAGGATGCAAGCTCATTGGATGCAGCTGAAGGTTGCTGCATGAGCTAGTCCCTGGGTACATGGGAGGCAGAGTGCAACAACCTAGATTGGTCAAATTTGCAGGATAACCTGGGGGTGGGACTAAAGTTGAGTCTGGTTGGCTGAAAGGGCTAGATGTTACCATGTCACTTGGGCCACATGATTGTGCAGGACTCTGCAAAGGCTGTAGTTGAGGTCCACCATGCCCTACAACTGATGGGAAGGGTGAAAGGGATAACTGATAGGCTGAAGGAAGGGTCATAGAACTGGGACTGGGGGGAGGCTTTGTTGAAAGGACAAAAGGTAGTCGGGTCATGTCTAAGTGCTGTGGTTGGCTAAGTAAAAATGGTGGTGGCTTATGTGGTGGTCCTGGAGGTCGAGGCAATAAATTTTGCTCTTGAGGTATCCAGAGTTGTTCTGCTGCAGGAGAGTCCCATTGATAAGGTGGAGGCCGTTTGACTGTCAAATTGACATCAAGTGTTAAATGCCTCACTGACTTTTCAAGATGGCACTGCTGACTTAGTGTCTCGTCTTCCGTAAAGGCAGAGTTCACATAGACAGTTCTGTCTCTACTGTTGTCAATGGGACTCAGGAGATTATAGGAGGACTGGGAGGCTAATGGCGAGGCACTTTTGGAGTGCACAATTATCGTGCTGTGTTGAGCCCCTTTTCCAGGTGGAAAGTCTTGCCTCACCACAGTTCCTCCAGCAATTCCACTGCTGTTGGTGCCGCCACCAGTGACACTTACACTAGTGCTGCAGCTATTACTGCTACACTGAGTGCATGTATACAAAGCAGTAGGTATCCTTGGCTGATAGGAGAGTGTGAGGGAACCGTTCATTTTGGATTTAGTTGGTAGAGTCCTCACAGTATCCACCATTTGAGAAACCTTCAGGGTCGGTTCCCTGCGATCACGGCGCAAAGTGGCATGAATCAAACTGTTGTCAATCCTTTGCGTGGGACTTCTGATTGTGTTCATTTGGCTAGACGTGTCAGGATAAGGTGGTGGGTCTCCGCTTGGTATGGAATATCTAGGCACTGAGAGGCGACTAAGAGTTGCTGAGCTGTATGGCAACTGGACCTTCTTGTTCTCAGATGAAGTTACTTTCAATGTGGCGGAGCTGCCCATTCCTTGCATCCCATAGGCATTTTGGTTCCTTAAAAGGCGTCTCCTTGGGCGACACACCTCTTCGACATTTCCGCTGCTGTCAAAAGTAGTGATTCTTTCATAGCCTAGTGGAGTTGGGTACTGGAGGCTAATTGGGTTAAGAGAGAATTCATCCTTAGTTAAACATGGATCTGTTGACAGTGTAGTGCCATTCTCATTGCTAACAAGAAGACCAGGAGGGGCCGTAGTGGGAGCGGCAGCTGCAGCAGATACCACTGTACCTGGGTACGGTGGTGGAGGGTTTACTTTGCGCATCTGTATCTCAATGGTGTCAGTTTCAATAAATAACTGTGGTCGTGAGGGAATCTTCAGAGGGAGAACTTGTTCTCCTCTGTCTGGAGGCTGGTCTGGATGAGGAATTTGAGGCATTAGCTGTAACTGATGCAGGGATAGAGTAGCATACCCTGAAGGTGGATGTTGAAGGGACATTTGTATTTTAAGCTGCTGCTGCATTTGCTGATGCTGTCTTTGCATATGTTGATGCTGCATCTGTATTTGTTGATGCTGCTGTTGAAGTTGTTGCTGCTGCTGTTTCATTTCTTGTATTTGCTGTCGAATTTGTTGCTGCTGTTGTTGCATCTGTTGCTGCTGCTGCTGAATTTGCTCATGCTGAATCTGCAACTGGTGCTGCTGCTGTTGGAATTGTTGTTGATGCTGTTGATGAATTTGTTGTTGATGTTGCTGCACTTGCTGCTGAATCTGTTGTTGCTGCTGTTGCAGTTGCTGCTGTTGCATTTGCTGCTGATGCAGTTGCTGCTGATGTTGTTGCAACTGTTGTTGATGCTGCTGTTGCAGTTGTTGATGCTGTTGTTGCAGTTGCTGATGATGCTGCTGTTGCAGTTGCTGTTGATGCTGCTGTTGCAGTTGCTGTTGATGCTGCTGTTGCAGTTGCTGTTGATGCTGCTGTTGCAGTTGTTGATGCTGCTGCGTTTGCAGTTGCTGCTGATGTTGCATGTGTTGCTGCTGCAGCGACTGTTGATGCAGCTGCTGTGATTGATGTTGCAATTTCAGATGATGCTGCTGTGGTTGTAATTGCTGTTGATGTTTAGATTGTTGATGGTCTTGTTGCTGCTGTTGTTGTTGACATTGTTGGTTGGGTTGTTGTGGCAGATGATGTGGAGGAGGAGGAAGAGTTCCACTCAGGATATTACTCATTTCCAGTCCACTGAAAATCACCTGTCCTTGGTTGGAATATCTGGTTGGCACAGTGTACTGTGCTGTCACAGTGTCCTGACTGTGCTCAGATACTGTTGCATTAGCCGCTGCTGCTGTTGCTGCTGCAGCTGCTGCTGCTGCTGCTGCAGTTGCAGTGGGATTGGTAAGGACATCAAGCTGAATATTCTGGTTGGCTAGGAGAGACTGCACTAAGCCTATACTCTGCGTAGGTGACATGGCTTGAGCAGGGCTGTGAATTGGAGCAATGGGGATATTAACTGTGCAAGGAGGATTGTCGGTTGACACTCCTGAGGGTCCCATAACTAGAAATAAGCAAGAACATCTTGAGATTTCTTTCTTGTTTTAGTTAAGCTATACAGAGACAAAATGTACAAAAATGTTCCACTGATGCTTACCAGGTAAATCATCTTCATCTTCACTGAACACATTGGGATTAAAGACTGGCAGACTCATGAAGTCCAGGGATATTTTACGCACCTCAGGCAAATAAATGGTCATCTGACGAGGTTGCAGGTGCAGCAAACTAGTTTTATAAATAACTGGAACACCATGTCAAGACATATTTTAAAAACATTAAGAATATTATTTAAAATAATAATGCGAACCTTTTTGAATATAAAACCTGACAACATACCTGCTCCCAAGTTAGCTGGCAAAAATGAGGCAAGGCCTACAATCTTAAACTTTGTTCCCCAAATGTTAGAGGTGACCTGGGCCAAGTAATTATGCTGCAAAGCAAATTAAGTGATAGCTATAGAAAATATTCAAGGTCATAGTCGGTTTACTGTCATTTCTCTTCAGCAAAGCAGGAGTTTAAAGAAAATTAGGTGTCTGCTAAAGTCATGCTGCAGTAAATGTGACAAATGTCTCACTCAGTATCAAGCAGACAGAGGCGATAAATACAAACACTTCCCATATTAATTCTAGGCAAGTAGATTAATATAAAATTATTGCCAAAATTAGCTTGCAAATAAGATGTTAAGTACCTCACTAAAGCCATCAACTGGAAATTCTCTTCGAGTAAGACTCGGAGACCGAACTGAAGGCTTCTTTGGTAATCTAGGAGACCTAGACCTTTCTTGAGATGTTTGGGCAAGTTTAGGAGACTTTCTTGATTCCATATTAATTCTAGAGAATAAAACAAATGTGAAATTTAACTTGCTATCAAGTTAAAAGTTGTTTTTTTGTACAGAAATTTACTGTATTGTGTTTTGTCAAGGTTGTGATAGAACAAACATTTCTCAAAAGAAATGAAAACAAAAGTTTTAGGCACCCTGTAATGTTGTGTGAATTTTATATTCAACAGTACCTTATATGTTTAGAGTACCTAGGTAGCTTAGGAGACCTGTTTCCTCTAGAAAGTTTGGGCGACTTTCGCCCAACCCACTCATCGCTCAACTCAATATCACTTGAGTCTGAGCAGTTACAGCTGTCAGTCATATAGGAGATCATCCCATTTACACAGACCTCATCTGAAAGACAAGATTAGATCAAATTAAAGACCAGCTTTTAAAGACCAGCAAATTAAAGACCAATGCATTTACTCATTAAGCTTGAGTTTAAAGTGTACATGATCAGCAACAGTGCATATAGCAGTACCTGCTTTACTATCCATTTTTGGATCCATAATGACAAACTCCGGTCGCAGTTTGCTGATGCGTCGACCCTTGAGAATAGGCACCAAACCTCCCAGGTGTTCCAGATAGAGGGTATAACAGGGGCCTCCTGCTTCTGGATTCTCCTCTGAACGTTTCATAGTGCAGTGCAAGCGTTCATTCCCTGCTGTCGGATAGCTCACAAAGTCTCGGATGTTATTCGGATCAGGGATTGGTGGCTGGTGAGATGTAAAATATTATGCACTAAGTTCAATGCATACATTAGCATACATCGAAAACTTCACTTGCTTCTTTTGTACCTTGATAGTTGGAATGAAAGCAGTGGTAACATAGGAACAGAGGAGTGAAGGCATGTTCAGTTTTCCCACATCTCTCTCCTCTTTAAGAGCACTGGCAATGCCCTGCTGACACAGAAGCTGCAGGCTGGCCACACGGTGCTCCACACGCACTACATACAGGGCTGGTCCACAGGCCAGAAACAGACGTGAGTCCCTGTGACCCCAGCAAATCGTGGTGATGGGCCTCTAAAATAAAAAGATATTTAGATTACATATAGTTTACTTATTATTTAATGCAGGATGTTTTTTATATCAGTGGTTCTCATGTGGTGAGACATAACATAAAATGGGTTGCAGTAATGTTCTGAGACAGCAAGGGGTTTAAACTGTTAAATGATGACTGGTTACAGCTCACTTGGGCTGGAGTTTCTAAAGTGTATATATGTTCCCCTTGGACATTGTAAAACTTGACAAGGGCGTTCCTCATTAAAGAGGCACAGGCTGAGTCAGCGGGCAGGCCGTGTCTCTCCATCCCGGCCACTGCCAGCAGGTCTCCCTGAGAGCACCATTGTACCTCCACATCTGAAAAAACACAAGTCTGTCCAGTCAGATTACAGTACGATGTGTGGCTCTGTCACAGAGAATCAACAGGATTTTGGGTTATTTTTACTGAATTACTCTGTAGGCGTAACCAGAAGTTCCTAAACCATGAAAAACCTTGTTACTATAAAATGTAATCAACACCATGCCACAGATGCTCATGACGTTAAAAATAACTTGGAATATTCTATTAATAACCATCATGTGGCAGCTATAAAACACGTACTTGGTAATTTATTTATTGCAAAAACAACACTGTTTTACCTTTCAGTCCTGAGCGTATAATGTTAGGTGAAAGGTCATCATAGTTGTTCATCAAACTAATGTCTCCTGATATGAAGCTGACCGTGAGCAGTGGTTTGAGATTTTGCACTTGAAAGGAAACATGGTTTCATAGTTAATAACATTCAGAAAGTCAAATACACATCACTGCCTTGCAAAGATCCATAAAAATGTATTTGCATAAACATTTTATATATGTTTAAGAATAAAGATCCAAAGTAGAGTTTTATGGTTGTTTAGAAAACACTCTATGTACTGGTACTTGGAAAAACACAATAAGGCTTCACTTTTCTTTCATTAGTGGATGATGCATGCAATGCACTGGTCTTAAAAACCTATTATGTAATCTCAAAAATTTGTAATCGCCAAGAAACTAAGAAATACGGTGAAAAAATGACTTTGTAAAAAAAGGCTTTTTATTTCGCTTTTTATATATACAAGTGAAGTATGTCCAACTTCATCTGCATACATACAGAATAGTCACTCAGCGCAATATACTGCAGTATATAGCATATTTCAACTAACTGATTGCTTGTATAATCATAAAATTATATTATCGTCCAGTGCTAATCTGCTAAATGTGCCTATGAGGCATGAAGATAAGATATTATCAACATCACACTTGCTGTAGAGCTGCATTGAAACAATGTGTATTGTGAAAAGTGCTAAACAAATAAATTTGACTTTATTTAAGAGTATAAAGTACCTTGAGCTGGAGTAGGGTCATCAGAGTCTGTATCGCTCTCAGTGCTGTCCTCCACCAGGAAGTTTGGGCAGTTCCAGGACATGCTGACTATGCCATCTGACTCATGCAGAAGAACATGGGCAAGCATACGGCCGTGACAGTCCATCACTATGACTTGCCCGTCTGCTGTTCCAAAAAGCACCTAGGGAGATTAAATGAATGCAAACACCAAGTTAGGGAAACTCAGGCATCGGTCCAAAGGCAGCGGTCCAAGTCATTTCATCATTTGCAAACAACCTGTTGACAACAAATGCACTTTTCTCTCAGTTTGATGAGGCCACCGCAAAGAGTTACCTGCTGGTCATCAGGGGTCCAGATTCCACAGGTGATCTGGCTCTCCAGATTGATCTCAGACGACCAGTGTCTCTGACCGCTCACTGAACCCACCAGGACAAAACCATCCCTGTAGGCGATTAAGGCCTGTGTACCATCATGTGACCAGGTGAAGTCACTCACCTAGATGACAAACCACTAGTTCATTGAGCAGTTCATGTTAGAATAATAACTGCTTTTCATGGTCTTGATTGTATTACAAAAGGGCCAGAGTTGAAAAGTTTTATTAAAAGACAAATTATCTTTTCTGATTCTGATTTTGAATTGATATTTAGAATTTACTAATTAACTACATTCTGTTTTATAACTAAAAGTAATTTTGAACAATAATCCCCAATGATGAATAACATGAGAAAGTGGCATGGAAAAAGGAAATAACTGAATCATTATATCATACTTTATTTACATTGTCTTACCATAAATGTTGTAAACAACCTCTACTACATTACTTTTTTCATTGATGATAGTTTGTCAGTAGGGGCTTAGAGTGTCATCATCACTATTTGTGACCCTGGACCACAAACCAGTCATAAGGGTCCATTTTTAATCGATTTATACATCATCTGAAAGCGGAATAAATAGCTTTCCATTGATGTATGGTTTTTTAGGACAGGACAATATTTGGCTGAGATACAACTATTTGAAAATCTGGAATATGAGGGTGCAAAAAAATCAAAATATTGAAAAAATCGCCTTTAAAGTTGTCAAATGAAGTTCTTATCAATGCATATCACTAATCAAAAATTAAGTTTTAATATAATTACGGTAGGAAATTTACAAAATATCTTCCTGGAACATGACTCTGTACTTAATATCCTAATGATTTTGGCATAAAAAAATCAATAATTTTGACCCATACAATGTATTTTTGGCTATTGCTACAAACATACCCCAGCGACTTAAGACTGCTTTTGTGCTCCAGGATCACATATGAGCTATTAAAGCCTGATGCATCAAATATCATACTTAAAAAAACTTTTTGTTTTTAGATTTTTTCAATATTTTGTTCAATAAAACGTTTTTAAGTATTTAAGATAATGCATGATTTATCAAAACATATTAGTAAGTTTAGGAATATTGACATATCATGGAAATACATTGACATTCAGCAGATTAATAATAAGCACGAAATATTAACATACCTGGGCACCTCTGTCATTCACCAGCTCTACAGACCATCTTCCTTCATACTGGATCCACACAAATATCCCTCCCTCCATGTCACACGTTGCAAGCTTCTGAAACGGTTCATTCCATCTAACAAGGACAACCTACACAAGAACAGCACCATGAGAATGACGTTCTAGCAGAATTTTGCAGGAGTACATGCTACTCATGCATAGGATGGCATCCTATTTTATAGCTCAACTTAGAATACTAGAAACTTAGATTTCTAGTCCACTGATTTGATTGAAATGTTTTACCTCATATAAGGTTAAATCCTTTTAAACACATTTATCAAAACATACACGTAAAAATGGTCAGAATTTTGACGGTAAAGATGAAAAATACTACGGTAAGTCCCCTTACTAAATGGTGAAATAGTTCTAATAGGACATTTCATGTAATTTTACAGTAAAATATACAGTTTTTGGAAGTCATCTTATAATTTACAATGATTTACAATGACAAGGCAAACTCCCACCTCACTGTTATGACCCCGTAAATTGAAGTTGATTCTTTGTGGGGTATTTCTGTCCCTTCGACAGTGACTAGATGTGAATGTCACACCCACAACACCCCTGGCGTTCCCAGTGGCCAGCCAGCCCTCCTCATAGTAGCGCCTCCTGCACACCGGCTTCTCCTTCTCACTTTTGGGAACTCTCCCTTTCCATGAGAGGCAGAGGATGTTGGAGTCACCGCAGAGGACCGGACCATGTTCCACCGCAGCCAACATCCCTACAGACTGACCAGGCTACAGGTGTAGAGGGAGATGAGAGGGAGTTAATGCTGAAATATTTCAAATCTGTCATTTTTAATGGTAATTAATATTAAGTTATATAGTGCATATTCATTCAGTAAATGGGTAATTAGGCAGGGCAAGTTTATTTATACACACTCAGAAAAAAAAGTACAAACGTTGTCACTAAGGCAGTACCTTTTCAAAAGGTACTAATAGTACTAATATGTACCATTTAGGTACTAATACATACGCTTTAGGTATTATGTATCTTTAAGGTACTAATATGCACCATTTTGGGGTAAATAAGGTATAAAGATGTATCTTTTAAAAAGGGTACAATCCTTTTGTGTTTTATTTTTAACGTTTTTTAGTCTATAGCACATTTCAAACACATTGGTAGTTCAAACTGATTAACATACAAAGAGAAATTAAAGGGGTGGTTTATTGCGATTTCACTTTTTTAAGTTAGTTAGTGTGTAATGTTGCTGTTTGAGCCTAATAAACAATATCTGCAAAGTTACGAAGATGAAAGTTCAATGCAAACGGAGATATGTCTTTTCAAATTCTGGCAGTTTAATGCCTACAAAAACGTTTAGGAGACTACACGAGTTAATTCCCAGGTTTGTGACATCATAAACCCAGATAAAACCCGCCCCCGGGAAAAGGCAGCAGAGGGGGCGGGGCCATGCTGCGCTGCTTCAGAGAAGAGGAAGAAAAAACTAGAGGTGCATGTAAAAATCTATTCATATATGAATCGCGATTCTGTCTTCTAACGATTCTAATGGATTCACAGGTTTCATAATCAATGTTCTAAAGCAGCGGTTCTAAATACTGTTCCTCGCGCCCCCTGCTCTGCACACGCTCTGCATACGCTCTGCATCTCTCTCTCTCTCTCAATCTCTCATTCAGATCATCAGCTCAGCTCCAACAATGAACTGTTTCAATTATACACTTACTTTCACATAGCTATGAGAAGCATTAAACATAGACGCGCGTGCAGTTGCCGTACTGTATTAAAGCTTAATCAGGATAAAACCATATATAAGAAGCTAACATAAGCAGTAGCATTTACAAAAAACAGAGTATCTAAAAGTATGAGACAACAAAAAAAAAAAACATAGGCCTACCATTAAAAGCAGTGCTTGCACAGGTTCTGTGTGATCCTCTTCAGTAATATCATCTGCTTCTTAATCGGGCTCAAACTGATAAGCGATATTAACAACTCTTTTGTTTACAATACAACCGGAGCACATGCAACTTAGGTGAGGGGCGGGACGATTAGACGTGCGCTAGAGTCGGTTTAGCCAATCACAAAACACTGGGCTAGCTAACCAATCAGATCCCATCACCTATTTCTGAGGGAGGGGCATCATAAAAGCAGGAAATGATCAGCGTGCTTCTCAGAGAAGGGACAGAGCGGTGTGAATAAAGGTAAATTATGTGAAAAATAAAAAAAAATTTGAAAATAACAAAGCATTAACACGTTAGACTGCACCCAATAAACACAATCAATCCTAGAAAAAAAAAAAACAGTGAACCACCCCTTTAAACATAATGATAAACTAATAAATAAAAGTAAGTATAAGTAAATAAAAATTAAATTTAGCATTGAGATTTTTTCTTCAGAATCAAAATTTTAGGTTAAAAATGTAGGGGAAGTGTGTATTTTAAATGCTGTAACTGGTCACCATTTCTTCCACCATTGTAAATCAACATTATTTTAATATGTTAAAATACCTTCTGCTACAAAAATGTAACATGCAAGAGAAATGTAAGCCATTAATAGTTGGATTTGAAAATTAACAGCCTGTTTGAAAAATATTTTCATTATTTTTGCAATTCAATTTTGTGTTGCTAGTGGCACAGAAATCAAACACTTTATCTTTAAATAAACCCGTGGTCTGACAAATCACTTCTAATACCATAAAAACGGCAAAAACAGGCCTGATACTTATAAAAGAATTAAAACAAAATGAGTTTTAGATAGAATGTAGATGGAATGCCACTTGCAAAAACTAACTATTTGACATTATCTGTCAAATTTCTGTTTCCAAAATGAACTACAACTGAATTAAAGAACATATATGCTTTCGATGCACAAGAAAACAGAATGCAAAATGTAGTTTCTGAAAATACTCACCTCTTCATAATCCCTGGACATTATTGGTCCGAATTCCGTCTTTGAAGGAGTGCTCCATTTTGCTTGCTTATTCAAAAAATGTGCAGTACAACCTGAGAATGCTTAACTGCAGATGTGTCTTAAGAAAAAGTGTGAGTAATATCAGGCCATTATAGTCTGAGACTATGAGCAATGCAGTCTGTTCTGTTTCTGTTCAACAAAATATTGTGAATTACGTCTAAATCTAAAAAGTCAAGGCCTATTGCAGTTTATCCTCATTATACAAAACCAGCTTTCAGTCTTCGTTAGTCCAGGATTTCTATGCAAAGAGAAACACACACGCAAATGTATTTATTTATATGAAAAAGCCATATATCATTTGCAGATTGAAAAGCAAGAACAAGCCACCTATGAGACAAGCTCTGCATGCAGAATCTGCACCCACACTTGAGTTGACATTGGTCCTCATTACATCACAGGATGTTTAAAGCCCCTGCAATTCATGCTTTATACTCAGAATAAAGCAACAGAAATTATGCATCGAAGTATCTGTATAAAAAAGCATGCATACGTGCAAAAAAAAAAAAGATACAGAAAAATATGCACAGCTAAGGATGAGGCAGCTCACAGGCGTCATGGCAACAGGGATGTGATGATGGCTGAATTTTAATGACACCCAACCTAAGACTTCATGCCTGCATTTATTCTCATTTCCAATAGAAATATAATTTTTTCCCCATGCGTTTCTCTTAGGCTTAACAATATATATAAAATTTCGTTTAAAACATAATCTCACTGTTAAACTACAATACAATAAAAAAAAATAATAATAACCTTATAGGGCTACCGAATCATAACAAGCTTAGTTTCACACATATGCTTATGTAAGAATAGTGGCAGGTAATTAAGGAAATTAAGCTGGATGCAGTTTACAATAAATCCATCAATGGTTGCCACCTACACTCGTGATATAATTACACAACCACCCAGTATACAACATTGACTATTACTGTGACATTTCAAAGAAATAAAATGAGAACAATGTGAGCCAACAACAAAACAATTAATTCGAGTAATAAAATAAAAATTCTGCATTCATTTCTATCAGCAAACTCACCTCTATTAACTCGCTCTCAATGCGTCTAAATGGTAGCCAGATGCTCATGGGAGATTTCACCCCACAGAACATTAGAGTCAATGCAGCGGGATGCTGTGCATTGGCGCAAAATAATCCCTGAATGAGGGATTCTTCGGCGTGCGAAGGCAACCCGCGCTCTGACGGAATGGTGTTGTGGATCACATGACTGCCAACCCCATCTAGATAGTACAACAAATGCGGTTTAAAGGCAAACTGCACTGATATAAATCACCAGTCTTCACTTTTATTTTGCCATACGTATTAAGATGCAGGAAACTGAATAATACAGAGTTTCACAGAGAAAAGAAAGCACACGTTTGGAAGACTGTACTAGTAAAGCAAGTTACTAAAATAATATATGATTCAAAACGTTCAAGTTGTTTTGATCACTTTTACCTGCATTTCTCTCTTCGCCATTGTTTTGTCATCCATTCATTTTTTTTAAAGGGGTCATATTATGCTTTTTTTAAAGATCATTATTTGGTGTATTTGGTGTAACAGAATATGTCGACATGCTTTAATGTTCAAAAAACACAATATTTTTAAAATACTGTACATTATTGTAGGTCCTCTATGCCCCGCCTCTCTCAAAAACGTCGTTTTCAACAAAGCCCCATCCTTTGACAAGCACAGTCTGCTCTGATTGGCCAGCTGACCCAGTGCATTGTGAATGACCGAACACCGCAAGCACTCGTCGGAAATGTAACGCCCCTTACCATAATCACCAGCTTCATCTTTCAAAATAAATGTAAAGACAGTAAATAATGTCATTAGTTTTACCATCAGTTCAAGCCCGAAAGGGGAACAGACACAGTATGATGCAGTACACAAGCCAGCAGTTTTAGGACAGCTGACCTACTGTGAGTGACGCTCTACTCTCTCCTCTCTCTCTCTCTCTCTCTCTATCTCTCTCTCTCTCTCTCTCACACAAAACAACCACACCACACACACACACACACACACACACATGACGCGTTACTCTGCGCTGCGCAAAACTCCGCATTTCAACAGTCAATAGCAAATACTTAAAACAAATAACAAAACAGTAGCTGATTCAGAAGCGCCAGATTGTCATAGCAAAGTCAGAATGACCTCCTCTCCTAGGTTCACGAAACGGTCGTCCATAAAATGCATTGCTGTTCTGTTGTAAGTGATCTTAAAGATTCCTAAATGCATCTACTTCCGGAAGGCCAAATAAAGTGCTTTTGCTTTCGCCTAGAAACACACAGCGTCTCTCTGACATGCTGTTTCAACACTAACTGCGGTTACTGAAAACCACGCCTTCTTTCTTTGCGTGAAAATTTAGGCGGCATTATGCAAATCTTCCCACATAGTGAGGTAGATATGTGGGGGCGTGTTAGACCGAGCCATTTTAGGTAGGCGTGGTTGAATCTTAACTTTTATAAAGAATATATCTTTGGTTTTGAGACTTTAGTCTTTGCAACTTCAGGGTTATCTATACACATCAGCTGTAACACTCCAAAGAGAAAGGAAAACTTGAAATCGCATTATATGACCCCTTTAATTAAAAAAAAAAATCTGAAATGCTGAAATCACAATAAGGCGTTGTGTAAACGCACAACAAATGATAGAATAAGTATATAACAGTTTGTTTTAATCATGTAATTTGATTTTAGAGCAAAGTTCAGGCTCAAAACACTGATGTTCAGCAAATAATGGCTATCATTCAAAGCCCAACCAAGAAATGCTCATTCACATGCCCATGCTCGATGGGCTATTGGCTTGCACTATGGTCAGTATTTGAAGTCACGTACTTTAAGGGAAGTGACTACAAATACAGATTCTGTAAAATGATCTTTTGTCATATAATGCATAAAATGTCCCTACAACACAAACAATGAAATAGGTGTTCTGAGGTGTTTAGGTTTTGTTACAGACAGTAAACAACACAAAATTGTTATAGGAGCGGCCAGCATTTTTTTGGTTGATGAATCAGAAAACCTAGCAATACCCTCTTGTCTATAAATAATTGAATTGGCCTATATTTTAATTATTTAACCTGGATTGCTGATACCTTGCTGGTGTTTATACCCAGCCTTGATTAATAAGAAAATTATTTATTTGAAAGTGTATCGATTATTACTGCGCTCTTTTGTAGCACAGCACAGACGTAGGCCACCTCAAAGGTCCTGGTAAGTCTGAACTTATTGTTATCACTACAAATTTATAGAAAGGGACTTTTAGTTTTGAAACTCATCTGTTGTGCTTCATAGCCTTTTCTATGTTATTTACTGTTTTTGTACTGATCAGTTGTACTGATGATTGTATGTTTTCTGTTAGTGAAAATGAGTTTCACCAGCACTTATGTGCTTTTTCCAGACAGACTGCAGCAAGACTCAGGAGAGATACTTCACTTTCATCTCTGGAAAGGCAAAGAGAACAATACCATATTGAAAAGATTCCCAGGAGGTCTTCTTCTGTACTTTCTGCCGTTCCTAGTGTGTATGGTTTACATTTATGAATAAAAATAATAACCAGTGTTGGGGGTAACGCGTTACAAGTAACGCGAGTTATGTAATCATATTACTTTTTTCAAGTAACTAGTAAAAGTAATGCATTACTTTCAAATTTACAAAATATCTGATCTACTTTTTTAAATATGTAACGCAAGTTACTTTTTTCCCAATTTATTGATCGACAGCTCTCCTCTCCCCATGTTGAGGGAAATCAGAAGATGTTACTGTAGTTCTAAAATAAATATGAATATGCATGAATTCATCTCACTCTAAAAAAAAAAACAGATTCAGTATTCCTAAAAATAATTAAAAAAAAAGTGATACTTGTATATGATGCAAACCTGCAATAATTAAATGTTAAAAACACAAATATCCTTTATGTATTTATTCCCATTCTATTAACCAAAGTCTTTGTTTCTGACCTTTGATGATCCAGTTCAACCCGTACTAATAAGCAAAAATAATTTAGACAAACATTTGTGGATTTTTATTGCTGAAGTGTGTTGAAATTTCTTCTTCTGCATTTTACTGTACGGACGTAAATGTACTTTCCGTTTAGCCCGAGGCTTATTCATTTCACTTTTGGTCTGAAAAGGCTTTTATATTCGCCAAAAAATAGAACTTTTTTATTTCAAAAACAAACAAGCAAGCCCTGTCCAAATTTAAAAAGCAACTCAAAAGTAATGTAACGCATTACTTTCCATAAAAGTAACGTGATTAGTTACTTTTTTATGGAGTAACGCAATATTGTAATGCATTACTTTTAAAAGTAACTTTCCCCAACACTGAAATTAAGTATACAATATTCTTTATCTTGCCATGAAATTGCCGTGATTTAAAAAATGTATTGTGAAGTACTGCATGTACTGTGGTATATGAATACAGCAATCATTCAGTACCATGGTGATTCAAAGTACACATAGCTTTAGACAGCCATGTGTCACATTGACCAAGACTGTTGAATACTTTGTGAAACTCGTTGCTAATGATGCGATAACCACATATATTGTTTTCAGCATCAGTTAGTCTTCTTTTATTTGTGCTTTGCTTTACTTCACTGCTTCAATTCAATAAGCAAACACCCAAAACCAACAGTGACTAGAGAACGTAAAGATTTAGATGCACTATAGATGCGCTAAAGCATCTGTTATTTTTAATGACCAGGTTTATCCTAAGAAACACAAAAATAATTCAATTCAACATTTTTACACCACTGCATGAAAAGGGTTACACTTTACAATAAGGTTCAATTTGTTAACATGAATTAAAAACATAACCTAACAATAATAATATTTTTAGAGCAATTATTAATCTTAGTGAATGTTAATTTCAACGTATACATACTAAACTACTTGTCTAATAAACTTGAGATTGTGTATAATGACTATTGTTGACTCTTTTACGAACAGCTTCCTTCTTTGTAAGTCACTTTGGATAAAAGCGTCTGTAAATTATTCAAATCAAACATATCTCTTATATTTATTATTATTTCTTTAATGAACCTGAGCTAGCATGAGCTACACTGTAAAAATGACCGTGAATTTAATGGTAAAAAACTGTAAAAATGCTACAGTAAAAACCTATTAAATGGTTAATGGTAAATTCCCCTACTATATACTGTGAAAAACTGTATTGGACATTACATGTATTGGACATAAATTGTACGGTAGTATACCATTTTTGGAAGTGAAAAAGACCGTATAATTTACAGTGAATAACCGTAAATTGTCATTCCCAGAATTCCCTACGTTACATTTTTACATCAACAAAATTTTATGTTTTTTTTGTTGAAATAACTGTTTATTAGTTTCTTCTTATCAGTTTTGTATATTAAGGTTGTATGTTACACCTAATGTTGTTAAAAGAATGTTTATTGCATTATTTCAGTTTAATGCGTGTCACCGTGATGGTGTTTAGTGTTCATGTGAACGACACTGTGCAGCTTCTATACATGTTATTATTTAAAAGCTGCTTGTGATGGGCTTTGGTTCATCATGTGACTTTCTCACCACCACCTGCATTTGGTGGTTATCGGTAGTACAAAACAGATTTCCGTACTTCAATAGGTTGGTATATTAACATATAAATTAATGAAATTACGGTATTTAACTCTAAATTTAATTTAAAACCGTAAAACGTCGCTACCGTATTTTTTTACGGTAAAATTCCAGCAACCACAGCTGCCGGTTTTTACCGTAAATTTTACAGAATTTTTACGGGTAGCAATGAACAGTGGTATTTTAGTACTAACGTTAAAAACAAAGATTAAAGATACTATAAATGTATTGTTCATTGTTAGTTAATGCATTAACTAAAGGGACCTTATTGTAAAGTGTTACCCATGAAAGTAACGCAAATGAGTGTTAAATCAGGATCCCTGTCAAATCAGAACAAGCCTTTCGTAACAAAAAACAAATTCCCTCTTGTCACGTTTTATCCGTGTTTTGAGATGTATGTACAATCCTTTGTCTCTTATCACAGTGCAGTCAGGTACAGGACTCTTGAAAGATGTGAATGACACTGTCATAAGCAGGTGGTGGAGTCTGTCTGGGTAGGAAACCTCTTAGACTGCCCTTCCCCAGCCAGAAGGACTCTGCTGGTTCTGCACTAAATGGATCTGTGATGTTAGGAAGTAATGCATCTTGGTTATCCTCTGTTTCATCACTGTTCTTCTTAGTCTTCTTTGGTGGCGGACGAAAAGTGGAGTTCTGAAAGCTAGGGCTTCTACCCAGCAGCTCATTGGGGTCTACGGAGGTCTGTCTGTGGAGGGACAAAACCGCTCTTCCCGCAGATTCACTGTTCTTGTCGAAGCCGTGACTCTTGTAGTGTCTGAGGTGGCAGTGCTGATTACGTGAGCCTTTAGATTCTGACGACGGGGTTTGACGTCTGGTGATCCTGACAGAAGCGCTCCGTCTTGACATCCATGTAAGGAGGAGGAAAATCAAGATCCCGATGAGCAGACCAATTAATATCGACAAGCAGAACGCCAGGATGAGCTCCTCTGGATGGAAAGGTTATTGAATTTTGAGTATATAATATCAATATTATATACTAAATACAATCTTAAATACATATTAAATTACTAGAGTTCAATGTTTACTTAAATTTCTAAACACACACATACACCAGAGAATTTTTTTTTTTTTTAAAGCATATTCTGAAGGTATGTTTTACAAGAACATATTTCAGTTTTTCTACTTAAATATTTAATGTTTCATTTAATGTGTTACTTGCCATTTCTTTATAATTATTTGTCAAATTTACTATTTTTTTGTATGCATGCAATACAGAACTTTATATAATCTACATTTAGAACAAATTAACAATGCTGGGAAAATAATAATAAATAAATAAAAATAAATTTGATTAGGAGTACATTTCTACCAAACCATTCGAAATTGATTGAATCACCAGATATTTCATGTGCACACAGTTTAGATAACACCTAAAAAAATGTGGGTTGTTTCAACCCAAATTTGGTAAATATGATAAACCCCAACTTTTTGGGAGTTTAAAAATTTCATAAAAAATGTAACCCAAACCGCTGGGTTTGTCCATATTTCACCCAAAGTTGAGGTTGAAACAACACAGCATTTTTTTAGAGTGTAGGTATAAAAATGAAATTTACACTAAGCCAACTGAAGCAAACTAGTAAAACAAATGCACGCCAATTCTTACCAAAATCAATAGGTTTAAGTATTTCCCAAATCGCATTTGTTTCATTTGAAGCCATAATAGTTTGCAGAAGCATGTCAACATGCAGCCAAACTCTCACTCCGAGCCCACAGGAACCGTTCACTGTATTTCTCAGGGAATATGGCACTTTTTTTGTTTGCATGAAGGGAAACGTTGTCGTCATTCTTCCTGCCTCTTTACTTGTATGATTAGCGAGTGCTAGGCTTATCTGTTCAGGACAGAAATCCAGAGGAACAGAGCTGTTTCCTCTTGCATCATTTCCTTCTTTTCAGTGCATACAATACAATGGCTTCTTCACCCCTTTATATTATACTAGACCAGCTTACACCTTTCAGCACTTATATTTTTTTCTTTTGCTGTAGATTTGTTTTGAGATTGAGTGAAAATTGAACAAATACTTATGTTAGATCAAACTGAACAATACATTTCTCAAGTTCTGATCTGACACAGTTCCCAAAAGAAAATGAAAACACCCCCAGGTGATACGTTCTCAGCTGTCAGAGGGGATTTACTTACTGCCCTAGTATCTGTACCTTCTGGCACATCACGAACAGAGAACCAAATATTATTATTATTCTTACTAATACCCTCTAAGTACTATAACTGAAATTGCCTAAAGATGCATGCAGTCTCAGAAGAAACTGGGAGAGGATATGTACTGTCCGAATTCAACAGTCACTGAAAGCTCCTGGTGTACTAGTCGTGCACATTTTTTGAGTGAAGGATAATTTAGTCCTAAAACAATGGAGAAGACATCCATGCTCTGAGTTTATTACAAAGTAGATGTCATTATTGAACCATGTAGCCTGTGATGTAGCTAGTGGCTCTGTCTATCTATCGTTCGTTCTATTTATCTAGCTATCGTTCTATCATCTTTTTTTATTTATTAATGAAAATAGAACAAATAACAAACAGAGCATAGCATAAGACAATCAGTGCTATATAAAGTGTGACATTAATTAGTAACGGGAACTGAAAATAATGTCATAATATTTTAGACATGTTAATGACTTTGTTTTTTAACAATTTCAGAGAAGATAAAACAATCAAATTCCACTAAAAACACCTTAAATATTGGGGATGAATTTAAACAATTTTGTTTATGTATATAAAATTTTGCCAGCAATATGAATAAATTAACAATGTATTCAAGACCTTTGTTAACATTGTTTTCATAGTACGCAATAATATCCTTTAAAGAAAAACAGTATTTATCCTTTACTGGATTGAAAATAAATTCTGCCAATTCCTTCCAAAAAATTTTGGGTAATTTTACAATCAAAAAATAAATGTGATAACACCTCTTTCTCATTTTTACAAAAGGAGCATAAATCATCAATACCAGAGTATCTTGAAATTATTGATTTAACAGGGTATATCGTTCTATCATCTATCTGTCGTTCTATATAACAGACTGCGTTCTGTTTCATCGCTTTGCGCTCTGATGTTTTGAACACATGAACGCTGTGTGAACGCCCCCTTGTTGTTCCCTGTATCACCGATAGGTGGCGGTAAAGGCCACATGAAGTAACACGGCCTTGCTACATTGTTTAAAGGTTTCCATAGCACCCCGTGTAACAGAGCTGCACCATCATCATCATCATCATCACTTGAGACACCAGAGCCCTGCGGGAACGGAAGCGTCATCTGCTCACGGTAATACTTTGCTCACGGAACAACTTTACAAAACCAAAGAATATGTATTCTGATAAATCAGGGCTGGTTTTCTTGGAAATCTGCGCAGTAGATTTCCTGTGTAATCTGTAAGCGTGCTTTTGACTGCAGAGCAGATATATATCTTGTCGCTGAGTTTCTGATGTCTTCGCTTAGTTACGTGCATACAATTAATATGCATACAAATCTTTCATGCATTTCATGTGCAATACACAATGCAAGATGAAATGTTATCCCTGGTGGGCAAGCACTTCTTTAATTATTGACTAGCTCCTGTAGCTAAAGTTCTTTTCCATATAATAGTAATCAGTCAGTAAGTCCATAGATTATAATTATGATTATTATTATTAGAACTGACATAAATATAAACAAAACTTTAGGTAAAGTAAAAGGGGCGTGGGCTGTGTACAAAATGCATGTGCAGCATAACTACAGGTGTGCATACAAGTACATAGAAACACATGAAGTACATGAAGTGCAGTTCTGTTTGAGCTGACTTTAAAAAATGACTCTTTGTGCTTCAGATAATTCATCAACCAAGTTTGCATGCTAATAGCACGACAGTCCATGCAAAAATAGAAAACGGGTCATCAGTATTCACCCATTGCCTGTATGCTATTTCTTCTGTGGCAGGTTGAATGTAACAAATCTCAAACCTACTAAAAATAGTTTTTTAGTTATAGAAAATAAGCTGAACTAAAATATAAATAATATAAAATGAAAACTGAGCTAACTGAAAGGAGGGTTACTAACATGTTATTTTGTTTGCAACCTATTATTTAGTCATAATATGTATACATATGGCTTAAGTAAACTTGGTAGTGTATAGTTCTCATCTAAGTAGTTTTTACAATGTGCTTTGTCTGGACACCCTTGTGTTACTTTTCCTTATCGGGTCACTGAATGTAGTAGAGAGGACTTCTGATGGTCATCTACTTGGGTGAGCCACATTATGAAAATGCTTTTCTATTGGGCCACATCAAGTCCTGCTGAGACAGAGTGAGTGAGTGAGGGAGAGACAGGAGAGGCGGCAGCAAGAGAAAGAGAAGAGTTGTAGGAGGAGGGGCAGATGGGGATGCCCCCTTAAGAAAGTAGTGCAGTATCTTCTGTCTACTGTGCCGACTGCATAAGTGATCCGGTGTCAGAGGAGCACGGGACTGTAGAGAGGGACCATGGCTTCCCTCAGCCCTTTCGGACGGTCCAGCAAGGACATTATGAATGTGATGCAGAGGCTGCAAGGTAGGTGATGCTGTATTTCTGTTCTTTACCTCCCACAACCGTCCTCTGGCTCTATGAGTCAGGAGATATTTTGCTGATTCAGTGCCTTCACACCAAGAGTTTGCCTGATGCTTCTTGTTGCACAAATGCACCATATTTGACAGCACAGGAACATACCCGCTTGAGAAATCAATATTGATGCTTTACATAATGGCTGTGTGTGTCCGTCCATTTATCTTTAAACTAATGTTGACATCATACGCAGCTCATGTTACTCTTATGGCAGTGTTGCAAACACAGAAAAGTCCAGAGGGAATCAGGTACTTTCATTATGATGGCTTACGGACGCCTTGGTTTATCAGCTGATGGTTCAGATTGACAGGTTGTGTGCTGCAGTGCTTGAGGACAGGTTGTTTTTCTCTCCTTTTAAACAGGAATAGAGGATCTATTTGTGTCGTGATGCTTTCTGCGCATTTTTGGACCTAATTTTGTCTGCTCGTTGCTGAAATAAATAGGTAATTTAGTTAAAATAGCACAGAAGCCATGTAATCTAAGTACAAAGAGCTGTATTGTTAAATTGCCCTAGTAATAGTTGTTGTTGTTTTTCGCGAAGAAAATTGATAAAAGAATCTTTGGGGATTAGATTTGTGTTTAAAATAGTTTAGCCTGTGAAGGTCATCATTGTTTTTTCTTACAGGAAGTTGTCCTTGACAAAGGCCCTTTTCTAACACTTGTGTTGCCATGGAGGGGGTATAGTTTTGCTTGACCTTTCTTACTTGGATGATATTGATATTCTTTATGATAAGGTGGAGCACTCTGTCATGTCATATGAAACAATGGATGTGTTAAGACATAATGCTGCCGATATGGTGCCTACCAAAATTATGGGTAATGCTTTTAAGGTGGCAGGAAGAGTTTAAATGCTTTGCAATCATTTTTGGAGGAGGGAAAATATAAAACCACCCAAAAGAAAAACATAGAAGCGATGATTGCCCTTTTGAGAGTGAGTGATGACGTTGTGATGCAGGGCTCATGCTGATAGGAAAATGTTTCCATAATCCACCTGTTTTGCTGGGAAGCTTCAATATTATCCATCATCAAATTCATATGCTTAATGGGACAGTTCACCCAAAAATGAATGTTGTATGTATGGCTGTATGGCTTTATTTCTTCGGTTGTGATTGTATTTAACTAAATACTTGAACTATTATTGGAAATAATAAAGCTGAAATATAATTAAATATAAATATTAGATGAAAAATGTAAGCTTAAAAAACTGAAATAATAATGAGAAATGTTGATTTGGCAAATATATAAAATAAGATTAATGTAGTAAAATGACTAAAACTGAAATAAAAAAATAAAGCTAAATAGAAATCTACAGCTAAGCTAATTTAAAAATGTTTTAAACCTTACTATAAATAAAACCAGACAGAACCACATTGTTCTGGAAGCAATATCTCGATATTATATATATATCTATACGATATACCTCTATATTATATATATAATATATATAATATATTAATTTTTGTTATTTTAACATTTTTTTTATTTACATTTTTTTTTAATTATATTTATTCTATCTTTTTGGCTTTAACATTAAAAAACAATCAGGTTTTGCATGTCATAAATGTAAGTAAAGGATGGCAGAATTGAAATAAATTCATTAATATCCGTTGCCGTAAATTACCGCTGCTCTTACTTTGAAGTGTAAAAATCTACATTGTGATAAAACACCCAGACCAACCGATATGCTCAGTGCCCATATTGTTTAGGGTTGGACAGGGACTATATAGTAGGCAGTGTGTATGGGAACAGGACAGGTAGAACCTGACACCTCTTTGGAAGATGTCCTGTCCTTGGATAATGGAACAAATCGATATTTGGACTCCCTGGCTCCCTGTCCATTCTTATTGACTGATGGCTGTTACTCAGTGTTGGCAGTGGACAGGGCAAGTCTATAAAAACTGGTAACAAATTAGCTGTATTTAGTCCTGCCATCTCATTCCTGTGGCCCTCTGCATAGATGTAAAAAATGGTTTGATGGCAATCCGGTGGTCGAGCACAGTGAGACCTTTGAGAGTGTTAGTCCCGTGACTAAGTGAAGGCAGATGTGTCTCTGTGGGCTTCCGTGGAAGAGTAATAACAGCATCAGGCTGGTACAATTTTCTGCTCAATAATTGATTTAAGAATGATTTCAACTGCTCTTACGACAACAAAGAGCAATAATAAAAGCATCTTTTTAAACTTAATAACCAGGTCATGTCTGGGTAACACAATAATATACATAAGCAAGCAGGTGACTAACTCTGACGTGATTAATTCAATAAAAAGTTCATTTTTATGTTCATTTAAAATAAATGTGAATCAGTCTGAAACTTATTTTACTTTCATAATATAATATTTTGAGAGAAAACGTAGGATGCGGCTTGATTTTATTAAACAAATCGATTGGATTGGATGGTGAAGCGTGCTTGTATGGCATGGGGTTGTAGGGGAGGAAATGAAAAACATTATTTTGTCTTTAAAATAACATGCATTGATGCACAATAAGACCAGGAAGGTGTTTTAAGACACTACATTATCAACTTAAATGTCAGGCTGACATTAAGATTGAATCTGTTTATGACTAGTGAAGGTTTCGTTTTCACAGTAACGTACGAAAACTCACAATCCTGTCCTTAAAAACTCATGAAAAACACTCTTGATGAATAGTCAAAGATGATCAGGGATGGAAGAGTGTGGCGCATGCAATTATTCAAAGCCTCTAATGCATTTCCTATGTAACCTGTATAGAGGATATTGAACTATTTCCTTGTAGAGAATTCATGTTTGTTTCTTATCACCATGGCAATGCCCACATGCTCATATAGTCTTCAAGACGAAACGAGAAGTATAAATTAAGCTACAGAGAGGAACTTAGTATTCAAACACATCAGGAAGGAAGTTACACATGCGTGATAACTTGCACTTCTGTTTTTACCGCCAAAATTTTAAGTCAGTCATGCATTTTCAGCTTTAGTGTAGGTGATCTTAAATGATTTCTGTTTAATTAGATGAAAATGTACCCAACTAACCCTCCCACATACAGTATAAAACTCACTTAGATCACCTTAGCAATTGAATAGCAACACCCTACCAACCATCCAGATCACCCTAGTAAATTGGCTGTAAATTTTGCACCGGCATGCATTACTCACATTTAATGTAAAAATTATTTAAAGTGCATGTTAAATTTCTGTTGTGCAATTTGGTTTTATTTGCAGCGTAGTAGATTTGGTATTTGATGGCGACACAGTAATTGCATATAAGGTGAATTATGTGTTCATGTATGTGGTCAAATGTATTTTGCACATCAGAAGAGGTGTGTGCTAGTTAACTTGGCACATCAACTGTGAATAAGGCGATGTGTGGTGTATGCGACAGAAGGTCTGTGGTTACTGTTTTCAGAGTAACTTCTTTTGGTTTCCCTCTCCGTGGTGGTGACTGGCGCATGCCTGTTTCGAGCGTGTGGTAAAACCTTTTGCCATCTTCCTTTCATTGGCACGAATGATTTTAATACAGCAGCCATTTCCTTTAGACACATATCAGATGAAATCTCTCCAACGACAAATGATCTTGTTGTTTTACTGAGACAAAGTTTGCATAAGAAGGTTGTTGTCTTGATTGAATTATAAAACTGTTGGTGTTAGATCCGTAACTGTTTCAATATATTGTTAAAACAATGAGAAATGTGTTCACGTGTTATGTCTACAGCAGTTAAATGCTCAAACCTGATTCTGATTTAATGCTTTCTATCATTAAAGATACCACTATCAACAATGAACTGATTTCAGCTGAATAATGAGCTGCTTTTTAGAGCTGCTTAACAGCAAAATTGAGATCTGTTTGCATCATGGAAACACTATTTTTGTTACGGGGCGACAGAGATGTGAGACGTGCAGATCCATCTGCATGCTTTTATTTAAAGGCGTGGTCATGAAACAGGCATGGGTCGATACACAGCAAACAGTAATAGAAGAGACAAGACGAAGAGTAATCCAAAAGCTAACGTGGGTCTGAGATCGGCAAAAAATGTCCAGAGAGCTAGGCAAAAGAAGAATCCAAGACAGGCAGGAGATCAGGAAACAGGCAATCAGGCACAAAACTAGCTGTGACTAGACTAGAGCTAGCAACTAGACAAAACTCGGTAATGGCTCCGTAACGTTGCTATCACTGACGTGACGATAAGCACTAAACAATTCTAAACACATACTTATATAGTGTGTGTTATTGGTAGCAGCTGTATGTGATGGGTTTCAGGTGAGCTTGTGATTAGTGCAATGGAGCATGGGAAATGTAGTCCAGGGTGATGTGTAACAGTCTGTGTAGTGTGAGAGTCAATGTAACAGAAGGGTGACCTCTGGTGGCGATCGGAACAGAAGTCCATGGACAGGATTGTGACAATTTTTGTTTAACACTGTAAAGCTGCTTTGAAAAGCTGCTTTGTATTGTAAAAAGCGCTATGTAAATGCAGGTGAGTTATTTTGACTATCATCATTATTACATTGATCAAAATAGATGGTTGAATATAGATGCAGGCCATTTAATGTGGTCACAGAATGTTTTTAATAGGACACTAGATGGCACTATTTCAGTGTTTTTTCTAAATATCTTAAATGTATCCATTTTTGGTCTAATGCACAAAATCAGCGTTTGCATTTCTCTCTTGAAACTGCAAGAGTGATGTGTAGAGTATTGAAGACTGCACTCCATTCAACAGATGACAGCAACATCTGACCTGTTGCCCATGATATCATCTGTCCCGAGTTTGTGCTGAACGCACTCATTTAAATTTCAGATGCTCCACTCACTTGTTTCTCTTATTTCTGTGTGTAGACCGAAAGTGACTGTACATTCATTAATACTTAATTAACTCTAATTCTCAACACTGGGTGTGAGTGCAAGTGGGCAGTGCTACAAAAAGACCATCAATAAAGCTGCTTTTTTGATTATAGTGGGAACAATCCAGTTTGTCATGTTGCAGCACTGGAATTGACTGTAGATGCTAATCACTAATGATCATCCATTGATTACTGATGGAGAACTGTGGGACTTTTGCAAATTTTAGCCTTAAACTCTGTATTGTATCCTGAAAGTCTTTACATTATTCTGCGATAATATTTCAGGACTGGACAGCGTATAAATATTCTGTTATCTATCTATCTATCTATCTATCATAATCTAATTTATCTATCTATCTATCTATCTATCTGTCTCTCTTTCTGTTGTCTGTCGGTCGGTCGGAGGTCGGTCGGTCGTATGTAGGATAAATGTATCTCTATATTATGTCGCTGATATATACTAATACAATACATTTTAACCTATCTATTCTAATCCACACAATGTCAGGACTTTTTAATCTGTTTTAAAGATCCCTGAGCTTTAACCCTGTTAACTAATAGAAACAAATTGTGACTCATTAGATGAGCATGTGATGGGAGTAGCACTTTTTTTCACGGATTACATTATTTTCTGTGACTAAAACAGTTTGAGGTACATTCCTCGATCTTTAACACAAAAGACTTTTTGAGATATAAATACCTGAGCTATGCCACGGTGAGTGAGCGGTGAGATAATGGATTTTTCCTTTAAGTGGATTTGTGAAAGAACAGTTATATTTTGTATATGCACTTATGTTTCAGTGCACGAAAACATGGAATTTAATTAAGTAATTTAATAAAGTGTGTTTTATTAAACAAGACAACACAAAGCAGTGGATGCCTGGAAGATCAAGACTTAACACTGGGGATGTCCGTTTCTGGTCATAAGATGGTCTTATAATTGCACAATTAAATATATATCAGGATGTAAATAAGTATGTTGTGTGATGGATTGGGTTTGTGTAGAACTCATGCTGTGTGTGGGTGATGGTCAGGAATAATAGAGTGATATAGTCACTGACTGCACCGTAGCAGGTGGCAGATGCTTTGCACTGGCTGTGACATAAATGATTCAATAGTTTGAGTGCAGTTGGTTCCCAGTTGCCTCATAGCCATTTGCAAATAATGCATGTGTTATTTAGTATGATTGCGTTTATGATATGAATGACTTTTGCCATAGACACGTACAAAATTAAAAAGACTTTAAAGGATTTAAAGTCAACATAACTCCATAAATGTATGTCTGAATAAAACAGAATATTAAATGTGAAAATAGTGGAGCTTGATTTACTCATTTACTTTTAATGTACTGCCATTCAAAAGTGCAACAAAGCTGCATTTATTAGATCACATAGTAAAGGTGATAAAATAATGAAGAAATATTACAATTTAAAATAACTATTTTGTTTTTGTAAAATGTAATTTATTCCTGGGGTGCAAAGCTGAATTTTTGGCATCATTACTCAGTATTCAGTGTCACATGATCCTTCAGGAATCATGCTGATTGCTGCTCAAGAAACTTTTCTTTATATCAATGTTGAAAACAGTTGTGCTGCGCAATAATAATGCTGTAACAGATAAATTACGGTTCAAAGTTTAATACTAGCCTAAGTGTTAGTCATTTGTTCAAATCACTAATGCGAAGCAATATAGTGATTCTTGCCTCATTAAACACCCGTAATAATGTTTAATTAATAAATTGCACACAATAAGACCAGAAACATGTATTAACATCTTTTTGTGTCATTGTAAAGACAGAAAAATCCACTTTCTGTTTGCTTTGTTTCTCACTTAGACATGCAAACACATTCAAACCCAGAGTAACTGTGTCATGTCATAAGTCCTTTGTTGTATAGCATTCTGGACTGCATTGAATCTGATTATTTGTTAAGCCATTCCTGCATTAGGGTGTCTGCAGTGCTTGTAGTGGAGGCCCGGTGGAGTTCAAGCTGTGTAGCACAAGTACTGACCCCCACCCACCCATATAAATCAGGATAACACCAGCTGCCCGGTGACATCACAGCCCCCCCGCGTGCTGATTGGCCGATCAGTGCCATAGCCGGTTAGTATGGCTGCAGCTGTGGGATGCTGCTAGAACTAGAACAGACCTGAATGGAGCATCCACACCAGCAAGACTCCCCAGCTCCACCAACAACAGGAAGTCGCCTAGCTCATAAAAACGGCCCTCGATTAGCAGCCTATCCACAGCGGAGGAGACAGAGAGGGAGAGAGAGAGGGGAGAGAGAGAGAGAGAGACAACAGGAGGAGGGGGAGGTTTCATCCTCCAGCACTCAGTCGCGCTGTGCTTTCAGACAGAAAGCTCCTCCGCCTGCTCTGTTCTGCTTCCCGGAGGAAATAAAGGATAGCTGATCTGGTGTTCCTCCCTGGATGACACTTGCGCTCTTTCACACATGAAGGACACAAAGAAACAAATGCAGGGCACACAATGGCTCATTTTAAGGACGTAGCCGTGAAAAAGACCACATCTCTGAATCTGGTGACGGGATTCTTTCAGTATCTCCGTGGTAAGTGAGACATCGATGTCTCCTCTCATCCGACTGGAGTGTGGGAGCCTATAGCGCAGATTTACATGTAGTCTGTACTCCGCTAAATGTAGGTGAAACCATGATCCAGATATGCAGTGACACGTCTCTGGGTCATATGGCTCACTAGACATTATTGGCCAGCTGAGGTCTTCCTCATCTTACTCCTCGAGAGAGGTAATCACTTTGTTGGCACGGGGTCACTGCTGAACACGAGTGCTGATGCGAACCTCTTTACAGCTGCGCATGTTGGCTTATGACGGCTGTGGTGTGCTTAAGGCTGCACCGGCATGCCATGTGTGCTACAGTACTTGGATGCTTCCTAAACATGCCCCGTGCATTGCATTAGTACATGCATGCAAACATAGGATGTTGTATGTTGTGAAAATCACTGATCTGTCTGAGCCCATCATGCATAAATATGTCTGGTGGGTTTTTGTTGGTGACCTGAATGACCTTATCTGTGACTAAAAATGCTCTGCTAGATTTGTCTATTGTGTTAACAGATGTCACAAACTTCCATTCCTGCTGTTTGTGAAGTCAAGCATCTCTAGTACTATTGCTCATACTTAGGATTGGTGATTTGAACAGTATTAAATAGTTACAGTATTAAACTTTTTTCACCTTACAAACAATTAAAAAATCAGTAGAATATTATAGAAACTTGGGGTTGACGCCACCTAGCAGCACCCACAACACCATAGGAACCACTCGGAACATCTTTAGAACTGTGTAGCAATGGCCTGGCAACCACTTAGAACAACTTTGCAACCACATAGCAACACCCTGGCAAACACATAGCAACACATAATAAACTACCACGGCAAAATCCCTGGAATCCAAACGAACATCTAGCATCTTCAGAGCAAGCAGTACAACCACCAGAACATCTTTAAGGCTGCAGGGAACACCTGGCAACACTTAGAACACTTTTGCTACTGAATGGCAACCACATGGCAACCACTCCAACACCTTTGCAGCGACTTTGCACTGCCCTTGCAACCGCACAGAATATTCTAGCAACCACATAACAACACCCTAGCAACCACTCAGAACATCTTTATGGCTGCATAGAAACTTCCTGCCCAACATATAGAGTACTTTGCAAACTGCATAGGAAACGGTCTGGCATCCACCAAAATACCTTGCAGTGCACGGAAACCAAACCAGAACATCATAACAACTCCATTAGCAAATGCCATAACAACCACCTCTTAGAACATCTTTATGGCTGCATAGCAAAGGCCTAGCAACCACACAGAATTCCATTGCAACTGCTTAGCAACATCCTGGCAACCACCTAGAACACACTAGGAACAACATAGCAACACCCTGGCAACCACTAGTCCATTCTAGAATAGCAGAGACATGACACCATTTAGAATAGCGTTATGTTAGATATAAACACAATGACAACCACCAGAAAAACTTTTGACAGAATATTTGTCTTGCCATGGCAACAAATAGAACATCCCGGCATAGCAACACCCTGGTAACCACCCAGCACATCTAAACAACCACATAGAAAAACTTTATAGCTGCATAACAACACAAATCTTTATACATCCATAGTAACAGTATGGCAACTGCTCAAAA
>JADLZN010001879.1:0-302279 GCA_018155175.1 Sinocyclocheilus anophthalmus | reverse complement strand
AACAAATATAAATAGTGATGGCACTGGTGTCTTACAAGGTGCTGGTGATGCAGTTAAACTGACTTGTTTCTATACAGGCATCAGTCAATCTACACACCTTGGGGGTGTTTCCCATAGCATCAGCCCTGGAGTAGCGTTGATTGAACCTATGAAATGGAATGTTTAAATCTTCAAATTCAAATTTTGGGGTGAACTATCCTTTAGGTTTAACAAGTTGGAGGACAATACATTATATTATTGAATGTTTAATGAATGTTTAATTTAATGTTTAGAGGATGAAAGGGAATGTTTAAATCTTTAAAATTAAACCTTGTTTTTTTTTTTCATTGAAAGTATATTCCCAAGATGTCCAATATGCTAAATTATTATCATGGTACTGGCTGAACAGGGATTTACAGGTGTTATTTTTGGTGGAATTTGACCATCAGTCAAGTAACCTGTCCATGTTTGCATCTGACAAATTTAGCTACCTTTTTCCAAGGCTCATTGGAAAAATGTGCCTGTGGTGACATTTCTCCAAATTGAATACTTTGGTTCTTGCATGTTTTGTGACATTTTCAAAGTCAAATGTCCAATGAGTACCACTAAAACAGATGAACATGAATCTGGCAATGTTTTATTACATTGGTTGTTGAATGCATTTTGGATGTTTGGAACTGAAATGTCTTGTGAGGGGTGCTAAAAGGTTAATCCTCTGTCACGTTTGAAAATAACATACCACCTACACTAAACCCTGCCCTAAACCTAACCAATAGTGTTAACAAAAGCAAACGTGACATAAAAACCATATTGTAATTACGCTAATTTAATTTGCATCTATAAGTCTTTCACCTGTTTCAAATTTTCACATTCCCTAGCTCCTGCATGCAAGAGGGGAATGCTGTACCAGGTGAGCTATTAAGCAAGTTTACTACATTACAATAGCCATAAATATGAAGCTACTTTTGTGATGCAAATGTCAAAATGTATTAGTCTACAAATCATGATCTATGGTAAGTGTTTTGAGGTCATAACGTAGAATTGTGCAAGTATTTTGCAAAAAAAATATATATCAGCATTTCTGTATTCATTTAAGTTTGAGCTGTCTAATTATTGATTGACAATGCAAGGATACAGATAAATGTTCTAATGGGAAGAGATCATAATAATTGTAATACTGTGTGCTAATGCACTTTGCCACAAGCCTATCTTATTGCACACTTAACAGCTGCACTTTGATTAATGGACTATACAAGCTACAATTATATTCGAGGATGTATAGATGTGATACAATACTAATGAGTTTATTCTAGTGGCTCTGAATGTTAGACTGGCCCTAATATTTTTTATATTTACTGTATAATGAGATTTCATTATTTATTGATATTGATATTTGCTGATTTTTCTGAACACTTCTGATGATCTCCATTACTGGGATATTTCACCTAAAAATTAAAATTCTGTCTTCATTTCAAACCTGTATGATTTTCTTCTGTGGAGCACAAATGAAGATCATTTGAAAAATGTCTCAGTGATCTGCAGGTTTAGAACAACGTGAGGGTGAGTAAACGATGACAGAAATTTAATTTTGGGGTGAACTATCCCTTCATTTTAACATGTTGAGGACAATACAAGATGACTTACATGTTACAGAGGGAGAACTGGTAACTGAATAGGTTTATTATTGACAGTAATGATAGTTGCGTGCAATACTTTCTGGAACTGGGTGGCCAGGCAGACTGCCTGGCAGATGATTATAGGGAATCACACACATTACATACAAATGTTCAATTGTGCAATGGCATACTGAAACCTACTTTTGAGTACTTTCTGAGGCTCTCAAGAAAGACTATTCATATTCCAGTCAAAAAAAAAAAGGACAAGTGTCCAGTTGTGATGTCACATTTGAAGTATGGACACAGAAAGCATAATTAGCAGATGGGAAGTCTGTTTAAAGGGCACCCCAAAGTCAGACATTCATTCTTTTGATCACTCCTTCATAGATATAGTGTCTGAAAATGTAGCTTAAATGTATAAAATCACAACAGTCCTAATAGGTCCCACTGGCATGTTTGTTTAAGTGTCTGTTCATCTCACATTATATCTGCAGAATGTGACAGGATATTGTCTGGCACTCAACTAAATGTCTTTATCAAATCTAGAAAGTCCCAGCAGACTTGGACTCCTTCAGTCCTTAATTGTTAAGAGTTTGAGGAAATGTACTCTGGGTAATAAAGATGTACACCACAGACATGACATAATAATTCTTAAGACTTAAGGAAGGAATGATTTGTATACAGTAAAGTTGACATTGTGCCCCCTTCCTGACTGTCTTATTTGATTGCTGTGGATGTAAAAAGGACACTATTTCTCTCTGTGGTCAGTGTCTAAATCCAAGGAGCACTTGCTCAACTAATTGTTTCTTGAGGAATCACACATCTCAGCCTCCTCCATTTCAGATATCTATAGACATAATGGAAGCATTAATGTATTCTGATAGTATCTGGTGTATAAACAGAATAACTGATATAGATGTATCAACAAAACAGCATATTTTATTTATAGTATACACATAGGAATCCATCATCTCTGAGTGCTATAGCTGGCAGCATTAATGCTTTTTATAATAATTAACTGAAGATTAATCTTTGTGTAGATCCTTTGTGGTCATTTATTCCTGATTATTGTTGCTATTCATCACTTAAGTGATTCAAATGACCAAAGTAAAGTTCGTTTACAGTCATCTAAAAACCTCACATGTCCAAACATCAGGGATGTTATGATGAATGAGTTAATCGTTCATATCTTTTCACACTTAAACTTTGCATTGACTCCCTATCTAAATCTGGACACTAATGTGATAAGCCGGTTTTAGGTTTCACTGAGAATTGAATTGAATCGACTGCTATTCATGATAGTTCCAGTGGTTGTATGATTATTAATATAAGTATGGAACACCTTTCTTCTTCTACGAAAAGTGTTGAAGGGCGATATCCAACAAAACCTTACAAAAAAACTACTGAGGCAGCACCATCAGTCATCTGGTACAGATGAACATATCATGGTACTCCGAGGTAGGCTACTTTAATTACCCCAATATATGAGCAAAATATGATTTACGATATTTTTTTTGTAGTGAGCTCAAAGAGACAAGACAGTGCTTGACAATACAATATGCACTCCAACGAAAGTTCTTGGTTATAACACTAAAATTAAAATGCCTCAGTCCTACAAGCTACAGTAAACAATGTCACAGACAAATCTAAATGAAATCAAACATTAGCACTCCAAGCTGCAGAAAAAAATACATTAACAATTACATTTAAACTATTAGGATAAATATAGAAGAATGTATTCATATAAAATAATTTAACGTGCATGCAAAAGTTTTACAAAGAGAAAGGCCACAACTTAAAAATGTGTGAATGGCATTGCATTAGATAACAAAATATAAAAGCAAGCATATTGTATTTAAAGATAAGAAAAACGGCACAACAAAAAGTTGGGTTTGTTCAGCTTTAAATAGTCAAAGCAAATATCCTGCTCAAAATAAAAACTCAAAATGAGTATTTGTTCACTAAAGTCACACACTAAATGTAATCACACTAGATAACAAACTAGTTTTCTGAGCCATTTTGAACAACTTTTAGACAACCGTTTTTTAAGTGGCTGTATGAAGTCAGTTCTCAAGTTCACACAGGTGTTAGATGTCTTAACAGAGCAAACACAGGTGTAGTTCTTCACATTAACTATGAACATAAAAGTGCCCAAATACTATATCTCCATTTATTAACCCTTGTGTTGTGTTCAGAACCCTATCACACTTACGAGGTTACAGAGCAAAAAAGGACCCGAACACCACATGAGGGTTAAACAATATACGATATCTACTTTTTATCATTTACTGTACATTTTTGTGAAATATTTGCTTGAAGAGTGCTTGTGCTATCATTTTTATAAAAGGGTTTGAAGTGTGATCCATATGGATACTGAGATCATTGTGCAATATCTTTAACAAAATGGATGCAAGAGCAAAAAAAGGAAATGTAAAAGTTCCTCTTACCTAAATTGACAAAACTCATGACCATGTCCGCATTATGCAGGAACTCTGTGTCATGAAGTGAAGCTAAAGCGGGTCGTGTGGTGGTGAGCAGTGATCTGTACTGATCCACGTCGCTCTTTTCTTTAGTGGACATGCTGTTGTACAGATCCAGCATGAAGAGGGGTGCTGAATTATATTTGCCGCTGTTCAGATGCGGTCTGGGTCTGTGGTTCAGTCCCAGTATGGACAGGATCTCTTTCTGCATCTCTCTCTTCTCCTGAGTCCGTAACCTCCGATGCATGAAGTTGGGCTGAAGCTCAGATCCGTCCAGTACAGAACTACTACCTGCCAAATAAACGCTCCACAAGAAGCCCAGCAGAGCAAACCAGACGCTTGTCATCTTTACATCCAGTCTGTGATGATGATGATGATGATGATGAGGGTGTATTCACTTCTAAATATAAAACCACTTGGAAGCCAGTGTTTTCCCCTCTACTCTTCTGCTTCACGCCATAGGATCTTACAACTTAGTGGTTCTTAGGTTCAGCGAAGAACCCTCTTCTTATTAAGGACAATTTTGACTGCACGGTTCCCTGAAAGGTTCATGATTGCATTATAGAATCTTCAAATCTGTGCTGGTTTCTGGGTTCTTTTAAAGCACTAGTGCATAGATGGTTTTCTGAAGAACTACAGAATAAAACAAGCTATTGAAAAGGTTATTCTATGGCATCAGGTTGTAAAAACCCGTTGGGTTGTAACAGCCTCTGCAAAACACTATTATCCTGTGCAAAACGAATGCAGTTGTCGTTCAGGTTGTTTTTCCAATGCGCAAAATCTCCATCAATTCTTCGGCGTGATGCTTCGTTCCAGGCAGAAGACAGATTGAAACGTCCCTGTGTCCCATCAAAAGTAACTGTTAAGTTTAGTGTAGGTATCACAACTATAAATAAAGAACACAATATATATATATATATATATATATCCGTCACGTTTCCAAACAATTATTTCCTTACGATCTATATATCTTCTCCGTTCGGTTCTTTGATTTGACATCAGTCTCTGATTCCTACAGAGTGTGTTTGTAGAGTGGACAGCGCGTCTGTCTCAGAGGCTTTTAAATAACGGGGCTGAAGCAGGTGCGTCTCGAGCCCGCCCCAGTGCTTGCGTCCAGAGGTGGAGCTTTACAAGACAGATTTAACATCTTCAAACCCGTCTTTACGTACACGTCTAGACGTGTCTTCTTTCATAAATGTAGATGACAATTTCAGCTTTCATGTCAGGTGTCTACAGTTTGCGTACGAGCGACGCGACGCGGTCGTATTCAACTTAAAATAGCGCGTCGATGATAATGTCATACAGTATACAACTTCATTCATTGTAAGTGCTGCAGTTGCGTTTCATGTTCGTCTATTAAAACGAAAGCGTTCTAGTTTTGTCGCGGAGGCGTTCAAATTTTACTTTTATTTTAATGTCGTCTTAAAATCAGCTACAGGACGCAACTACCGAACGCATCACACTTACAACGCGAACTATGTGTAGGACACTTTACTGTCCGTATTGTAGCTTCATGCATTGATTATAATGTAGACAGTTTGATTCATTCTAGACTAACAAAAGCGTTCTAGTTGTGTTGCTTGAAGACGCATGCATGCCAATAAACCGAAATTCGCCTGTGAGAGAATACCATAAATCAAATGAGAATTGTAGGCAATTATCCAAGTGATTACAGCTCTTCTTCTTTCTATAAATTTCACCACAAAATCGTAAATGAACTTACGCTATGTAATCGAGTCGTTTTATGGCCGAAGCGTGACCCCTAACGACACAGAAAATAACCGCATGAGACTGAAGAAAACTAAAAAAGATATATTGTAAATGGAAATATTTTTTTTTTCTGAAAAATGTGGATGTTTGACAAGTCACTCAACCTGTATACTGAACCTGACTGTATTGTAAAATCTTGACCAGCTGTTTTTCTCCAGTATTTTTAGAGGAGTTCTCTGATGTTTGAGATTGCAGACATCAGACAGATAGACAGCAAACTGATGTTTGCGGTCAGGGTGCAATGCTTTAAAGAAGAGACACTCACTGAACTTACTATAATAAGAGAGAGAGCTTATGTGTTTATGTTATGGAGACTGATTTCAGAAATCACACACACACACACAAATTCACATGCTATGTTGTGTCTGGTGAGATCTAGATTGATAAGATGGCCATGTGTTGTTATCTCTAAGTGGCTAATCTTATCTAGCGGGGCAGAAAAGCATGCATCAAAGCGACGCAAACCAATGCCAGCCACCCCCTTCCCGTCCCTTCATCAGTCCAATCACTGATAGCCCATCACTCAAACACACACACACACACACACAAGGGTTATGTTGAGGCACTTACAAGCATATGGAACCATTTTTTTGGAAGAAATAATAGCAATGTAAAACATTTAATATAAGTTGTTCTTGTCATTTTTACACTCATATGAGTTTACACATTCTTGTGGCAATGAAGTTTTAAAAGTTTATATCAATTTATACAGAGAAGCTATTTTTCACACTGTCACACTAACAAGCATATTTTTTACATATTATGCCTATATATTATTGAAACAGTAAGTATTTTAACTTTATTTTATTTTTTTAAGAAGAATAAAAATGATAATTGAACAATTTATATTGAATCCAGAAATTGTATTCATTTCAACATTTTGTTTATATAGTATAACTATATCTGTTGTATCTTATTTCAAAAGATTTTGAATATAGTGCACAAATCACATTAACTACTTTTATGGTGATAAAAGATAGAAATTGAAGTCTATCCAGCTTCTGAAAAATTATATTATTTGATCAATTTAAATTTTGCAAAAGTGTGTGTACCTGGTATCCCCCCGCTATGAGGACCAACTGTTCCCGCGAAGATGGTGACCTAATTTCTGACCTTGTGGGGACATTTTTTGGTCCCCATTAGGAAAACGACTTATAAATCATACAGAATTATATATTTTTTTTTGTGAAAATCTATAAATGCTGAAAGTTTTGTGTGAGGGGTTTAGGGTATGGGGATAGAAAATACAGCTTGTATAGTATAAAAATCATTATGTCTATGGCATGCCCCTGTAAAACATGGAAACTCATCATCATATGTGTGTGTGTGTGTGTGTGGTGTGTGTGTGTGTGTGTGGGTGTTTGGTGTGTGTGTGTGGATAAATCAAACATAACGCCACAAATGTTGTTTGTTTTTTTAAAAACTTTAATGTTTGAAAATAACCTTATTATTTCCCTTACATATTGCATCACCATGAACTGCCCTTTTGTGGAAAAGCACTGGATATTTTTTTAAGAATTAAAAAAAAAACCATAGAGGTTTGGAGGAACATAAAATTAATAACATAATTTTCATTCTTGAGTCAACTAGTCCTTTAAGACAGAAATAATCTCAGACAGTGAGAGGAAACAGACAGTGACAAGATAAAAGCTGAGCATTCCTCTGCAAATGCATTTCAAATGATAGCTGAAAGTGTTAAACACACACTTGCACACCGCCATAAGACAAAATGTGCGTACAGCACGCCATTTCATACATTCCATTGCACCATCTGCAACAGCAAGATGCTGTGGTAGTTGTTTGTTTTCATGTTCACTTTAAAATAAATGGCTGTAACAAGTTGACTTGAAATTATCAAAAAGTGGCACATTCATTTCAGGGGGTACGATCACAGAAAGGATGAGAGGAAAGTGCCGGATTAAGGAATGCAAAAGTGCAGCATTCATGTTTGAACTCATCCATTCTTCAAGGGTCAGTTGCTAATCGGCTGTCAGTAGCGTGATGAATGACCTGTGCGTGAGTCTGTGTGGGGTCGGTTAACAGACTAACTTTCCTGTCATCATACTGTCTAGACAAAGCCTCACTTTAAAGACACATGCACTCGCACATATTTGTTCTTTTCTATATATATATAGGAAGGATATGAAGACAATGCATGTTTTTATTTTTCAATGTTTGCTTGACCCCTCTATTCCTGCAAATACAAAGATTTTACGAACACACGTTTGAGAGTTGGTAATCAAGTTTGCAGGTTTGAGCACTGTAAGGATCATTTCCATTATGCCCTTGATCAAGACACTGAACTCCAGGTTGCTCCTGGAGGACTGAGACTGTAGTACACTGATCAGCCACAACATTAAAACCACAAACAGATGAAGTGAATAACTGTGATTATATCAGTACAGTGGCACCTGTCAAGGGGTGGGATACATTAGCCAGCAAGTGAACAGTCAGTTCTTGAATTTTATGAGTTGGAAGCAGGAAAAATGGGTAAGCAAAATTATCTGAGTGACTTGGGCCAAACAAATGATAGTTAGACGACTGGGTCAGAGCATTATCAAACCGGCAAGTCTTTTGGGGTGTTCCTGGTATGCAGTTGTTACTATTACCTATCAAAAGTAGTGCAAGGAAGGACAACTGGTGAACCAGTGTCAGGGTCATGGATGCCCAAGGCTCACTGATGCACATGGGGAGTGAAGGCAAGCCTGTCTGGTCCGTTCACACAGAAGAGCCACTGTACCTCAAATTCCTGAAAGACCTATTGCTGGTCATAATACAAAAGCAGTCAGAACACACAGTGCATAATAATTTACTGCTTATGGGACTGCATAGCCATAGACTGGTCAGAGTGCCCATGATGACCCCTGTCCACTGCCGAAAGTACCTACAATGGGCAAGTGAGCGACAGAACTGGACCATGGAGCACTGGAAGAAGGTTGCATGGTTTGATGAATCACATTTCAGATCAGATGGATGGCCAGGAGTATGTGTAAATATATTAGTAACTTGTACTCTCTACTTCACTACATTTTTGAATGAGTATCTGTACTTTTGCATGGACCTAGCTTTTTCTGCAGCAGTTTATTTCTGCTACAAAAGACTTTATACTGCCTATTACAGGTCACTGAACGTACTGCATCTTGTGCGTTTTGCCCTTACTCACCCAAACTTTTCAACAAGGCTACTTTATGTGAATGCGAGTTCCCTAGCAAGTATTTGTGAATCAGAGGTGCTTTATATATGAGATGAGGACATGACTGCAGCCGGCAATGAGGCCAAAACCAGCACAGCCAGTGCAAGAAGGCTTCGGCTTTTTAATTTTACTTTATTACATTATTTATTATACATTATTTTATTTATCCATTACACTGAAGATACCTTTTTGAAGGATATTGTTTTTATGTCATTTTGAGGTGTTCAGTTTTATTTGGGTTTTAGAAAATATATTTTGATTGCTCTCCTCGCAAATCAACTCTTTCTTGTTTTTGTTTCATGCTCTCTGTGCCTTGCCCTGGACTTTTATGTCACTTCCTGTCTCCCGTGGTGTTTGTAGTCAGTTTGTAGTCCGTTTGTTCATTGGTTCCCCTTGATTAGTCTCCCCAGGTGTGTCTTATCTTGTTAAGCTTGTTAGCCCCCTGTGTGTATATACGTATAGCCCTAGTTTTTTTTTTAGTTCCTTGTGAGTTGTTGAATGTAATGGTTGTCTGTTTGCCAGTCATTCTGTTCTTTGTTCCCTTTGGTTTTTGGCTTATTGTTTGTTCTAGTTTTTCCATTAAATACCTGCACATAGATCCTTGCCTCTCTCTTTCCCCCCAGCTTCTCCACAACATTACAGTTTATCACTGGCATGTCTCTTTGACTAGTGCATTTTTTTAGCCTATATTTAGTATAAGTAAAATACTTAAGTACTGTTAAAATCAGATACTCTAAGACTTTTACTCAAGTTGTTTTGGAATTGGTGACTTGTAACGTGTAGTGGAGTAATTTTCACTGTAAGGTATCTGTACTTTTACTCAAGTAGGGTTTTTAGGTACTCTTTACACCTCTGCAGACCACATACACCCCTTCATGGCAATGGTGTTCCCTGATGGCAGTGGCCTCATTCAGCAGGATAATGCTCCATGACACACTGCAAAAATTGTTCAGGAATGGTTTGAGGAACATGACAAAGAGTTCAAGGTGTTGCCGTGGCCTAATCTGATTGAGCATCTGTGGGATGTGTTGGACCAACAAATCCGATCCATTGAGGCCAGGCCACACCTTGCAAGTTGCAAACCTAAATGATCTGTTGCTAATATCTAGTTGCAAGATACTACAGGACACGTTCAGAGGTCTTGCGGAGTCCATGCCTTTCTGCATCAGAGCTGTTTTGGCAGCACGAGGGGTACCTATACAATATTGGGCGGGTGGTTTTAATGTTGTGGCTGATCAGTGAAAGTGTGCAGTACATAACAGCATCTGCAAAATAAACCACTCATGTTCTGCATTTACAAACCTGCATGACAAATCCCCTGAAAAAAAAAATCTTCAGTACGATCTTTAATATATTTGATTAGCAAAAAAAAAAAAATGCTAATGAGAACTTGATCTGAGGCAAGTGCACATCTCTTCATGATATACAAGTTTTAAAATGGCCAAGTTCATATTTAAATTGTCACAGCATACTGGTTTCATAACAATTACAGAATACAGCATTATTTAGTTACACACTGTCTCACGTCCGTTCATCTGGCCATTTACAGTTTACTCTTAGAGAACGTCCCACCTCTCCCAGCACCTAAGGTGAATTTTGTTGCTCCAGTGACTGCTTCAGCAACAATGACTGGCAGGCCATGGTCAAATTCATACTGCATGGACTGGGTGAAGGAGGAGGAGTCAAAGACAGCGTGGTAGGCGGAGTTACGGTCAGCACGGAGACAGAGCTGTGGAAATGCGCTGACCTGTTCAGCAAGTTCAAGAGCCACTTGAAGTGCTAAGACAAATACACACAGACTGACAGTTAGATGTGAAGATACACTGAGAAGATGTGACACTCCTAAACAATTTTTTTTTTTCAGCTGACCATAATGTGTGACCTCCATATCATCACTCATTTCCTTCTGATATGAACTCGTTTTGTCCTTCTGTGTAGCACATGAAAGCTCTGGCCTCCAGCTCTAGTCCACTCGAGTGACTTTGAAACTGAAGTGCTTACTTTAACAGTACTTCTAAACAGCTTTGAGCTCATCTCATCTAACCTCGCTGTACATACAGTATACAGTACAGCATCAAAAGATGCACTGGCATGTTGTAGAAAAGGTAGACAGAGTTAGAGGGAATCACATCGTTGCAAACCTGTACGACTTTCTTGTGTATAGATCACAAAATAGGCTAGATATACTGCAGAATGTTCAACTTCACACTGTTCTTTTTCATAAAGTGTAAAAATATAGAATAGCAGAATACCACAAGCACACTCTAAAGTTTGTAATAATATAAAAATTGTAACAATACATACAGCGATTATCTATCTGTATATTCCAAAGCTTCTGAAGCAAAACAACAGGTTTGTTTGAGAAACAGACCTAAATTAAAATGAATTTCTCAAATTTAATTTGTGCTTTTGCATATTAAAACGTTCCACATTATGATTAGTCATGTGACAAGAACACCCACTAACACATTTTTCTAATTAACTATCAATGATATTATTTCAACATAGATAAAATATATTTCAAGTGGTTTATGATCAACTGCTTCATCATGCTAAAGCAAGTTTCAGAGCGTACTGTATGTGTACCTTGGCCATCAGGCACCACTCTGTTTGCCAGTCCAAATGTTAAAGCCTCTTGCGCCTTCACCGGTCGGCCTGTGAGGATGAGATCTAGTGCTCGCGAGAGACCAATCAGCTGTGGCAATCTCACCGTACCCCCATCAATCAATGGCACACCTGTGTGAGACAAACAGAAAAAGGCTTATAGACACAGAGGAGCTGAGGATTAACTGGTAGGAGGTGAATTATGAATGAGCACACACAGATACAGTATATACTACAGCTGTAGTTTGAGGTCAGATTTTTTTATTTGAAAGATATTACTTTATTTATTATAAAATACTTTATTAGGCAAGGATGCATTAAATTGATCAAAAGATAGCAGTAAAGATGTTTATATGTCGTAGAAAGTGATCTATTTTCCTGCAGTGCTACTGCTGTTGAATACCATGCATTTTCAATGTACAGGCTGTCAGCTGGCTTTTTGGCGCCACATGACAAATAAGAACTTGAACTAAAATACTAGTAAACCTATAAATAAATGGTGGTCTGTCATGACAAACACTATCAGAGGGCTGGGCAATTGGTGAATGTACATTACAATGTTAATGGTATTTGGTTCTTGCGGACTAGATTCTGCTATGCTCTGCTGCTGCGGCGAGAAGTAACGGACTTGCTAAGGCCAATACATCCACAACAGATGCGTAAGCAGTAGAAATACTGCATGCGCGCAATGTAACAACATATGATATAACACCCATTATAGCCATTATAGAATCACAACCATAGCAGCTCTGATTACAGGTGGAGATGGGGAAGGCTGGAGGGGTTGTTCTGACGTGCGCGGACACTGCTACCACGCAAACAAAAAACAGGTATTTGGATATTGAGCATGCGAATTTGGCTCAGATCAGGAGAAAACCTTAATCAGTTCATGGTGACAAGATCGGAACTAGGTCGAGATGGGCTAGACCTATCGAATACGCCATTGACTGAGTTTCATGTCAAAATCTGTATTTTAGGAACTTTTACTTATCAAAGACTCCGGAACGTGTGACGTTTCCACTCAAAATAGTAAGCAGCAAAACTGTTTTTTTACATTGATTTGTTGAGCACCAAATCTGAATGATTATTTTAAAATGATTTCTGAAGTATCGTGACAGTGAAGACTAGAGTAATTGGTGCACATTCAGCTTTTAAAGTATTTTAAAGTAGAAAGTATTTTTTGTTTTCTTTGCGCAAAAAAAGAAAGGATTCTCATAGATTCGCAACATTATGGTTAAAACACTGATGTAACATGGACTACTTTGTCGATCATCTTGGTACTTTACTGGACCCTGAACGTGGTAGTTACCTTGATGTCCATGGGAGGGTCAGAGAGCCCTCAGATATCATCAAAAATATCTGATAATGGGTTTCCGAAGGAGACCAAGGTTCGTGGGTTTGATACAACACAAGGGTGAGTAATTAATGACAGAATTTTCATTTTTGGGTGAACTAACCCTTTAAATCACTTATATTGTTAAGAATTACTAATATATACTGTAGATCTAATTTAGATTAAGATTAGATCAAATCACACCCAATTGATTAAATCACTATTGATATTAACTACTAGCTACTTTTATGGACAACTAGGCAAATGTGACATCAGGGAATCAATTAATATTTATGAGCTTTTAAGTTGTATTTAAACTCTACATTCAGCTCTGCAGTCTAGTTTCATTTGTAGCATGTTAAATTCTAGATTATGGTTTTAGGTATTTTAGTTTTTTCTTAAATATAGCACAATAATATCAGCCTCTGTGGCTGCCTGACAATATGTGACCATGGACCACAAAACCAATCATAAATGTCAATTTTTCAAAATTGAGATTTAAAACAATCGGAAACTGAATAAATAAGCTTTCCATTGATGTTATGTTGCTTCTTTCTTAGGAAGGCTCAATATTGGCCGGAAGCAGGACAACCATTTGAAAATCTGGAATCCGAGGTGTGAAAAAAAAATTATCTAACATTGAGTAATAATGCCTTTAAGTTGTCCAGAATTACGTTCCTGATGAACGGCATATTACTGAATCAAAAATTAAGTTTTAATATAGGTATCAGTAGGGAAGTTACTAAATATCTCTAGCGAGAACATTGATCTTTAACTTTAATATTGCCTAAGGATTTTTTGGCTACAAGAAAAAGCATAATTTGACCCAGAGTATGGTGGCTATTGCTACAAATATCCCAGCGACTAAGGATGGTTTGTGCTCCAGGATCAATCATAGTAAAAATACTTATTCTTGGAAAAGTATCTAATCCGAATCTAGACGGAGCAACCCCAATAACAATTATTAGTATTAATATAGATTTATATGTACATAGAACATTGTATTACAAATCCACACAAAGCACAGGTGTGTTTTATTGGTTTATGGGATCTCATAGGGCGCAATGTTTTATACGTATCAGTAACCGTATTTCTATGCCCTAACCGTAAAACCAGTACCCCTCAAATGGAAATATTTCTGCGGAGTTTAGATTTAAAAAATAAACTCCTTCTGAATTATTTATAAGCTTTTGAATTACGGGGACACTGAAAAAAATTTCCTCATAAATCACCTTCTCATTGTAATACCTATGTCATACCCATATTATTATACAAATTTGTGTCCGACCAGAAACACAAATACATAGCAAACGCACATTTCGTGGTATTGGTGGTTTGGGGACTTTCCATAGGCGTAATGGTTTTTAATTGCTCACGCAATATACGGTCCTATTTTCTCTAGGATCTTTCCAGTTCAGGACTCTACACTACATCCACTGTTGCACATCACCTCGTGGACTACATACATTTCCATCATGCAGTACTGATTGCACTCAGCTCGAATTGCACACACCTGTTTACACTGATGGCACCCAGCTGTTTCATATCACTCCCTCACTATATAACACTAACTCTTATCCCTTCCCTCTGCACGGGGATTGTTTCGCATATCACACTCCCCTAGAGATAGCTGACTTTTACGGAGCCCTTGTATTTTCTTAGACCTTAGCCTTAGCCTTAGTCATTTGCCTTAGTCATTTGCCTTAGCCTTAGTCTTAGCCTTAGCCTTCTCGGTTTCTGTTCTTCGCCTGGTTCCCTGGATTCACCACTTTTGTCTTGCCCCTTTTGATTATGTCTGCCGATCGTCGACCTGCGCTAGCCCTAGACTATTCTTGTGTTTTGCCCACCATAGACCTGTCTGCCTTTATCTGACCCATGCCTCCTTTATGACCACGTCTCTGACTTTTCCTAAATAAAAGCTTGCATATGGATACGCACGTCTCACGTCTTGTCAGCCCCGTTACAGAATACTCGGCCACCCAAGGATCCAGCAGAGGGCTTTTTCAGTTGACTATGGCCTGGTATGGAGACCAGTCACCGCGCTTGCGGACATCTTCGGCAAGGAGTACTTGCTATTGAGGAGTTGTTCACCGGTTCTGTGAACTAGCGTATACTGGGTACCCAATTATTGATGAGGATTTTGTTAAGGACTGTTTCGTTTTTGGATCTCAATGAAACCACGACATCTCATATGCAATGGATGGTGAATGCAACTATCGCTGTAAAGGACTTTATTGACATGCATGGGACTATGGCTTCAGCGTTTCACGGTGGGGGTCGCGGAGGAGGACAGAAGAAACCAGTCGTGCTAAGGTGGACTGGGGAACAGAGCAAAGCTTCACAAATGGCGGCAGCTGCGGTGCCGTGATACAAGATGGCGGACACAACCGCATCTAGTCTAGCCACAGTTGTTCTTCCTGAGTCTAGTCAAGCAACAGTTGTCCTTCCTGAGTCTAGTCAAGCCACAGCTGTTCTTCCTGAGTCGAGTCGAGGTCAATGCCAACAGGGTTTCTTCCTCCAGTTCTAGGTCTAAGCTAACATTGTTCTTCATGAGTCTAGTCAAGCCACAGTTGTTCTTTCTGAGTCTAGTCAAGCCACAGTTGTTTTTCCTGAGTCTAGTCAAGCCACAGTTTTTCTTCCTGAGTCTAGTCAAGCCACAGTGGTTCTTCCTGAGTCTAGTCAAGCCACAGTTGTTCTTACTGAGTCTAGCTCAAAGCAACAATGGTTGTTCTCTGCGTTAGCAAGCAACAGTTGTTCTTCCTGAGTTCGTCAAGTACACTCAGTTGATTCGTATATGAGTCATGTCAAGTTACAGTTCATTATCATGAGTCAGGTCAAGTCACAGCTGATCTTCACGAGTCGGGTCAAGTTACAGTTCATTTTCATGATTCTAGTCAAGTCACAGCTGATGGTTATGTGTCTAGTCAAGTCACAGTTGATCGTCGTGAGTCAATTCAAGTCACAATTGATGGTCATGAGCCAAGTTAAGTCACCGCTGATCATCCAGAGTCACGTCACATAACAGCTGATCTTCACTGAGTCAAGCTCAAAAGTGAAATACTGATTTCTCAGAGTCCAGGTCAAGTCCCAGCTGTCGCCGGGTTTGGCATGTCACGTTCAGGCTGTGGCTCCAGAGCCACGTCACGTCACACAAGGGGGGTGTGTTTGGGGTGGGGACCTTCCAGAGTCATGTCACGCCTCAGTTATTCATCCAGAATTACGTTGCATCACAGCTGATCATCCAGGGTCATGTCACGTCCTGTCTGTTGCACCCAGATTGACGGGGTCGGTCCATCGGTATCCCAGTCTGGTGTCCAGTGTAAGGGGCGTGCATAGCTGGGTGTGTGCTCACGCGTCAGCTGTATCCCCAAACCCACTCACTAGCCCTCCCTGTTCCTGAACTCATCTCCAGCGTCGTGCAGCACTCCCATCTGGGGGTTGCTTTTTATGGGGTGTCTGGGCAGTCGTACTCACTTGAAGATTTGCGCAGATTCTTGGTCAGCTTGGCATCCAGATTACACATCTGATAGAGTCCCTGTTTTCTCTTTGTTTGGGGACTGGTCATTATGCTGCCATAAACTCCCAACTGCATGCTACCAGATGGCCATGGGTCCACTGAAGTCTCTTTCTATCGTAGGGTTGGCGGGCGCAGGTCTGGCGAAATCAAGAGCATGGCGGCACTCTGGTCTAAGTTTGAATGTGCGTGCGTGGGGCGCGGCCCTAGCAACACGGGACTTCATGCCTGGTCCGGGTTTTCACGGTTCCGAAGTTTGTACTTGGCCGTCTAGAAACTTCCGTGCCGCCTGTTCGCTGGGTTGTCCGGGCCGAAGGAGGACCCGTCTACATTGAGCACGGTTCCTTTTTACTGCCTGCTGTCTGTTTTGCCCGGTTTCTCCGGCCCGCGAGGCCGTTATTTGAGTAACTCATTGACTGTCCTGTTAGGCCAAGGATTTCTTATGGCCCCTGGTCTGATGTGAACTCGCGAATGCTTGTTACTTGGTCCTGTTCGGCAGAAGGCCAGGACGTCTATGAACGTTCTCTGGCTTTGTCCTGCTTCTGGCAACAAGGAGGGACGACTAGGGATCGCAATCTCCCTCTGCTTATAACCTGTTCACGGCTTATATGGAGGGACTGCTTTGCAACGGCCCCCTGCTAGTCCTCTGTCAAGCTGTAGAGGCCATATTTGGAATCCTGCTGTCCTTCTTCCGTGTCAAGCGCTTATCGGAGGCCGGTAGTTTGCGAATCTCTTAGTCGGACCCCGCTCCCCGCTGTCCTTTGTCACAGCATAGATCCTTTGTCGGTTCGGCTTGAGCCCCGTCGCGCCTTTTTTTCGTCTCCTGCTTGTTTTTTCCTGTCAAAGCCTATTTCCAGAGGTTTTTTGTTTTTTGGCACGACGCATCTCCTGCATCGTATTGCTCATCGCGTCATTAGTATGTGTTTCTGTTGCGAGTCCGCTAGTCATTTTGTCACGCGCTTTAACTGTATAGAGGCCGTGTGCCGAGCCTTCCTCTGCTGGTTATTGTTACAGCTTTTAAGAGGCCGTGGTGCGAGGCTCCCTGCTCGTCCTCGTCATCTGCTTATCGAGGCGTTTTTTGTTTGCGAACTCATCGGGCGTCTGGGCACCAGAGCTATGGTGAGGCCTTGTTATGGCGGAGGAATCCTATACTGTACTGTCTGGTATGGAGGGCCGTTTGTGAATCTTTGTGTGCTTTGGTGCTTTTGAGTCTGTGCAGGGAGCCCGGCTTTGCCCCTGACTGCTCAGTATCCTTGTCTACACAAAAAACTGTTATGTATGTGTGTTATGGCTTGCGATATGATTCGTTGTTACAGTCTCCGCCCAACTGGTCGTCATGCTCGTGTGGTTCACCAGGGGGTGTTTTTCTGCGCATTCTCTTACTGCCTGTTCCTGCAACCTTCTCCTTCGTCTTTTTTTCTTTTCCCTTTCGTGTGGTTAATTGTTCGAAGCTTGCGTGTCGTACTTTATGCTAAGCATTTTTGTGGTGGTCTAGGTTGGCTTGTGGTCCTCTGCTCCCCTGTTGTGCTTTTTTGGTAGAATGTCTGAGGCTCTGGTGGTCCTCTGACGCCGGTGGTGGTCACTACTGTATGGTACTGGTGGTCTCTGCTCCGCGGTTGGGGGTTTACTGTCTGGATATTGGTGGTCCTTGCTCCGCTTAGTGGTGTCTCTTACTGTGGATTGGTCTTGGTACTCTATGCTCTAGAACGTGGTGGGCTAATGCTAGCGGTACTGGTGGTACTGTGCTCCGCCGTGGGCCGGGTTTTCCTCTACCCTTAGAGGTATGAGCTCTGGTAGCGCTCATCTGATACGAAGTGGGGGGTACTGTGGTCTCTGGGTCTGGTATTCTGCTAAGCATGATCGGTGGTCATTACTGTCTGGTGTATGGTGGTACCCTGCCAGAAAGTAGGTGGGTCTGATCTGTTGAGTGGGTATGTGTGGCTCTCTGCTCCGCCTTAGGTGGTTCTTGCATCTGCCGTTTGGTTGTGGTCTACTGGTGGTTTTTCTGGTGGTTTCTGCTCGCGTGGGGAGCTTTGGTTCCCGTTGATATCTTGTGGTGGTCATCAGCTAGCAGGCTCTGCCTCAGGTCCTCTGGTTATGAGCTTCCCCCTTGCGATTTATCTTTTCTTTTTTTTGGTCTCCCCTATACTTGGACGACCGGGACTACCATCCCTCCACCTGTTGCCGCATTCACTCCATTCCGCGCCTCCGGGAATAGTAATGGGTTTTGAGGTCTGGAAATCGCGCTCCTTGGTGGGGGGTGTGGCTCTGTGCACGAAATCCGGGTCCATGGAACTTTCCATTCATGGACTCTCGCACTAACACTGTTGCACCATCCCCACGGATACGATTTCCCATCATGCATTAATGATAGTGCACTCAAGCGATCAGAAATTGCAACACCTGTTACATGATTGCACCAAGCGGTTTAATGCACTCCCCTCACTATATAACACTCAACTCGTATTCCCTTCCTCTGCCGAGATTGTTCAGCTTTGTCACGCCACGAGTAGATAGCTACCTTTACGGAGCCTTGTCATGCTGGCCGTAGCCTTAGCCTGTGCTTACCCTAAGTCATTAGCTTTTAGCCTTAGCCTAGTCTATTGCTCCCAGCCCGTAGCCTTAGCAGTACAGGTTTATCTTCGCCTGGTTACATGGATCACCCCTTTGTCTTGACCTTTGATCTGTCTGCCACGTAGCGTCGACCTGTGCTATAGCCCTTAGGACTATTGCTCTGTGTTTGCCAACCATTAACTGTCTGAAGATATGACAGATGCATGGTTAATGACCAGCGTCTCTGTCTCGCTTTCTATAAAAGCTTGATGGATCCGCACGTCTCACAGTCCGCTAGCCCCGGTACATGATATACGCGACAAAAACGGTTCTTTCTATCGCTCCTTACCATATCCAACCCGCACTAAACCCTACCCGCTCATAGGAAACTCGTGGTGCATTTTTAGATTCAAAAAAAAATACAATAATCGTGGTAGTATGTTTTTTAAATGCCTTTGTGGGAATTAAGATGGACAGCATGGTACGTTGTCCTACTAAACACCTGTATTATTGGTAATACCTGTGTCTATCCACATGTCATTATACAAATTTGTTTGTCTTTCTCAATAAACCACCCAAGACACAGTTGCCACCAAAACTAAGGTGTTAGGAATACAGGTCTATTCCTAATTACCGAACGTGATTACAGTACTCTCGTGCTTATGTTTCTCAGCCAATTCACAAACTATGCATAATTTCATGACACATATATAAATTATATTTGTATCTAAATGTCCTCTTTTGAGGGTTAGGGGAATAGTGAGCTCTAAGGGCTGAGAGTGCAGTGCGAGAGTACCAGAGTGGGAGGCATCTGCTTACCAATTCATCTGTCATGCTCGTCAACGACACTACACATCTGGCGCAGCGGATATGGTGGGGGGAGTTTTCAGTACGCACATGGCTTCAAATATTTCCCTTGCTTCTTTTTTAATCTATTATCGAAGTCGTGTCAAGGTGTTCGATAAGGACATGGTCCTCATATCTTAGAGTACACATCTGAAGCTATGCAGGAAACATTCAGATATGATGAGGGGCATTTCTGGTCAGTAGTGGCAAACCGATAAAGTCTTTAAAAGCAGAGGTATGTAGAATCCATAATTGGAAGAATATCCAACTGAGATCCCCGTAGTTATGAATGTACAGTCACGTATTAATTTAATAAACTAAACCATGAGTCGCCATAATGTCTAAGTTGGACCAGCTGCCATCTAAAAGTTATCCAAGGGATTTTTTTGACAAACAAGAACAAAAGTGCTGAGTATATCAGTGTAGCCCAAACCTCAAAGCGTACATTTTTACAGTGTCGGCAATGTGTATTAAAGGGGTTTATCTATGATGCTGTTTGTCAAGGTTCCTCTTCTCTTTGGAAGAGTGTTGTCGATTCGGACTGTGATTACAAGTTGGTGCATAGATAATTGCCCGTGTGATCCCTGAACTGATATTGCAACCTCAGACTAAGTCTTCTCAAAACCAACGAGGATATTCTGTATTCAAAGTTTAATGACTATGTGCATCGCTAACCTACCACCCTAACACGGGTAATTCTAACAACCCCCACATACGACATCACTATGTGGAAATATTTGAAATGAAACCAAAATGTTCACGCAAAAGAAAGAAAGATAAGAACAAGGCAAAGAAGGTTTTGTGGTATTGTTCCTTTGTTTGGGTGTGTGTGTTGGGTTCAGGAACCCGTCCTATCAGAGTTAGTGTTTAAGCAGCCATGTCAGGGAGACGCTGTTTCTGCTCTTGTGTTTATAGGGGCGTAAAAGCCAAATTTTAATAAAAGAGAATACAAAAAGAACTTTTATTTGGCTCCTTCTCCGAATTAGTAGACAGAGACTAGGGGTTCATCATCACAGTGGATGTTCTAGCGTGCTTTAACAGTGGCTTGGTGTACTGCAATACATCACCAAGCTCAATCACTGTGGCTGTTCACGGACTCTGTTCCCCTTTTTCGGGGACTTGAACTGAGGGTAAAACTCTGACATATTTTACTGTCTTTACATTTTATTGTTTTTTTTGAAAGAGAAGCGCTGTGCATAATGGTAAGGCGTTCCCCTGGCGTCTTTCGCGTCGGTTAATTTCCGTGTTATTTTTCTGTTAGGCTTGCGGTGCTTGTGGTTTTCTTTTTTGTTGTTTGTCTTTGCGTGCAATAACAATGCACCGTGGTAAGTGTGTGGCCACCACTCAGAGCAGAAGGTGCTTGTCGGAAGGAGGGGGGCTTTTTTTGCCTAATAAAGCGAAGCTTGTTTTTATTTGGAGCGGTGGGCATAATTATATGTTAACTAGTTATTTCGGAAAAAAATAATGTGTTTTTTGATCATTTAAAGCATGTCAACATATTTTGTTACATCAAATACACAAAATAATGATCTTTAAAAAAGCATCATATGACCCCTTTAATACTTTAAGAGTACACACAGTATTAGTACCTTGAGGAGTATATATGATACCTTTAGGGGTATGTACGGTACAAACATGTACCTCTGAGTATACCACCCCATATATAATGTTTGCATGCACTCTTTTTTTGTCAATCCAAATTAATCTAATCCAATTTTAAATTTCTGTAAATTCTGTTATATGTACCCTAAAGCTACGCATTTAAGCTATCATTGCTCTGGTATTTTTTAATCTGATTGAGAAAGTAGTCTGATACAAGGGTTTACATGGCAACAATTTTCCTATTAAACATAATATTTAACCATAACCCCTTTCAATCAGATCAAAATTAAGTTCAGATTCATGGTGACTCAGTGGTTAGTGTTGTCTCTTGACAGCAAGAAGATTCCAGGATCGGGTCCTGGAGGCCATTCTGTGTGGAGTTTGCACGTTCTCCAATGTTGCCGTGGCTCTCCTTCTGGTGCTCTGGTTTCCCCACAATCCCAAGACTTTGAATATGAGCAATGAGTGGTGAGATCTTATGTGGTGTGTGTGTTATCCCTGTTACCCCTTTTCCACCAAGGCAGTTTAAGTGCTGGTTTGGAGCCAGGGCCTAGTTTCAAATTGGTTATTGTCTTCGACCCAAAGGCCCCACATATAGTATCCCCTCTTCTCATGAACAAGGATAAAAAAGTGGTTCGTAAGTAGCACCATAACATTGCTTGTCTAGAAGTAAGAACTGCATGCGTCAGGGGCAGGGGTTACCGTGACCAACAAGATGAACAGAAACTTTTGACCACCATTTTTGAAATAGCAGCTAAACACGAACACGTTGAATTCGCCATATTTGGATGCTGATGTAGATTCGTACAGCCATGAACATCAATAGCAATGCAACGTCCACCATTGTTGATTGTGTGTTTAAGCTCTGTGGTGGCTCTCTAGCCCGTGGAAAGGCAAACCGGTTCTTAGAAGGCTCTCCAGTTGAACCAACTCCGAACCGGCAATAGCACTGGCTCTGAACTGGCACCCGGTTCATGCTGGTGGATTGGATGGACTGGCTGGTTCCTGGGACAGGCATCCCCGTCACCCAATACAGAACTGCTTGTTCTGTGTACACATAAGGCTGGACTGAGTTTAGTCAGTTTGATGGAGGTGATTGCCAATTAGAATCTGTCTGATTGAGACATCATTCTGATTATAAAGAGATTATTGGGTTGCATGTAAACAAAGCTTGTGTGAACACCACTGTGTACAGGCACTATTAAGAGACTAGAGGTTTCACAGGCACATTTATTGGTCAAAATGATGTGACTGTGAGTTAAAGTAATCCGTGCATCTCTTCAAATCAATCCACTACCTTTATGCCCAGACCTTCACTATTGTGCAAAATCCTCTTGCTCTCACACACAGGAGACACTGAAGTTGCACAATGGCTTTACAGAAATCAACCGACTGACTCCCTGTCACTAGTCCTACATTAGCACCTGGGTGATTTCAGTTCACCTCAGGTGTTTGACTGACTGAATGGATTTGTCTGTGTAAGCCTGAGCCTGCGGTTGAACTTTTATGTCTTCCTGTACGTGTTCATGCTGGTGATACTGGTATCCACAGAACATCAAAGTCCCAATAAGGCCTACGATGCAAGCTTGCACACACAATGGTGTTGGGTTAATGCCGTGTTAGACCACAGTACCACACTAGAGCTCAGGAAAAAAACCTTTACACGCACACATGACTATACAATTACACAAATGCAACAAAAGCTAAATGAGAAGCTTTAAGAAATGGTCTACATGTCTGTGAAATCAGAACCAACACGACAATAATACAAAACCTGTCCCTTATTAATTATATCCCTAATCCCTAATGGATAAACCTGAAATTTAGTTCATTTCAGATTACGCTATTCAATTCAAATAAATGAACGCATTAAAGAAAGTCTTCCATTCTCAAGACAACTTAAAACCGTCAACATATTTGATGAAATCTGCATTTCTGAGTCCAAGAACTATAGGCCAAGGAAGGATCTGAAGGTTGAAGGAGAATGTCTGTAAAATCGGAGAAAGGTCGAGTCATTTCAGTTGTTGGCAGCCGCTCTGGTGGCTGAGGTGGACGAATGGAAACTGCATTCAGAACAACTGGATTTGACCACCTGGGCTGTTGGATTAGATACAATGTGTGCAGTCAGGGCCTCGTAAAAATTATAAACTCAGATTTCACAGATCTTCTGGTCTCTGATAAATGTACTGCATTTAATTTGAGCTGGGAACAAACTGTCCAAGTGAAACAGAATATTCAATGAGAAAACAATAACTGGACCATGAAAAGCAGGCATTCCATAACATAATGGAATCAGACTTGAATGTGACGTTCCAGTGAAGTTCCCGTCCAGAAACTTTTTAAACCTAGGTCAGGTTAGGACATTTTGACATATCCCAATGGTAACACTTTTTGTCAAATTACCTGCAAAGCCTAAATAGCTATATATGATGTCAGCCAAAAAAGAAAGTAGTTTTAAATGTGGCCAAAGTTATTACTTTTAAATGAAAGTTTATAAAGTTTTTTTTTTCTTTGGTATAACATGCACTGTTAAACTGTGCACAATAAGTGCACATTATATGGCCAATGTGCTAAAGACTACATAACGTTTTACTCAGTCAAACACTATTTCCCTTGGGTTTTAATTTGTAACTGCACTAGCTGAATCACTTAAAAGGGCTGTTTCTTTCAGTTTGGTGGCTCAGTGTAGTATCTGAAGACACAACAGGAAGTATTTGGCCACATCAGAGAGATTTCAGTCAGTTTTGGTAGCATATTTTCCTTTCCCAGGGTAACCGCCCCCATCTGCATCTCTTTCTCATTTATTTCTCTTCGTCTCTCACAGCCGAGGGATTCCCCATGGCTGTTCCCATCTTGGTCTCCCAAATACAGCCCTAAAATTAACTTGCCAAAACAAGATTAGGTAAAATAAAACCCACAAGCAGGATGTTAAAATAAACCCTTTTTCACTGATGGTGGCCAAGACATTTATTATGTGAGATGAATGGTGTTTAAGGGCCTGCTGTGCACTGTGGGTAAGAAGTAAGGGATGGGGTTCCTTGAGGAGTGAGGAATTTATTTCAGAAATTCAGAGAAAAGAAAAATAAGTGGGTTAGCCTTGTTCTGGGTGAAAAAGTCTCCAAATGATAGTTCTCATTTAAACTCAATCATAGCAGAATGGCCACAGGAACCTATGTGTGGCAAAAAATAACACATACAATTTGTAGACAAAACATTTTGGTAGGTGAGGAAAAAAATTCCTCTCCACCCCTTCATGGTCACGTATAATGTTAGAATGCTCCATATCAGATGTAGTGTTTAAGTGATAAATTTATTATGAATATCCTGTAATCTATTTGATTTGTTCATGATTTCAGATAATAAAGTAAAATTTTCGGGATAGGAAACAAAGAAATCAAGAAAATGTTATTGTTGGTGTATGCCTGTGCAGTCGCTGCCTCAGTGTCAGAATATTGCTAGTGGTTGCTAAGCTGTACGATGCTGAGGATGTATTGAGCAAGTGCTTATGCTGGGTTAGTTGTAGATGGTTACTTTGCTCAATATCTGCTACGATTTAACAAGAGTGTCCTGCATGTGATGTATATTATATTTACAGGTGCTCGCTGTGATTGTTAGGAGGTTGCTCCTGAGGCTGAAAAGCTTGCGTGTGGTGCTATTTTGTGGTTGGCATTGCTGTGGTTTTTAACAGTGTTTTCTATACAGTTGCATTGTTTCTGAGGAAGTTGCTTTAGCATTCGCATACATAGTTATAATGTTTATATGGTATGATAAGGTCTGTGCTATTATATAGTGACAACCAGACTCTGAGCGTTCATGTTGTTATTACAGATAATTTAGGAGGACTATTAAATCAGAGTATGTAGTTGCAACAGACGAAAAAGGCCAATATGCTAGTACATCATGGTTAAAACAACTCAGTCATTGTTCACCATAATTATTGGCACGAGGCCCCTATGTGCGGGGGCTGGGGGTTGATTTTTGGGGCTCAAGCCCGCCCTTTTCCCAATGTAAGTTCAAATATGCACCTCTTTTAACAATTTATCACCAAGACTATGTGGCAATAATAACACCTGCTTTGATCATATATATTAGATGTAACAAGTTCAAAAATTAGTAATGAAGGGTCAAATTCTGGTTTGGGAAAAGGCATGTATTTTTTATTTCTAGTCGAGATGGATTGCCTTGAGTTGCTTATAGATTGTGGCATGTTTAAATCAAGTTAAAATTTAATTGGACATTTGTGAAGGGAAGTGGTTATCTGTCAGGTTTATTCTAAAATCGGTTGAAAACTACGTAGCCATGTCTGTTTTTTTCTTTCTTTTTTTAGCGCGGGCCATATCAGTTTTGCCTCTTTGTCGCCGTCTCTGTTTGAAAACCTGAAATTGCAGCTTTTTGCGGAATTATCTTTCTTGCGTGGGTTGTGAGTCGGCACGTCTACAGCGCGGATGAATCTAATGTTCTGAAAAGTATATGTGTGGCAGTCAGTCACCGCACCTGGTGTGGATATGTCGTGCACTTCGCAATTTCACAGTTTCTAGCCTACGTGTCTTGGAAGACATGACAACAAAGAAGACTTTCCGCCCGGATGTCCGGATATTGTATTCGAACAAAGTGTATGTAACAAGTCTCTTCTGACACGTTGTTCGACCAAACATGTTTGGAAAAAAGCATTCAATAAATCACGTACCAATGGTGACTTTATCTAAAGAATGGGTTGCTCAGATCACATCAATACATGCAAATAAGTATTATGGTATTTATACTTTTATCTCAAAGTTATTAATGTTAGCAACACAAGCATGCGTGACTAGAATTAGTTGTATTAGCGTGTAGATTTCAATGTCATTGTTACAGTCTAATCTCTTACTTGCATTACTATTCGTATTTTCAAATTATAGATAGAAATTCTGTAACCCAGAAAGCAAATTATGCTCCATATGAAAACTGTTGTCTTTAAAATGAACTACAAATATTTTTGTAATCAAGGCTATCTGTAAATTCAGAAGCAGCATGTAAACACAGGCGAACTCTAATTACTTCATCAATGTGTTTCATAAAACATAATCCTTGTTGGAGTTTACCAAAAGTTCACCATCAAAATAGATGACATCGATATTATCTAGGCCTGTGAAAAAAACGGTATACATAACGATAGAAAGGGGTAGAGGATCCTTTCCTCACTTGCGATAGCCTAGTAGCCGGGACAACTGCTTTATGTTTACAGACGTGACATAGTGACACAGCAGCATGCTCGAATTTCCCGCGAAAAATCCTAACAGGTACCACTCAAATTGAAACATTATTATAAGCTAACGTTGTAAAGTCAGCGCTAAGGTATTCTCAATCGGGCGATAGTTTTGAACACTGGCTGGTTATTTACTTGCTCAAATATTGATTTCGGGCATTTTTACCAAAAAAATATATTGACGCCGCTTTAAGAATCGTGAAAGGTTTCAAGTAAGCATGGTGCATTGAATGTTAGTAGGGTTTGCATTTACTCTTATGGAAACTCTTATTAGCGTTTTGATGAAATATAGTGGTTTTTAATAAGAAGCCCAAGTCATTTGTCAGTTTTTGTCATTTAAAATGCGCTTTTTGTTTAGGAACTATTTCTTTACACATATTCATACTAATGATGTTGCAATTTCAAACCAAGCGAAAGATTCACAGAGAGAGAGTAATTTTTTAGTGGGAAAAATGTGGAAGGTGTTTGTAATTTTCATTTTTTAAGTTGTCATTGTTTGTCCATGTTTGCTCCGTCATTGTATTGTGGGTTTTGGCTCATTTCTATACACTGTAAGAATATTGAAATCATTTGGTAAAGTGATCTATGAAAACTCGTAATTGTCAGAGTTGTTAACATTCCAAGTTTCTACAAGGGCGGCTGCTGAGGCTTTTGCAAGTCAGAATCTGGTGACTTATAGTAAGTCTGGCATCATAATCATTTGCATTGTATTTATTGGTGTGTGTGCGTAGTTACAGTGGATCTTGTTATTGTGGGTTGTACTGAAGCGGTTTGTGGTTTTGGTTTCGATTTTTTTTAGAATGTTAATAAGCAGTTAGTTTTCCTAGGGTATGTTATGGGTGGTTAACTTAAAGGTCTTCAAATTCAAAAGGGTCTAACTCTCAGTAATATATACTGTGATTTTGCTCTCTCTATGGATGGTGTTCATGCCTTGTAGTGTTAGATAGTAGTTATAGTATTATGTGATTTTGATTAATTGGTTCGTATTGGTAATAAGTATTAAGTTAATTAAGAATAAGTAATAATTATAAGTAATTTAGCTTACTCACCAAACATGATTTGATCGGTTTATCATGTCAGCCTCACATCGTAGTTGCATGTACAAGTAAATGCCAGTTTGAGTTTTTTTAGGGTTATAGGTTGTATCGCTACAGATTCCTAAACTAAAAAACAAGTATTAGCAGTACATTTTCTTATGTCAAGCACCACCAATTTTTTTAATTTCACAAACAATTTGACTAATCCATTCACTTGTTAGAAGGCTGGGGAAGACCTTAAGACGCAGGCGTCATGTCTCTCTGGGGGCGCAAAAGTACAGGAACCGTCGAGGAACAGGTCACAGGGCAAGTGTCAATGCCCGGATGCGTGGGTTAATGAAAGAGAGAGGGCATGTTGATGCCTCTATGTTTGTTTTAAACATCGGAGCTAGCTGCGAAAAAATCATGTTAATGGCAGTAGATGATATGCACTGCTTGGCATATTATATACACTGGGTCATCTCGTGTAGCATAGAGAAAACTGTACATGCAGAATTAACTGCATAAATTTTCTTCTTCTTTTCTACGTACTGTAAAGCCTGTCTACAATAGTTTAGCATTGCAGGATATAATTTACTATGTTTGGATTGAAATTGATACATTTTATGGTATTACTCATAATACAGCCATTTTTAGAATCCTGCAAGTACCACTGTACAATGTGGTAATATCATAGTACATGAAGATGGTAATCCAGGGTGCTGCAGGTCATATTAAGGCTTGTGAATGGTTTCTGATATAACAAAGCACATTGAGAGAATGAGCTAAAGGACTAGCTAATCAATATTAACAATAGTATAAATTCCCTTGTCATTTGAAGTGTAACATAAAGCTTACATAATTACATATGTGACTGTCTGTAAAGTATTTATTTGCCAAATGGCAATGTCTGCCAAAGTATGTACCAGTTATGGAGGGATTCGGGTTATGGGTATCCGACGAACCGCTTGGCACCTACACTCAACTGCTATGAATCATCATTACTGCTCCAAGTTCTCATTGTTTATTGTCATGTGGGTGATTTCATGCAAGAAAAGCTGTCCATGAATTGCTCGCCCAACCGGAAAACTGTGCTGTTGCTGCCAGATCTTGATTACCAAAAATCATGTTGTTTTTTATGCAAAACTAGCATAACTAAATCAAATGAAAAACAAAAAATTGTAACTGTATATTTCTATGTTTTCTCACACAAAGCAATTTTTTTTAAGTTTGAAGCATTTAAAATATATATTCTCACATTTTTTGGCATAGACAAAGTATGCTGGAGGTACATGTTATTTGGCAACATGCTTTCACTTAACTAATCTAAGTGAATATTTTGGCGGATTTATATTGTTCCATTTGTTTTTCTCATGCTTGACAATCTTGCATGTGTGACATGTGTACATGTACTGTATGTGTGTAAGCATCTCTTGTATGTCTCACTGCCACCTGGTTATTCCTGGCAACAGCCCTGAATTTTGACCTTGTCCTTGTTATGAATCAATAGTGTCATCCTTCTAAATCAACACCTGCCATGCTGGTGTTTTTTATTTGTTGTCTTTGATTTTGATGCATTTCTTTGAGTGTCCTATAAGCTGATGCGCTGTACCATTTATCTACTCTGTTTGGTTATGCTGATTTTGGGGATTAAAGAAGTCACTGTCTACCACTGTAGTAAACATTTATTACTAAGCAAGAGTTAATATGCATTTTCACTGTATGTTATATTATCATGTGAGGTTTATGATTTTATAAATTTTTTAGTTTTTTTTCAAAAAAATGTATGTAATAAAGTTATTTAAATTGTAGTTTTTATGTACATTTAACTGTTTTAGATGTTAGCATATATATCGTTGTTGTTTCAAACAACATTGTTACCTAAACAACAAGTAATTCTATATTAATATCAGGATTTTCTTTAAGATTTTTTTTAGAAGAAAAAATTCCCAAACACAAACCCCTTCTACAAAGAGTTGTAGGTATGAACAAACAAACAAACAAACAACTCCTACTAGTGATGGGAAGTCAGGTTCTTTTCCGTGAACCGGTTCTATCAGACAGTTCGTTTCAATGAACCGGTTCAAAAAAACGCCCTAATGTAATGATGTCATTCGCGATGACGTAATGATATTACTATGATATTAGTCTATCGTCCCCGGCCGGGATAAAAATACACATTCAAATATATAAAGTCAGTAATCATAACTTCAGTCAGTTAAAATATAATCATGATCTGAAAAGTTTACAATTACGTTTTGCAACTAAGCAGCCAAATACAGGTACAGGCAGTGATGTGCATGAGGATTTAAGTCTTGAAGATATAAAGTGAATAAATTAGTTGTCATCAGCGCAGAAACAATAATCCACTTACTATACATAATCCATTATGATTTATTTGTTATTAAATAAACGTATATTTCGCCAGATTGCCCTTCATTCAAGTATTCGGTTCATAACATTAGCACAGAATCGGTTGTCCAAAAGAAACAGTTCGGTTCAGACGTGCTGTGTCAGTCATAGTAGGCAACAGGGCCGGATTTACGCATAGGCATTATAGGCACATGCCTATGCTTGCTCGTCCAGGGGGGCACAAACACAATGAAGAGATATATAATATTTTGTAACCGACAGTGAAAGAACCAAAACCCCAGAAGACATTGAGTAAATAAATATAACAAACAATAGGGTAAAATGACAAACTATTTCCATGTCTTTCACCTTTTTTATGTACAGAAAACACGGTTTCTTTCTCCCGTTCTCTCCCACAGACGCACACAAAGTACAGACACACACAAGCGGAGACGTGAACAGAAACTCGTTGTCAGAGCTGCCGTTGCTGTCACGCCCCGCAAATTTATCAATGAAATAGTTTCGCAGCTGAAAAGCTACATGATATTTCTCAGTGGCGAGGTTCTTGAAGCAGTTTAACTTAAATATTCGCTATTAGTAGACGCTGCTGCTGAATACTGCCGAGAGACGCACAGACGCAGGTATTCACACGCACTTATCTCTCGCTCACCTCTCTCTCTCTTTTGCTTTCTCTCTCTATTAACTGTGTTAGACTGCATTAATAACTTCGTTAACCTGCATATCAATGGCTAAAGCCTCTGTTATTAGCTCTAAAATGAGGTTTTGGAATTTGCAACGGAAGGTTTGGGATGAGGTGCGTAAAAAAATTAGTTAAACCCACACGAGATTTCAGGACGGAAAATGTCAAATGTCTTGAAACAAATGATCTGAACAACGTCTTGATGTGTGGTTGGGACTCCAGGCTGTTAAAATTATTAGAGAAATAATACACTTCCGAAGTGGTTATGTGGCCACGTCAGCGCCTATTATGGAATGTCCAACAAATCAAGAACTACATTCAAAGCATGGCTTATTCCGATAGAAAACACTGTATCGTTTTCCACTGGTTAAGAAATATTTTTGTTTGCGTGGGTGGTAATATTAGGCCTATTATATTAATAGGGAAGGGGGGCCCAAAAATTAGTTTAGCCTATGTCACGAAAAGAGGTAAATCCAACCCTGGTAGGCAATCATGTACTGTTCGGTAGCTTCACGCTGAATCATGCATGCGCAGTATCATCAGCTCATCGGTTCCCAAATCGGATGTGTCCGAAAGAAACGGTTCTCGGTTCAGTATACTGGTGATCCAAAAACCGATGCAACCGGTTCTTGACTAGAGAACGAGAACCGCTGGCGCTCTAGACCGTCACTCTGCAGCTGCTCTACTCGTGTTCATCAGTTCTATTTACTACAAACTCACTTTGTGAATGTGTCATCGTTAACTATAATACAGTACAGTATTTCAAAATCATCCCTTATTCCTATTATAAACAAAGAGTCCGTATTATGCCCTCAATCCCTGACAAACCCCTTGTCCTATTCCTAACAAATCCTCAACTGAACAAAGTACACAATTAGATACTTCATCTTTAAAAAAATATTATTATATTATCCCACACTTTCTGATGTGTACAAAAAACATGCTTTTTCCTCTGCTTGAAAAATTCTATGCATGCTATAATTATCATCACTCTCCGGTTCTCAATCGACATGCCGAAGAAACGGTTCTCGGTTGAGTGTAACGGTGACCCGAAAACCGATGCAAGACCGGTCTTCTGACTCGAACGAAACCGCTCCAGCATCGTTCTCAAATCAGAGACGGTCCGAAAGAAACCGGTTCTCGGTTCAGTGTACCGGTGATCCGAAAACCGATGCAACCTGTTCTTGACTCAATAACGAGAACCACTAGCAGTGGGCGTGTACATTCGCTGCACTCATGCTCAGTTTATCAGCTGCTCTGCTCGTGCTCATCCCATCATCAGTTTCCTTTTCACAGCAGTTCAGTCAATGTACTGTTGGAGTAACTGAATAACTCGGGATATTGGTTTATTTCGCATCAGAGGGAGTGTCAGGCACGTTTGTACACCGAATAATTTAAGTAATTTGTGGATTAATGCGTACTGGAGACGCGAACCATTTCAAACGATTCAGTTCGATTTGGTGAACTGGTTCAACCGGTTCACTAAGAAGATCCGGTTAAATAGAACGATTCATTCGCGAACCGGACATCACTAACTCCTACCTCAACTTTAAGCAAAATAACACATCTAAGTACAATAAAAGCAAAAACAATACCTACCAAATCTGCGGCAGAATACACCCATGATGGAGCTCTCCTCGACCACCCTCAGGTCAGCCAGCAGGGCCAGCTCAAGACCCCCAGCCACAGCGTACCCACTGACTGCTGCGATCAATGGTTTTGAGAGCCTCATACGAGACGGACCCTACAGCAAACAACACACATCAGTATATTGCTGTTCTAGCTAACTTACCTAAAACTACAATTCTAAATACTAAAACGAATAACTATTCTAAATAAACACTAAATAACTAAATTTTAACAACTAAATCTAAAACCCTGTGAACCAAGCTGTAGGTCTGCAAACATGAGTGTCAGATGTCCATTATGCAGAACATGTACACTGAAAGTGACTTAATCTTTACTAGTGGGTATATCATCCAACTGTATCATATGGTAGATCGCATGAGCTTCACAGTTTGCTCTACTGTTGATAGTTGTCAATGGTTTGTACCAATTCGCTTATGTGGTATATGTTACTCATTTCACATGTGTAGAAGATGATCAATAACAACAAAGCTCATTTACAAATAAAAATCGTCTGTTTGGGAGCGTCTTCGATGAAAGTGGCCAGGTTCGCAATCCTGCTGGGTCCGGCCCCACTGTTGCCGAGCTGTTATCGTGAGGGTCGCAAGTGGATTTAGAGACGGGCTCGTCTTATCTCGGTCTTCACCCGCTAGATCTACGGCTCTCCTCATTGGATCGGAGCCGCCCCATTTTTGGGGGGGTTTCTCCCCCAGAGAGGGAGAGCCAAACGCTTCATCTGTCTTCCTCTGAGGAGGTTGATGTGATGAGCGTCGACACAGAGGAGACTGTGGACTCATCACCACAGTCCCTTGCATATGAGGAGCTCGTGAAGGTTGTGACTTGCGCTGTAGCCAAATTAAATATTGAGTGGCCAGCCGAGAAACAGGACGCTCTTCCCAAAAGCCAATTGGACAAGCGTTTCCTAAGATCAAAATCACAGCCTTCACGACAGGACCTTCCGTTTTTCGCTGATCTCCATGCTGAGGTATCGAGATCGTGGGAGAAACCATATTCGTCCCGACTCTTCTGTCCAATTACTCTGACATCTCGGGGCTGAATGAGAAGGGATATGGGGCTATCTCTCCCCGTCCTCAGAATTGTCCCTGAAGGCCCCGAATCTCCTCCATCGCCTCTCCTAGGTCTTTGGGACTGCTGAGCCGGTGCAGTCCCAGCTGTTCCTCTCCTTATATCGCCAGACCCAGAAACAGAACGTTTCGACCCATACCTCATCGCAGAGAGAGCAGGGGGCAGGGCGGTGCTCTCGGTCAGGGTCTTCTAAACAGAAAGCGGATCTGCGGACCGTTATTCTGTCGAAGTGGACCTCGGACAAGCAGCCCTGACAATTCCATCGTCAGGACCCCGAGGTCAGCCCACCCTGGAGAGGAGAGGTACACACCTCGGTATACGGTGCCCGATCCTCCTCAGTGACCTCACGGAGAGTCACTGATACCCCTGCCACCCCCGGTGCTTCAGGGCTCAGGAAGCTCTGACGAGCGAATTTCCCAGCTGCCGCCCGGCGATGGTACAGCACAGGAAAGCTTGTCCCTTCAAGTGAGGGCGCTGGAGCAGTCAGGTTGGTCGTTCCCTGCCAGTCATCTGCTCCAGGGCACCGAACTGTCTCCTCTAATAATACCAGACGCCAGCTGTTCCCTTAGTAGACTTTCTGACAGTGTGGAAACTTCTCCCAAATTGGTCCTGCACACTGTAGAGAGAGGTTACAGAATTCAGTTCGGTTCTCGTCCACCTTGTTTCAACGGGGTTATTCCTACATTAGTAGGCCCCGAGCAGGCTCTGGCTTTGGAACAAGAAGTAGACACTCTCTTGAGAAAGGAGGCCATCGAGGTGGCCCCTTCTCTCTACAGACAGTTTGGGTTCTACAGCCGTTATTTCATCGTTCTAAAGAAGGATGGAGGGTTGCGTCCAATCATAGATCTACATATTTTGATCCGCGCTATCAAACGGTTTCGGTTCAAGATGCTCACTATCAAACAGATCGTGTCTCAGATCAGGTTCGAGGACTTGTTTGTCACGATAGATCTCAAAAAAAATCCCGAAAAAGCCTCCTTCCATGTTTCCATCCTCCTTCAACACTGGAAGTTCTTGAGGTTTGCTTTCGGGGGCGAAGCATCCCAGCATCAGGTTCTTCCGTTCGGCCTGTCATTCTCACCCCGTACTTTCACCAAGTGTGTGGATGCTGCTCTGGCTCCGCTGCAACTCCAAGGCATCTGCATACTGAATTACATCGAGGATGGGTTTGAAACTAGCCTCGGACAGGTGTCAGCTCGGGCATCCGAAAGTCCGTCCTCGCCCGCATATGAAAGAGCTGGGGTTTACGGCTCAACGCCAAGAAAGTGTGCTTTCTCACTTCGGGACCACTTATCTGTGTGTGGTGTGGAATTCGATAACGATGCAGGCACAGTTGTCTCCTGCTCATATTAAGCCATTCTACGCCAAGAGAGTGAAGAAGCCAGTCGCTCACTGTCCAAAAACGGTTTCAGAGACTTGGTTGGTTCGGATGGCCGCTGCGCCATGTGATACCTTTTGCCTTCTTGTCATGAGACTCTTGAGTAGTGGCTCATGACCAAGGGTTTTTCCCCAAGGGGGAATCCGCTTTGGCATGATCACGGTCACGCGGCTATTTTGGGTGCTTACAGTCCCTTAGATATGTGGAGGAAACCTTGGTTCCTGTCTCAAGGCCCAATATTGGGGGCTCCTTGTCGCTAACGACGGACGCCTCCCTCACAGGCTGGGCAGCGGTCATGAGTGGTCATGCACCTTACAGGCTAGCGCACCAGATCCTCCTGTGGGCTCAGGGAAAGCTCCTCTCAATCAGAGCATTCTACATCCCTGGGCACCTCAATGAGGAAGACATCCTGTTCTAGCCAGGGTCGAGGCCCGGGAATGGAGGCTTCACCCATAGGTGGTGGAGCTCCTATGGAGGGAGTTCGGCCAGGCGGAAGTGGATCTATTCGCGTCACAGGAAACGACACACTGTCCACTATGGTTCTCCCTCACGCATCCAGCTCGACTGGGGCTGGATGCCATGGTACAGAAGTGGCCGAGGCTTCGTCTGTACGCTTTTCCCCCGATCGCTCCCGGGAGTTCTGGAGTATGTCGGGACGGGGTCCATCTTCTGTTAGTAGCCCCATTCTGGCCGGCCCGAGTATGGTTCTCGGACCTTGTGTCACTCCTCAACGGCTCTCCGCGGGAGATTCTGATCAGGAGGGATCTCCTCTCTCAGGCATGGGGCACCATCCTTCACCCCCGCCCGGAGTTATGGAAACTGTGGGCGTGGCCCCTGAGGGGGCACAGCTCCTAGCATATGGTCTCTCAACTGAGGTTGTTGAACCCTACTCCAGTCCATAGTCAAAGTCAAGTCAAAGTCTGCTTTATTGTCAATTCTTCCGCATGTACAGCACATACACACAGAGAATTGAAATTGCGTTACTCTCAGACCCTTGGTGCATACAGTTAACACATAACACTAACAGTAGACATAATACAGATAAATACAATTTAAATATACAAAATACAACCTTATATCAATATAACAAATAAAGGACATTTGTGTAAAAAATAGCTCAACTCCCGCTACGAGAAACTGTACGTCTTGAAGTGGAAACTTTTCACTTCTTGGTGTGGACAGCGACTGCATGACCCAGTTAACAGCCCAGTTGGTACAGTTCTGGAGTTTCTGAAGGAGCACTTCTCTGCAGGATTATCTCCCTCCACTATGAAGGTATACGTGGTGGCCATAGCTGCTTACCACACCCTTCTAGATGGTCAGTCATTGGGAAGACACCTGTTAGTTACACGTTTCCTCCATGGCACCCGGTGGCTGAAGCTAGTACAGTACACCAAGGTGCCCTCTTGGGACCTGGTGGTGGTTCTGGAGGCTTTGTGCAGTGCTCCTTTAAAACCCATTGAATATATCTCTGACAAGCTCCTCACGCTGAAGACGATCTTCTTACTCGCCATATCCTCGCTGAAGAGTATAGGGGATCTTCAGGCACTCGCTGTTTTGTGCCTGGAGTTTGCCCTAGGCATGGTCAGGGCGTTCCTTTACCCGAGACCCGGGTATGTCCCTAAGGTGCCCACTTCTTCGCCGGGTCCTGTAGTACTGCAAGCCTTTTTGTCCTCCTCCCTTCCAGAAAGCAGGACAGGAAAGACTCAATTTGCTTTGTCCAGTGCGAACACGCTTACGTTCACAGAGCTGCCCAGTGGCGTAAGGCAGATCAGCTATTTGTTTGTTTTACAAGCAGACCATGAGTAGGTGGGTGGTCAAGACCATCACACTGGCCTACGAGTCCTCTAGCCTCCAGTCACACGTCGGGGTCAGAGCGCACTCGACTATGAGTATGGCGGCCTCCAAGGCTTTCAGTTTGGGTGTGGCCTTGCAGGACATTTGTGCTGTGGCGGGCTGGTCCTCTCCACACACATTTGTCCGTTTTACAATTTGGACCTGACATCTACTCCAGGGTCCCAAGCTCGTCTTGATGTGCTCACCAGATACACACTTGACAGGGATTTGCTCATATGGTGCAGTGGGTATTCCAAAAACGTTTTGACGCAGCTCAAGTTCCTGAAGGAGAACGTCTCCAGGTTATGTATGTAACCATGGTTCCCCGAAGGGAACGAGACGCTGCATCTTTCTGCCATACTCTCTGCATCACTGCAGGCGCTCGCTTCCGCAGAAGCAAACATGTGCATTTGCCAGATGTGCTTTTATACTTCCTGGTAGCTCACGTCACCCCGCTCATGCCGTCCTCGATTTCCTATGGATGATTTCATACATGCTTCAGAACGTGGTCTCGCCGGGGGCGTTCCCAAACCGTTTTGATGCAGCGTCTCGTTCCCTTCTCTGCATCACTGCAGGCGCTCGCTTCCGCAGAAGCTAACATGTGCGTTGGCCGGATGCGCTTTTATACTTCCTGGTTGCTCACGTCACCCCGCTCATGACGTCTCGATTCTCTATTGGACTGATTTCATACATGCTTCAGAACGTGGTCTCGCCGGGGGTGTTCCCAAAGCGTTTTGATGCAGCGTCTCATTCCCTTCGGGGAACCATGGTTACATACGTAACCTGGAGACTTTTTATGTAACAGCACAAAAGCACAAATCTTTTTGGCTGGCCAGCCTTTTTCGCAATGCAAAGGGGAAAAAAATTGTTGCAATGACTGCAATGTTTGCGTCATTATGAACATTTTGGTAGACATTTTAATTTGAATTAATGGCTGTTAATGTGTCTGTTAATGCATGAAGGGTCATATAAATGAAGGAAAATGGTCATGAAAACTATTTTTGGCACAATAAATGTTTATAACATTATAGAAGACTTAAAAGTAATGTATTAAATGACTCCTCTAGTATTACTGTGCAATACTGCATCTAAGAAGGACCACTCCGTACCATGGGACTAGGACAACAGGAGACATCTTCCTCCAGTTTGAGAGAACCAGAGCTCTGGGCCAACTCCTTCAGATCAAAACCAGCACAGAAATTCCCTCCTGAAACAAACAACTCGATTATTTAACTGAGAAGGCAACATGTTGTTACAAACCTGTAACCGTTTCTTTCCTTCTAGTTTAACATAAAAGAAGATTTTTTAAGAATGTGGGTAACCAAACAGTTGCTGGTCCCCATTAACTTCCGTAGTATGGAGAAAAAAAAATGGTATGGAAAGTGCGATGGGGAGCGCTACATTCTGTCAAAATAATCTACCTTCAGAATCAGCTATACGAAGTGAGTTCGAAGGCCATTGTGGACACTGTGCAGACTGGAATAATGCCTGTTTAAAATTTAGCTTTGCGATCACAGGAAATTAAAATTACTTTCAAAATATCAACAGAAAGTTTTATTTTCCGTGTATTACAGGCATTTAACTAAAATATACTTTAATGTAATTTCTAATGAAACCTGTACTTAAATGTTGTTTTAATTTGTAATGATGAAGTTGCAATTTAATACATAAAAAATCTATTAACTTTACGGTACATCTTTATTTTAATCTTTAATTGTTAAAGATGTTACATGGATTTACTAAAGTAACAAAAGTAAATTATGCAAAATTACACTACAGTTAAAATGATAAACAAGTACTTTCAATGTGCTTATGTTAGTCAAATTAAAAATAAGTGTACTTCTGTAAAGAATGACAAAAGATTATTAAAACAATGATTTAAAATGCACTTTAAAGTAGAACTTTTGATTTGACATTACTACAAAGTGCACTTTTGTGTACTTAAGTGTGTAAAGAAAAATAGTTATTAAAGTGTTCTCTCTTTAAATACATTAAGTGGTCTTTATTTTATTTTATCAAAATTAATATTATATATATTACAGTTTCTTTATATACTTTAAAAGTACACTACAAATGCATGTTTGCCACAATTAAGCACACTTCTTTTTCACAAGGGATGGGAATACATACTAATTACAAGAGTCATTTTAAACTTTCAAATGATATTTTTTTCCAGAGAAAAGTTACCAGTCCTTCAGTGTACTTTAACAAATCACAGCTTGAACTAAGCAATAAAATAGCAATTATTCATAATTTAGCTGAAATGTGAGCATATTTTCATAATGACTTCCTAATGGACTGGTAAAATATAAACTAGTAAGTGAGATTGGGAGTGCTCAATTACATTTTAATGTCCATTTAAACATCTAAGATATAGTAGATGTTAACACAGACCTGAAATTGTGTTCTGGTGAAATAAGGGAGTTCTTGTGTTCTTGTCACCTCTTCAAAGCTTAAGCAATTACTGTCATCACACATTCTTTATGTTGCTGTCTATGTATTGTTATCTACTGTGTTCAGTTCACCTGCAGACAGTCCTCTGGCTGAGCTCCAGGTTTAGAGTGTGAGAGAGAGCAAAACCTCTCATTAGACCATGATAAAGGTGATTTAGGAAATTTGAGCAGAGATGGTTGATCCAGGTAGAACAAATTATTTCTATTGAGGGTGTGCAATTTGATGGCCTGGGATAATTGTTTTCAATGTGGTAATATTGTCATTACAGGCTTTGACATAACACAGAACTCTTGTAGCCATATGCTGCCCACTTAGTCAAATATTTAACAGCTTTTAGAATGTAGGCAAATTTGAAGAAAATGTTATTAAGCTTTAGACATAACCAATTATATATTTCATGGGGGGGGGGGGTAGTGCATGTATAAACTATTTATTTGCTTTACCGCTCAATCAGATGACATATTTATTCTTTTCACTAACCATCAAAGTGCACCAAAGTTCACATCAATAGTAGTGCGTGAGTAAACTTACCGAATCCATAAAGCACTGCCACATTAAGGCTGTTGTCCTGGTCAAAGGCTGACAGCTCCTCGGTCAATCTCTGAGCAGTCTCTTGATTTACTGCATTACGCGCTTCAGGACGGTTAATCCCAATAACCATCACCGTACCCCTTCTCTCAGAAATCACTGTCCCACCAGCACCTTCCACAATTAGGAAATGCATGAACATTGAATGAATCAGTTGACAGGTACATTACAATAGATAATATTTATTTATTTATTTGTTTGTCCAAATGCTTTTTGGGGAAAGTTTGGAATAATTGAATTACTGAATTAAGTTTCTTATGCACACTTAGCATGAATTTATTTGATCAAAAATACAGTAAAAACAGCAATATTGAGAAATATTATTACAATGTAAAAAACGATGTTTTTGAAATTTTATTTTCATATATTTTTAAAATGTAATTTATTCCCGTGATGGCAAAGCTGTCTTTAGCGTCACATGAGCCTTCATAAATCAGTCTAATAAATGTTTGTGTTGCTTAAACACATGTATTATTAATGTTATTATTATTATTATTATTATTATTATTATGTTTTTTGAAAGAACTTCTTATGCGTCACATAATGTTATAATAATAAATGTTTCTTGTAATTAATAAGGGTAATACATGTTTCACAGATAATTAATAAATATGACAAAGTCTCACACTTGCACTGGATGTGTGCGACATGTCGTTTCTAACCATATACACACACTGTGAACGCTGACATTATGTGTAAAACTGGATTTCTGTCAAAAATAAACTATGATAAAAGGCTTCACCCGTTTCTGAAGTCCAACTTACAGCTCACAGAGAAACTCTTACCTGGGTCAGCACCTTTTCTTTCTTCTTTTGACATGTTGCTGTACAATCTTTGCCCTTTCACTGAGTTTAAAGTCACGTGGTGAATTGCCCTCCTAAAGCTATTATTAACTGATATTCTTCTTAAAGTTAAAGCCATAACTTAGGGGAAATTATTAATGCGGCTTTAATCTGTTGTTTTGTTTTGCTTAGTTTACAGTGGTAGATTGTGTCAAACTTCACTGTTTTACGTTGCCATAAAACGAAATAACAATCAGTGGTTCAGGATACCAAAGTAAAAATCAAAGTCCCTTTATTACTCTTGCAAGAGTATTCTATATTCTTTGGTAAAAACCCACCCAGAAAACGCTAATAAATTACAAACTCGTGCATAGCCACGCTCACCCCCTCTATTCTAACCCTTAATAAGAAATGACACCAAACGTTTCCAAACGGTAAATGATAGACCTCGTATTGGATCCAAATAGAATTCCGCTTATTTCCCAGAAAACAAAAATATGCTAAATATTTCTACAAATTAGAGAAACACTCTCTTCACAAATAAATTAATATATTAGCCTATATACAAACTCTCAAATCTGCCTGGCTGAACCAAATATTTTAACCAAGTGTAAAATCTACCTTTAAAAAAGGCCAGGTTTTATTACACAGGATATAATTTCTTGTATTTTCTCTAAACACACGAACAAACGCAATGTTAACACATTATTCAAAATGCATTTTAATTAAAAAAAAATGAAAAATGAAGCTGCCTACTGTGTATGCAAATATGTGACTGAAACTAATATTTGCCAAGGTAAATCGTGTTTAGCTTCAATAAATTGATTTCGGTCTCGGTAATAAATCTATTTTGGTTTTATGTTGTTGTGCTGTATTTTCTTCATTCGCATTTCGCTGCTATTAGGACTTTTATTATGAAATGAAAACCCCATGACCCGGATGTTTAAACACGATCAACTCAGGCATGTTTCGAAGTAAAAATACCCCACTGGTCTTTGCAACCACTGCAACACACAAGAGAAAGTAAAACATATTTTATTAGATTGTAAAAGGTATGAAGAAGAAAGAAGGGAGTTAGAAACACAAGTTGGAAAACAAAACATGGCAGTGGGAAATGTGCTAGGAAAAACAATGTCTAGGGAAATACATACTCTCCTAATGAATTATTTGAAAAATACTGGGATAAGTGAAAGAATTTGATGGGAGATATATAGGGGGGAAGGAAGAAGGTATTAAATATATCTATATATATATATATATATATATAATATATATATATATTGTGTGGGTGTGTGTGTGTTGTGTGTGTGGTGTGTGTGTGTGTGTGTGTGTGTTACCAAGTTTTTCCCTCTCATTGTCCTTTCTCTCAAAGTACTGCCCACACTCCAGTCCAGTAGGTGGCGATAAATGCACCTTTCAGTTGGGTGCCAACCGCCAATAAAATTTTAAGAAGAAGAAGATGTTTCGACGTTCGCAACCCGCCATAAAACCAGAAGAAGAAGAAGAAGAAGATGTTTCGAAGTAACTCGGTCAAACAGGACTTCATAATTAGGTAATGTATTCTGAGTGGAAATGGGGTAATTAAATAGAATAAAAATTATTATTATTATTATTTTTAGTCACGCTAGTCCACACTCCAGTATAGTAGGTGGCGGTAATGCTCCTTAACGTTGGATGCCACCCGCCATAAAACGAGAAGAAGAAGAAGAAGATGTTTCGAAGTGTTTTGCATTTAAAATGTAGGTTTTTAATAACATTGGCTGGCGTTCAGATGTATATATAGACATTATGCAGAAGAGCTGGGTTAAGGAATGCCTGGTCGTTTTCGTGGACTCTCTGAAGATTCTTGTTTGTCAGGTTTATCGTCCAGTTCACTGGTAGTTTGCTGTCCCACCACTGTAAGCCAGACGGGCAAATGAATGCATATATGTTTTAAACAAATACAACCGAAAGGAATATATTTACAGGCTATTCTTTTTCTTCAGCTGCTCGTGATGTCTTTAGCTGGAGCGCTGTGGTTTGCTGTGCAGGATGATTTATTCACAAACGGAGTGTGTGACACATCATCAGCACCCAGCATCAGCAACATAGCTGAAGACAAACAATCCAGCATCAGCGAGCCAGTCTCCGCCTCCGAGACTCGCAGTGTCCTGGACGAACTGGACGATCGCTTTATTTCTCAGACTTTACATCTCAATCGACAGTGTTTGCGGTTCATCGTCGATTTCATCCAGGCCCGTTTAAAGAAAGAGGTGTTTGCGCCCAGTCACAGCCTGAGCTCCGCGGAAGCCAACATTCTGGCCACGCTTGCCTGCTACGCACAAGGGTCTCTGTCCGGTACAATCACAGAGCGGCTGGGAATAGGTCAGACAGCAGCGGGCGAGGCGGCGAAGACCATTACCAAGCTCTTATCAGAAATGAGTCCCGATTTCATCACTTTCCCAAACAGTTATAACGACCGCATGGGTGCCGCACAAGCCTTTAAGAACCTGAGCGGCATCCCGCATGTGGTGGGCGTGCTGGGGTATCTGCACCTGAAGGTGAGCCCCCCGGTCGGGGAGGAGCTCATGTATATGAACACCCTGGGTTATCATTCAGTCATGATGCAGGTCATATTCGACGTGGACGGGAATCTGTTGAGTCTGGAGCAGTGCTGTCCCGGAGGAACTCCTGAACACACTGTTTGGGAAAATTCAGACATTGGCAGACAGTTCAGCATATTTCAACACGGTCATACGTGGGTTATTGGTAAGAACCATTGAGAAGCAAGCGCAATATAACTTCCCCTTGCATTAGAATTATATGTCCTGATTATTTTTCTGAGGAGTGAAGTCAACAGAAAGTTCTAAATCATTTAAAATGTAATCAAATGTAATGTGATCACTCTCCGTCTCCAAATATTTACGTTAAAATTGATAATTGTTAAAGTGTTATTTTGAACTTTATATTCATTAAAAACAATCCTTATTCATATTATATATCTAGCAAGCACAACCGTTTTGAACATTGATAATAATAATAATTTTTTCCTGAGCAGCAAATCAGCATATTAGATTGATTTCTGAAGACACTGACACTGAAGACTGGAGTAATGGCTTCTGAAAATTCAGCTTTTTGAATGACATTTTAAATTCAAATAGAAAATAGGTATTTTAAATTGTAGTATTTCACAATATAATTGTTTTTTTTTTTTACGGCGTTCTGAAAAAATGTGTTTGCTTAGTAGCAGGAGAAATTGTAATGTGCTCTATTATAGTTAATTAATTAGTTAATCCTTTTAAAAAAATATTGGACCATAATGTTTTTATCTTAATTATATATATTATAGAGTATATTATATTATATCGAATATACGTTGTTTACACATGTGCTTTCGGAATAGTTTTTTGTGGGTCAGTTATGGAATTCAACTATCAAACACTTCTGAATAATAAACAACTGACCTGCAATACTATGCTGTAAAACAAATCGAATAATGATTTAAAATAAACTCCTGTCAGGAAATTTACTGTTACAATTGCCTCTTCCCCCTCTTATCTTTTTGTCTTTGTGTCCCACAGGTAGCAGAAGTCTGCACGGTTGTGGACATGTGTTGACACCTGCCGAGGCTTTTCGCATCAAAAGCAACGCAGCCCTGCGATTTAACAAAGCACATGCTCAGCTACACGGCCGTGCACAACAGGTCTTTGGCAGTTTGAAAAGCCGTTTCCAGTGCCTGCGTGACATTGGATCCATTCAGTCACCTGAGTCAGTGGAATGTACCATCAAAGCCTGCTGTGTCCTGCACAACATCTGCAAGAAGTTCTCCGTACCGTTACCCTTGGATTTTAGCGTAGAGCCACTCCATCCACCATCTGAGGTGGTGAACATAATGGCAGAGCAGCCATTTGACTACATGGAGACGGGGGGGGGGGGGGGGGGGGGGGAAGTGGGCATAAGATGAAATGATAGAAACGTTTTTTAATATTGCAGAAGATGAAGGCCAAGATGTGACCAGATATGTAAAAGAACAGTTGTGATTGCAAAAAGCCAGAAACCATTAGAGGTTATGAAATGAACACAGACAAATGCATGCCAATGCCAGTTGATTCTTCACATAGTTTATTTAATTAATCAATAATTGATCAAAATAAGTTAATGCTAATACCGTAATATTTGTCAACAAGTGATGTGAATAAAAACAAAATATGTATGAAAGACTTTAAATGGCACTCTCTTAATAATACAAGTCTGTTATAAGAAATGGTATTGGAGCGGTACCATGTCTCAGTGATGCTATCAGCAGTTAATACCATAGTGCTTTCAAATACAACAAAATAGTGAATGTTTATCATATTTATATATACACCAAAAGAGTTGAACACATGTATTACCATGGTACCATGTCCAGATGTTAATAGCCGGTAAATTTTTTTTTTTTTTTTAAGTTAATTAATTACAAATTGCTTGTGGATGGAAACGTATGTTATGCCTGGTTAGGACATGATGCAAATTTATTCAAAATTTAAAGTTCAGTTACATTTCTGTTCTTACTAAAGTGCAAAAAAATTACATGACCAGCAAATACCAAAGCAGGTAACACACAACAGTATTTACCCAAATATGTGAAGGCGAATGTGAAAATTACTTAAATTTGACTGAATTTTCACTAATGTGACCGCAACTTAATCTTAAACTCTGATTGGTAATTTAAGAAATACAAAATGTTTGAAGAATGTTTACACAGCTCTTTCCATATAACAACAGTTTGCAGAAACCATATCTGTGAAGCTCTATAATTTTCCACTTCTTGGCAGCTCTGAAAAATCATTCTCTATTTTGCATACAGATTTGAAATGATTTAAATCAGGGTACCCAGTCCTGATGTAAATAATTATCGTCTTTAAATGAACTGTTCCTTTAAAGCATGTTATACGACAGGCAGCTGAGAATACATGACACTGGCGAAATAGAAAAAAAATAATGGAAAAATACTTTTCTTCTCTATTAATCTAAAACAAATTGAATTCAACTGATATTAAATAGACCAGCTCTTATTTCAATTTTAACAACAACAACAAAAATCTCATTTAAAAGCAATGTGCAAAATAAGCAGCACTAAGTACAGCTCAAAGGAAAGTTTCCTTTCAGAGAGCACAGCTTATCAAGCAAAAATTGAACATTAAAAATAAGCCTATACACAGCTATTTAGTTAAATAAAGACTGGCAGTTAAGTTTAAATGGTAAACTTTTAGTGCTTTATAGCTTAGGCTCAAAATACCATGGCCAGTATCTTTCAGTCTTATTAGCAGAAGACTGTTTAAATAAAATAATAACAATAACAGCATTTTAGTGTATATAATACCCGTATAATCGAGGCTTTCAGTGTTTATTTATAGAAGGCTGTGTATTTAAAATGGGCCATTGGACCATATGATATGGCTTATATTTCTGCTCATATTTGACTTTATTTTTCATATTCTCTTAATGCTATTGCGTTGACATAAATCATGTCTGAGTTTTCATAGAGAGGCTCTGACTTGGGCACAACTTTGGGTTGTAGAGTATCAATGATGCACTGGTGCAGGAACACATACTGAGACTGTAAGAGACAGAGAGTTAAGCATAACACACATGAAAGTAAAGAGTGTCTGCCAGGAATATGCATTTCCTTATTTCCTAGTGATAAAATTATTACCTGTAATTAAATAATATGTAGTAATCATAAAAAGTACAGATGCCACCTGTTTGACCAAAGAGTTTTGGAAATGGCAGTTGACTCAAAAGAAGATACCTTGATAACTTTTTTGGCTGATCGGAAGGCTGTTATAAATATTTACTACATGTTATTGTACTTTGCTATTAATTCTGGAAGCTGCTGTCAAGTCTTAACACCTAATTGTAGAATTAGCAGTAATATCACTGTATGTATATATGGAATAATGGGGGGAAAAAACAGTAAAAGGATATTTCTTATATGTCTTTATTTTATTGCTGTTAGTTATATAAATTGCAGTGTTTTCATTTAATGTTGCTTAGTTATTTCTGTATTTTATTGTATATATACTTTACTCATTTGCTTGAATGCTGTGAATAAACTTCCAACAGCACACTGGTTGTTAGTACATAAACTTTTAAGTAGTTTGATATTTTAACATTATTATTTGATATATGGTTAGCTACTGGAAAATATACAGTCTCCTAAATGCCACCCTTTTTACAGTAAAATTCAGTGACACGCAGCCTGTGTGTGTGTGATGTTATAATATATATAATATCTATCTTACAGGGGGGCAAAAAAGGTATTTAGTCAGCCACCAATTGTGCAAGTCTCCCACTTAAAAAGATGAGAGAGGCCTGTAATTTTCATCATAGGGATACCTCAACTATGAGAGACAAAATGAGAGGAAAAAAAATCCAGAAAAATCACATTGTAGGATTTTTAAAGAATTTATTGGTAAATTCCTCAGTAAAATAAGTATTTGGTCACCTACAAACAAGCAAAGATTTCTGGCTCTCACAGACCTGTAACTTCTTTAAGAGGCTCCTCTGTCCTCCACTCGGTACCTGTATTAATGGCATCTGTTTGACTCGTTATCAGTATAAAAGACACCTATCCACAAACTCAAACAGTCACACTCCAAACTCCAACATGGCCAAGACCAAAGAGCTGTCAAAAAACACCAGAAACAAAATTGTAGACCTCCACCAGGCTGGGAAGACTGAATCTGCAAAAGGTAAGCAGCTTGGTGTGAAGAAATCAACTTTGGGAGCAATTATTAGAAAATGGAAGACATACAAGACCACTGATAATCTCCTCGATCTGGGGCTCCACGCAAGATATCACCCCGTGGGGTCAAAATGATCACAAGAACTGTGAGCAAAAATCCAGAACCACACGGGGGGACCTAGTGAAAGACCTGCAGAGAGCTGGGACCAAAGTAACAAAAGGCTACCATCAGTAACACACTGCGCCGCCAGGGACTAAAATCCTGCAGTGCCAGACGTGTCCCCCTGCGTAAGCCAGTACATGTCCAGGCCCGTCTGAAGTTGGCCAAAGACCATCTGGATGATCCAGAGAAGGCATGGGAGAAGGTCATGTGGTCAGATGAAACCAAAATAGAACTTTTTGGTAAAAACTCAACTTGTCGTGTTTGGAGGAGAAAGAATGCTGAGTTGCATCCAAAGAACACCATACCTACTGTGAAGCATGGGGGTGGAAACATCATGCTTTGGGGCTGTTTTTCTGCAAAGGGACCAGGACGACTGATCCGTGTAAACGAAAGAATGAATGGGGCCATGTATCGTGAGATTTTGAGGGAAAACCTCCTTCCATCAGCAAGGGCATTGAAGAAGAAACATGGCTGGGTTTTTCAGCATGACAATGATCCCAAACACACCGCCGGGCAACGAAGGAGTGGCTTCGTAAGAAGCATTTCAAGGTCCTGGAGTGGCCTAGCCAGTCTCCAGATCTCAACCCCATAGAAAATCTTTGGAGGGAGTTGAAAATCCGTGTTGCCCAGCGACAGCCCCAAAACATTACTGCTCTAGAGGAGATCTGCATGGAGGAACGGGCCAAAATCCCAGCAACAGTGTGTGAAAACCTTGTGCAGACTTACAGAAAACATTTGACCTCTTGTCATTGCCAACAAAGGGTATATAAAAAAAAAGTATTGAGATGAAATTTTGTAATCGACCGAATACTTATTTTCCACCATAATTTGCAAATAAATTCTTAAAATCCTACAATGTGATTTTCTGGATTTTTTTTTTTCATTTTGTCTCTCATAGTTGAGGTATACCTATGATGAAAATTACAGGCCTCTCTCATCTTTTTAAGTGGGAGAACTTGCACAATTGGTGGCTGACTAAATACTTTTTTTCCCCACTGTATCTATATATATATATATATATTGGCTCCTCCAAGGAAAAAGTTAGCCTAACACAATAGGCTATATTCATCATCAAAATAATCACCACTATGATAATAACAACACCGAGAACCCAATTCTATGCTAAATTGCCAATAAACCTATCACAATAAATGCTTTTTAAAATAATGGATTGAAACTGTTACCTCAGTTTGCACCATTAGTGGCCGGCTGAGTCTCATTTGCTGGACAAATGCTGAAATTCCCACGGCCTTATCTTTGTCCAGCTGCTGCAGCAGAACATCGAGCGCAATCAGGGTACCTGTCCGGCCCACTCCGGCACTAGAGTACAGAGATGGTGACAAATACAGAAGGATTCAAATGTTGCTTTATTTATTTAGTCAATGTAGTTATTTATTAATGCTCACTTTCATATTGCTTTGCTGTCAGCTTTTAGCAGTTGATTGACTGTCATTATTCATGTTAAGTTAATGTTTGAGGTGGATTTCAAAGTGAGCAGTGGTCACCTGCAGTGTACAATTGTTGGCCCTGCAGAGAAAGCGCTTTCTACGTGCTGACGGATGCGTCCTCTGAATTGGATCAGCTCCTCTGTGCCAGTGGGTACGCCATGATCCGGCCATGCTGTGAAGTGGAAGTGCCTCACTGTTCGTGTCTCAGAGGTAGTTTTCTGTTATATGCAAATATAGACAGAAATAAATCTTATGCTAATGTGACCAGTAATGTGTTAATATATTCATATTCAAGTTAAATGACTCATATCAGGAGGAATAAGGTTTTTCTTGATCTTTTGAAATGAGTTCAATATATATACAAAAAAAAAACGTGTTTTTGAACCTTGACAAGTTCACATTTGGTGAACAGTAACTGATGATACAAGTAAAATGTGATTAAGTCTGTCAAAGCTTCTGCTATTTCTGACTGTGTGTAGCACCTTACAACTTACATCTATTTTTGAAACAGAGGGATAGAAATATCTCAGCTCACATTTTTGACATTAAATTCTCGCAGAGTCCAACTTGGAAATTTATCCTCCGATTTCACTGAGACAAGCAGGTGTCCATAAAGACACGGCATGTAGTCCAGTGGCCAGTATTGCTCACACTTGACCTGGAGAAGTTAAATCAGGAAAAAAAATAATTATATATATATAGTATGTTCAAATAGCTGCACCAAGTGTCTGCACAAATGTGTGTGGACAAATCTGCTGTAGTGTTAACAATGTTTTACAGAAATTATGCAACCAGACCACTCTGAATATGGTGTTTTACACAAAACTGGAATAAAAATGTCAAACAAACATTTTTTTCAGCCCTGATAATTTAATTAAACATCATGCAACAATAATGTAGCATAACACTGTTTCATACATCACTACATAATGTATAGTTCCATATACTGTAGTGATTATTAAATGAATGGAATTCAGTAAACACTTCATACAACAGTAAGCAGTCTTCTATTCTGAACATTGCCTTACCCTTCCACTCTCAGTGCAGTTAGTTACCATGACGATGACCTGTGACCTTTTCTCCCAAACCATTCTCCAGAAGTCATTGACAGTGGATGGCAGTGGACCTTGAGCAGCGATATACTGTCTGCTTGCATTGGTGTAGCCCTGATATGCACATAAACAATAAACGAATGTCAATCCACCAGGAACATTTTCTCTGGAGATACAAGCAAGGTAATGCCTTGTGTAATGAATTGCAGCTGATGTTCACTACTATTTAATGTACTTACAGGCATGTAGTTAGCATTTATATAATCAGAATCACCCTCATCATTTGTGGTGAGATGCACTCTAGAGGAGTCATCTTAAAGACAGAGAGAGGAGGATAAAATGACATTTTTAGACAAACACTGTGTGGGTATGTGTGTGTGTGTGTGTGCGCGTGCGTGCGTGCGTGCGTGTGTGTGTGTGTTTGTGTGGTCCTGGTATTCCCTACATTATGGGGACCAAATGTCCCCACAAGGATAGTAATACCAAGTGTTTTGAACATCTAAAAATGCAGAAAATTGTGTGTGATCTATGTTTAGGGGCAGGGTTAGGGTAAGGAGATAGAAAATAAAGTTTGGACAGTATAACTATTACATCTATGGAAAATCCCACACAAATCAGTGTGTGTGTGTGTGTGTGTGCATGTTTATGTGGTTTATGAGGACACAAATTTGTATAATAACATGGGTACGATATAGGTATTACAAAGAGAAGGTGATTTATGAGGACATTTTCAGTGTCCCCGTAATTCAAAAGGCTTATAAATAATTCAGAATGAGTTTTTTTGAAAATCTAAAAATGCAGAAAGTTTTCTGTGAGGGTTTGGTTTAGGTGTAGGGTTGGTGTAGGGCAATAGAAAAAACGGTTTGTACAGTATAAAAACCATTACACCTGTGGAGAGTCCCCATAAACCATAAAAACAAACCTGTGTGTGTTTGTGTGTGTGTGTAAACACTCACAGGCTAAAACATTGGAAAATCGGTTTTTGTCCTTGTTTTCAGGCAGAAGAGCTGCAACACTGGACTGTTCTATACCCACTGAACTCAAGTCCTGTTAAAACATATTAAGTAAAAACATACTCAACAAACGCTCTGAATATCGAGACTTAACTTGATGATTCTAACATAAAAGCAGGTTGGCATTTTCAGCGTATAAATACTTTGCAACAGTCCCAACTAGGCCTCGTTCTGTTTTAATGCCACTCAAAATTCAGACAGAGATAAAAATATTAAAAATGAAATTTCATATTTGATAAACCCTACCTCATATTCCTCACTGAAACCTCTATTCTCATCACGAATCATGTTTAGAAAATGTTCAGGAAATTTATCCAAGGGAATCAATCTGAAAAAGATTTTGCATTTGTTTACGGTTATATAAGTCACTAATATGACACCATTGGCACACCTAAAAAAAAATGTCTGAATGACATAGCATTATTAATATATAAGTGCATTTTTGTATAAAAACTACTGCACATGACACTTTCACATTTGTATATCTAATCAAACATGCAGTTTCACCTAAAGTTCACATAAAACTGAATATTCTGTCATTGTTTACTCACCCTCACATCATTTCAAACCTGTGTGCTTTTCTTTCTTCTGAAGAATACACTCTTAAAAATAAAGGTGCTTCAAAAGGTTCTTCAAGAGATGCCATAGAAGAACCATTTTTGGTTCCACAAAGAACCATTCAGTCAAAGGTTCTTTACAGAACCATCTCTTTCTTACCTTTTTGTAATCTGAAGAACCGTCTTTCGCCACAAAGAACCTTTTGTGAAACAGAAAGTTTCTTCAGATGTTAAAGGTTCTTTATGGAACCATTTAGACAAAAAGGTTCTTCTATGGCATCGTTTTTAAGAGTGTACAACAGAATATATTATGAAGAATGTTGGTTAACCAGACAGTTTTGGTGATCACTGACCTCAATTGTACAGAGAAAAACATTTCTCAAAATATCTTCTTATATCTTATATTTATTATGTTCCACATAAGACAGACACACAGGTTTGGAAATGACATAGGGGAGAAATTTTAAGGTGAACTTCTAAATGCTTTGGCCCACTTTATTTTCCAATTTTCTCATATAATGGACTCACACATACTTGTAGTTTTTATTAGGCACTTTTGACTCCACAGGTGGTTTGGGCATTCTAAAGATGAGAAAAAGACATTAGATATATATATATATATAAAACCATATAGCTCAAGGCATTATATTATGATTTTTTTTTTTGAAGAACCCAGCAATAAATAAATAAATAAAAATCATACTTATTATGCTTTGCAGAACCATAGCGGTGCCATACAAAAACAGCAACACAAATAATGATGACCAAGAGAAACACAACGACAACCTGCGATACCACTGCCAAAAAACAAACAAACAATGAACATGTCAATGCATTATGTTCAACTAGTATAAATAAATACCCAAGGTTAAGCTCTATGCAGATGAAGCTATGGGGGTTAAAGCAGAATTTTCATTATGGGCACATCATCAGAATGACAACAAATGCCAGGACCAATAAACAATATCCAGTATTTTCTGTTACCCACCACAGGCCTCTAGGCTTTGTCATACTGTACAAAATCAACTCATGCAGTAACTAACTCAAATATTAGTTTGTGAGGCTGTTTCACTCATGCCAGCATATCATTGGTCACTGTTAAATTACTGTGCGTTTTGACCAAGGAGCTTTCTTAGCCGGGCCATCAACATTAGGCAATACGTTGGCGTTTGACTTATTGGTATCCTGAATACTGTAGCATTTAAAAATCGTTGATTAATGTTAATATTGCATGTATGTAAATGTTTAACATTTCAAGTTGTATAAAATAGGTAATTTTTGTCCTTTATTTTCTGAACCACATTGTATGCCATTGTAAAACACTTTACACACTACTGGTCAAAAGTTTGGAATAATTACGATATTTTAATGGTTGTAAAAGAGATCTCTTATGCTCACCAAGGCTACATTTATTTAGTCAAAAATACAATAAAAACAATAATATTGTGAAACAGAATTCACATTAAATTACTGTTTTTATTTTAATGTATTTTAAAATGTAATTTATTTGTGATGCAAAGCTTAGTTTTCAGTTTCTTACTCAGTCTTCAGTGTCACATAATTGTTCAGAAATCATTCTAATATGCTAATTTGCTGCTCCAGAAACATCCATCATTGTAGTAATATGGTTATATTATTATCAGTGATGAAAACAGTTTTTTCTAAATAATATATTGTGGAAACCATGATATATTACCATACAAAAGTACAAAAAAAAACAATGCAATTAAAATTTTAGTTCAGCAGGGATGCATTAAATTGATCAAAAAAGACAACAATAAGTCATAAGACAATTAAAAGATTTCTATTTTTAATAAAAATGGGTGAATATGATGCTTTTGTAATAAGATCATTATTTTGTGTATTGTGGTGTTGTACAAGAGATAGTGGACATGCTTTAATGTTCAAAAAAACATTATTTTTCAAATACTGTACATTATTGTAGGTCCTCTATGCCCCGACCTCTTTTAAACGAGTAGTTTTCAACAAAGCCCCCTCCTTCCAGCGCAGTCTGCTCTGATTGGCCAGCAGACCCAGTGCATTGTGATTGGCCGAACACCGCAAGCACTTGTCGGAAATGTAATGCCCCTTATCATAATCGCGAGCTTCAAGCTTTCAAAATAAATATCAAGACAGAGCCCGAAAGGGGAACAGAAACGCGTGACAGACACAGTAAAGTAAGTAATAATCTTAAAGATTCCTAAATGCATCTATTTTTGGAAGGCCAAATAAAGTGCTTTCGCTTTCGCCTAGAAACACACAGCGTCACCCTGACATGCTGCTTCAACACTAACACAACCACGCCTTCTTTCTTTGCGTGCAAATTTGGGCGGCATTATGCTAATATTTCACATAGTGAGGTAGATATGTGGGGGAGTGTTTGAACGAGCCGTTTGTTGAGGGGTGTGGCAGAGTCTTAACTTTGCTAAAGAATATCTCTTTGGTTTTGAGACTGTAGTCTTTGCAACTTCAGGGATCTTAACTATGCACAATCAGCTTGTAACACTCCAAAGAGAAAGGAAAACTGAAATCACATCATAGGAAACTTTAAATGATGTTGTTTGGACTTTCTATTCATCGAAGAATCCTGAAAAAAATAAATCACGCTTCCCACAAAAATAATAAGCAGTAAAACTGTTCTCAACACTGATGAAAATAAGAAACATTATTTCCAATTAGTTGCAAATCTTTCGAAGTCACATAATAGCAATTGTGTGTGGAACAGGCCATCTTATCCATTCAAGATTCAAGAGTTTTATTTGTCACCTACATGGTTATATAGAGAATATTTGACCAGCAGTGAAATGTAAGTCAGGTCCACTCCATGGACAGTGCAATTATTAAAGAATACAAACACAAGAAAATTATATATAAATATAGGTATGGAAAAAGTAAGATAAAAAAATAAGAATAAAAATAAAATGCGCAGGACAATATACTGTAAACTTAATAAATATGTAGATGAGCAGGAATGTACAAGAGAAGAATGTGCAAACAGGTTGTACATCAAAGCTCTCCTTGGTTTTTCCATGACAGCTCATGAGTGAAGCAGGGTTCATACAGGTTTGGAACAACATGAAGTTGAGTAATAATGACAGAACTGTCCTTTTTAAGATTCATTATTGCTTTAAGTTGTAATTTAACTTGGAATATTCCTGGATCTTTTATTACAGATATCTAGACATTAGTTTACCTGCTGGATCTGTTTGGCAGTTGACTGATACTTTTTGACTCGTCATGGCTCCAGAGAATGATGTTGCTGTTACTTCGTACCACTGGGCAGCTTGCAGGCCTTTTACCTCTAACTTTATTGGATTTTCTGAACTATGTGATTGGTTAAAACTTTGTTTGCCTACATCTACCTGCACCATATTCACAACTCCATATGGAAGATCCCAAATTACAGCCAGGCCATACCCTCCAGAATGATATTTACAGCGGAGGTGAGATACACTATTTGGAACTAGTTTGAGAGAGAAGCAGATGGACAAAAAAACAAAGTAATTATATTGAGTGTCAGCTTCTCAGCGGCACAGTCAGAACAGAGCTTGTAAACTCACCTAACGTCAAGCGGTGTGAGCACTGTGGCAGCCTCTGTGACTCTAAGTCATAAAACAGTGAGACAGTGTAGCTTTCTCCAGGATATAGGTCTCGCAGATTCACCCTGTTGCCATCTACAGAGCCACTTTGACCACTTCCGGTGCTGTTTTGAGCTGTCACATATGTGGAACCATTCACTTGAGCCTCTATTGATGAGTTGGTAACTATCCAGTTAAAGGACGCACAGTCAAGAGCTGCAGAAAATAAACGAACATATGAATGTCAATTTCAAACTGAGTTGGAGTCTTACTCTTGGGACCTTAATCTTGGCATAAGTGATACAGGACTTTAGGTAACACTTTATTTTCCAGCGTCGTTGTTACACGTTGTATTTACCATAGAAATAACAGTAAATTATGCATAATGAGATGCAAATAACCCCAAATCCTTACCCTAACGTTCTAGTAAATACACATTGTTAATTAATATCAATTAATATCACTTAACTTCCTGATCTGGATCTGGTCTTGGCCCATATCAAACATATGTTGGTTGATTATGCTGTGGATTCCTTATTTTTTTCAGAATACTGTATGTGTTACCAAATGTGCTAAAAATATTGCTAACACTATAGTTAACGTTAGTTTAATACAATAAGCAATACATTTGTTACAGTATTTATAAACCTTTGTTAATGTTAAATGTAAAAAATACAGCTTCGTTTTAGCTAAGTCATATAGTTATAGTTATAGTTAAGTCAATTAATTAATATTAACAGAGACAACTTTTGATTTGAATTACGTATTAGTATTAAACTAATTAAAATGATCCAAGATTAATAAATAACTAAAAAGTATTTTTCATTGTTAGTTCGTTTTAACTAATGTAGTTAACAAATGGAACTTTACCAAAATATTGTTTAAAGAGTTCAAGTATTCAAAACCACTTTTTTTTTCCCATGACTAGCAAGCTGTCAAAACTCAATTAAAACTCATACTTTTGCTTTTTAAATAGATAGATGAATCAAAGCAATGTTATCAAAACTTACTAGTGACATTCTTAAAGCTGTATCCTGTACTTATGACATTGTTCACCACAGTGAAGAGACTAAAACTGTGTTCAGTCCCCGGTGTGAGAGATCGGTAAGTATGTGTTAACTTATCAACAGATCCAGTGAAATTTTTCTCCTCTCCGTGCATTTTCAAAGTGTAGTTGTAGATGTCATTATTGTTTAACTTATTCCATGAGATAATCAAATCCGTCTGTGACCGAGTGACTGAAACTTCAGTTATGTCGGATAGAGCTGTAAAGAGAGATTCATTTTCAACAAGAGCTGTTAGTAATTAATACAAATACTGCAGCACATTCTTCACAAATTCATCATTGAGATGGTATGTAGCAGGGTTGTACACCAATCAGAATTGAGTTGATAATTAATTTCAATTCAATCTGAATTTGAACTGAGACAAACCAGAAGAAACATTTTCATTTTATTTTCCAATTCAATTCAAACCAATTCAATTCAACTGAAAGAGTGCTGTCAGAATTTGCAATAATGTCATTCATAAACATGTTTCATACTACATTTGGGTTGAAACATCAGATTGATTGATAGATTGATTTTTAAAATGCCATCTATAGAAATTTGCTTTACTCAACTAGATCATGATGAGTAGTACTTTATTTTAAAGTCCTATTCTATATGTACAGTATGTACTAATATAATGTATAATAACTATACTAAACCTTGCCTAACCTTAACCCATTACCTTCCAAGAAGTTGACTTATATTACGTTATATGGAAATAATCTAGTAGAGATTTTGTAGTGCTGTGTATGCTAAATTAAAACCTGTTTTGAACTTAGAGAGTGATGTTAAATCAGCAGAAGAAGAAAAAAAGATTTGGTAATTAGAAATGATGTTCTTATTTGTTCTTGTGTTGGACTTATGAAATCCCTCTGTGTTTAATGTTTTTTTTTTTACTGCAATTCAGTATATTCCTTTCAGTTATTTCAGTTCAACATCCTGTGTGTTGTAACCCATTCGAATGCCAACACATGAATTGAAAGCACGCTGATTCTCACATTCTGACTTTTGCCCAGTCCTGCTATGTGACCAATTATTAGTATAATCCAAAGAATAGTAATTAAAAAATAAGAGCCACTTACTCGTCATGTTGTAGAAGTTCAATCCAGTACTTCTCAGATCAGCAAACGTTGTGTACAGAGTGAAGCTGTAATTTGATCCAGGAATCAAATTTGATATATGACATGTTACCTCATTTCTTTCTGCAATGTAATTAATGCAATCCACCGGTTCATCTCTGTATTCAAGAGCATAGTTGTAAGTGTTGTTGTCTATGTTTGATACAATATTCCATTGTAAGATCATGTTGGTGTCATTGAGCTTCGCCGTCACCTTTTCAACATTAGATGGCACTGAAACAAATGCAGATATAGTGAGAAGTGTGTTATAAAATGAGCTTGCCGTTTACACACAGCAGTTATTAGAAAGTCAGAGGGAGTAAGTGCAGTAATGGACCTGTTAACTCTATGACACCAACTGCCAGGTTTGTGACCGTTTTTGGGTCAGCGCTGCACTGCCATGGAAAAATGTACAAACTTGGTGTATTTACACTGTTTTTGCAAATTCAGCTGATTCTGAAAACTTAATCCAACAGTTACTAAAACAATAGAAATGTATCCGTTTTTGTGGTGGGACCAGTGAAAATATTTGGAGGGCAAGTAAAAATCCAGTAGAAGTATACACTGTATGAATTGCATCCTAATTCAATTAGAATTTTAGCTGTAGTTCTGTTCTTATTCCTGCACATGAACAGAAATTGGAGAGAAATGTCAGATGCAGTTGTGTTGTCTTTTAAACCTCTTTCTTTCTTAATTGGTAAGTGTGACAGACCTCTGACAGAATAGGACAAGATTTCAGCATAACAGTAGATGTGACACCCTCAACCTAAATCAGTAGCCTGTGTCCCTGTAGGTTGACTAAAATTATGTACTCACTGGTTACATTGGAGAAGTTGTATCCACTGCTCGTTTCATTTTCAAACACAGTGTAGAGCGTAAAGAAGTATTCAGTCCCAGCATTCAGAGACGTGACATTATGTTCCACTGTAGAATCGGTAGGTGATCCAGATATTGAAGGCACTTCATCGTTCCTGTATTTCAGCTTATAACTGTACTCATTGCTGTTGTTGACTTTATTCCACTGTAATTGTATCTCATTCTCTTTCCGTGTGATGACCGAAACAGTGTCAACATGAGATGGAACTAAAGAAGACAGAAACATAAATTGTATTTCCATTGCTCCTGCTACTATTCACATGTACATTAATTAATCTACCATTCAGTTCCTTCAAAGACTGACCAGTTAATGTACAGTTCTCCTAGAAAGTAGTTGTAAATCTATACATGTCTGAATGTCTTTGCGTTAGAAAAATATCAAGAAAGCTACACTTATTTTAAAGAAAGACTGCACATATTGAATAGCACAGTCAAAAATACAGCCACTTTGGGTTTGTGATATGTTAGTGGATCATGTTGATAGGTAATGTGATAATCTAGATTTTTAGAACTAACATTTCTGTATGCTACTTGTTTCTAAATACTGGAGCACTATACATGGTAAAGTAAGTCAAATAAGTCAAATTTATAAATGACCATAACATTTAATGTGAAATTCTATATTATTATCTAAAATGCAATGCAAATACTTTTTTCCTAAGTAAGAAAAAAAAATTAATAAATGGTGGAAAACGGTAAACTGGAAAATAAACTGGGTTACACTTTATTTCGATAGTCCACTTTAGACATTCTATTAACTATAAGTAACTTTGTAACTACATGTCAACTACATGTCAACTAATTCTCATTAATTTGCAACTACATTTCTACTAACTCTCAGAGTAGACTGTTAGGGTAGGTTTAGGGTTAGTAGAATAAGTTGACAAAGAAAGTGTAAGAAGATTTTAAGCAGACAGTTTACTAATACTCTACGAACTGCTAGTTGACATGTAGTTGCAAAGTTACTTACTGTTAATAGAATGTCTAAAGTGGACTATCGAAATAAAGTGTTACCATAAACTGTACATTTAATTTGAATGTCTTCTTATGGTTGTTATCAGTTATGCACATCAGAGTTAAATGTTACATCTTGTGTTAAAGTGTTAATGTTTAATGGATTATTTTAGTGTTGTGTTACACTATTATATTGTTTTTTGCCTTGAATTATGGAAAGGCTACTTGTGATTAATTTTATTCAACATGTGGCTTTCCATCGTACTACCTGCATTATTATAGTGTTATTGTGGTTGTTGTCACTCTATTCTAAAGGTAAACATATTTGAATACTTGGTATTTTAACAGTATATCCCAAAGAAGTAAACCCAAGAATGTTCTCATACGTTTGTATGTGCATTAATGTTTAAATACTTGTTATGTTTTTAAGTAAATAAATTTGAGGCCTAATTGCAGGTTTTAGTTAGTTCTGCTTGCTGTTTGCAATTAGTCAACTTCAATGAAATTGTGTAGAACATACTAGATTTTGAGAAAGATCATTAATTCATTTCACTGAGCCAACAATTAACTCACATTAAATTTTAGGAATGAAAATTACATAACATTTACAGTCCATTTATAGTGTAATTTAATTTTAATGAAAGAGGAATTTGAAATTTATATTGCCAAAATTATTAAGTTGCTCTACAAGCTTCTTTAGAAGAAAAAAAATGTATATATGGTTAAACCTCAATGACTCACTTACCAGTTACTTGAGAGAAGTTAAATCCTTTGCTCGTCTCATTCTCAAACAAAGTGTAGAGTGTGAAAAAGTATTTAGTCCCAGGAGACAGAGGCGAGACTGTTATATTTACTAAAGAATCCGTTTCTGTTGGGTTGATCTCCAACTCCTCTTTGCCAGTTGTCTTCAGTATATAAATGTAATTGCTGTTTTTAACTTCCCATTGAAGTGTTAATTCAGTTTCTGTTCGACCAATTACTGTAACATTCTCAACATCAGGGATTTGTGCCTGAGGGAAGAAATTACATTAACTGAAATAATCAAATGTTCTATAAAACAGCAGGACTCCATAACAATCACAACAGATATGTTTGACGACCAGCTTAATTTGAAAGATATTGCAAAGATCTCTCAGTCGTACAGATTTGCTCTAAAACATCAGGAAAATCCCATTTTATCTTAGCATGCTGCACAAGTCTTTTCCCAGGCTCTTGTCACTACTGCTCTTAAGCCATCCTTCATCATGTGCAATCAAACATCTGTAAGACTTCAATGAACCCATATTACACCTTGTTGTGAATCTCTGCAATAGCTGCCAAGTTTAATCAAAGACTGTATATTACAAATATGGTTCACTTATTATATAAGTGAACAACGCGTAGTATTACAATGGATTGCTTCTTAATCTGAAATGTTACATCCTAGTAAGGCTACATATCTTGGCTTCCATGTCTTCATTTCAGTTTGAACGATCCTTGAAAAGCAGCCTTCGATTAGCATCCTTCATTCAGCATTTTTTAAAGGATTCATCAAGTGTATCCTTTGTGTCTGCCAATAACCCACAATCCTTTGCAAGCACTCCAATTAATGCAAAAGAATTAGCAGAAAACGAATCGGCACTGAGCTTTTCTAATTTCATTATGTAACGCAAGACAAAAAAATGAGCAGATGAAAGCATTACGTTTATTTTTTGTTGGTTTTGTTTAGGTTTTGTTTGTTTTTTTCCTGTAAATTATTCACATAATGCTAAACTGTCTGTAACCACTGTCTTATTCTAGCATTCATTGCTGAGGAGGACTCTAGCCTACAAGCCTCAGAAGTCAGGAAGGATGGAGCCTTCTGACTGAAAAACATCATGTGAATGGGAGAAATGATATGGTGGCTCTAGTAATAATAATATACATAAATAAAAGAGTTAATTGCCAGTCATTGCATCACTTCAGCTGCTGCTCAGCCTCATGCCTAACAATGCCTATTAACTGTTCTAAATTCCCTGCAAACCACAACTCCTTGGGGCTTATTGCTTTATAAATGTCTGTTTTAGTTAGCTTACATACTAGAATAGCACAATTAGCATGATAGCTTAGCATATACATCACACATTTGCACTAAAATAATATTCTATATAAATAAATATAAAAATATGTGTAAAATGTCCAACTATTTCAGTTATTACAAAAGAATTAGGTTTGGTTATTCATTTATTAATTAACCGTTATTAAGTGAAGGAAATGATATTATGTCCAATTTGTTTTATTATGCACTGTATAGTAAGCAATTGTTTACATATTTTGTCACAACACCATTTTCCATAGGCTATAAACCTGAAGCTTATAGGAATGCACATAAACATAATTGGCTGGACCCACCTGAAGTATATGCTTTTTTAATGGTGTTTGAGCATAAGAAACAACATTTGTAAGACTGTTCATGTCAGTTTTTATTGCTGATTTGAGTTTGGCAAGTAGTTTTTGAGATTTTGTTATTTCACATAGGTAGGAGTTGGTCTTGTACACCTGACTAGTAAACTGAATTTCCTTAAAAGGGACTTTGGAAGTCACTGAGGCTTGCATGTAGAACTGACACTTGATCTACAGTCTACATTAATTCAGAAATTCCAGAAGTCTGTGGTAAGTGAGTGAACAGCAAAAAGTCACAAAATTACTCTTCTTTTATATTTAGTGTACTACAGTGGTGCAGTTATCGGTAACACTTTATCTTGATAGTCCACATTAGACATTCAACTAACTATAAGTAGCTACATGTCAAATACAGTACCAGTCATCAGAATATTGACTGTCTGCTTAATAACTCCTACCACTTTATTTTGATAGTCCCCCAACAGACATTCTATTGACTATAAGTGACTTTACAAGTACATGTCAGCTTATTCTACTAACGCTAAACCTAACCCTACAGTCTACTAATACTCTAATGAGATTTAGTTGACATGTAGTTGCAAAGCTACTTATAATTAGTAGAATGTCTAAAGTGGACTATTAAAAATAAATTATATTCCCAAAAAGAGAAACTGCTGAAGACACAACTTTTCAGTGAGAACTTGACTAAAAACTGCTAAGGCAGTTGCTCTTAAAATTTAAGGCCAGTTCATACCTAGGACAATAACTATAAAGATAACTATGATGACTTTATCGTTATCTTTTCATGCCTGAACTTTTTACCATAGTTCATTTAGGTCATTTACTATGATATGTATTACAAACACGATGTTCAGATCGAAACTGATCTAGATGGATGATGTGTGAATTAGTTTGAGGCAGATGCAAATTGAAATACAATTAAAATGATTAACATGTAAACTCAAACACAAAAGCCACTGTGTGAATGATGTATAATTTTGAATTTTATGACGCTGAGTTACACAAATGCACACAGTGGCATGACAAATAAACTACAGTAAAATATATTTGCATAATATATTATCAATGGCTTATCAACAATACTAAACATCCCTTTTTCCATTTGACATTTCAAGAATGTGTGCTGTATAAAAAGTAAAAGTCACCACCTATCTGGACATCCAATGAAAAAAATGTATGATTACTCTAGTGAATGATTCTCTTGGACAAGTTACCGTAAGGTGGAATAAAACTGCATATGGATTGATAGGAAAGCTGTTGACACAACAAACAAGGAAATACTGAATGATGAAAATCTGGCAGCTTGTATAAAACACAAAGGGCAAAACTACCAGTCCAAAGTTTAGTCGCCTCTTCTCATTCAATATAGTATTACTATTTTTCTACATATTACAAAAAAGTGGAAATGTAGGACACTTGTGTAGACACACTGGTTTCCATGCTTTATGGGAACATTTCATAGACTTAATGATTTTTTTACTGTACTAACTGTGACAAACATTCAAATGTAAACACACTGAAGCCCATTAGACTCAGTTAAGCTGCCATTCTATGTACTATTTCTAAGCCATTCACGGCCTGTTTACACTAGTGCGTTTTCGTTTTAAAACTGCATTTTAAAATGAAAACGATCCTCGTCTACACTGGCGTTTTCACTGCATTTCAGAAACGATCTCCCGTCCACCTACCCACCGAAACCATGTCCCAGGACCATCATAGCGACACTGGGCATGCGCGTAAAAGTGTAAATAGGAAATTGGTTGCTAGTCACTGGCAGGTACAAGAATGAGCACGATGTTGAGGAATAGCAAGTACGTCTTTGTTGCCGATTGCTCTAAGCACAGCTTGCCTCTTGCGCATATAGGCTGCTGCTGTATTATAAAATACTGCATTTAGCTGCACAATGGCTGCTAAAATGACAACAACAACAACAAAAAAACGCACTACTATAAACATAGCCTCTGTAACACAGCACTAACAATGTGATGATACTTACCAAGCACTCCTAGCAACGCAGCCAAACCAACCCAGCAACCACCCTGAGTACCCTAGCAACACCATAACAACCACCTGAGTACTCTAGCAACTGCATAGCAACCACCCCAAGTACTCTAGCAACTGCAGAGGAACACCCTAGCAACCACTGCAAGTACCCTAGCAACCGCATAGCAATGTCTTAGCAACCACTCTGAGTACCCTAGCAACAGCATAGCAACACCCTAGTAATGACACAGAGTACCCTAATAACCACCTAGAAACAACCTAACAACCACCTATAATACCCTTGCAACCAACTAGCAACAACCTAGCAACCACCCTGAGAACCCTAGCAACCACCCCGAGTACCATAACAACTACCTAACAACACCCTAGCAACTTCCTAGCAACCACCTATCACACCCTAGCAATCACCTAGCAACCACCCCAAGTCCAATAGCAACACCCTAGAAACTGCCTAGCAACCACATATAACACACTAGCAACCATACAGAATACTCTAGCAACTGCATAGCAACCGCCCTAGCAACCACCCCAAGTACTCTAGCAACTGCACAGCAACACCCTAGCAACCACTGCAAGTACCCTAGCAACCGCATAGCGATGTCTTAGCAACCACTCTGAGTACCCTATCAACCAAATAGCAACATCCTAGCAACCACCCCGGGTACCCTAGCAACAACATAGCAACACCAAAACGCTACAGAACACTTGCAACCACACAGAGTACCCTAGCAACAGCATAGCAACACCCTAGTAACGACACATAGTACCCTAATAACCACCTAGAAACAACCTAACAACCACCTATAATACCCTTGCAACCAACTAGCAACAACCTAGCAACCACCCCGAGTACCATAACAACTACCTAACAACACCCTAGCAACTTCCTAGCAACCACTTATCACACCCTAGCAATCACCTAGCAACCACCCCAAGTCCACTAGCAACACCCTAGCAACTGCCTAGCAACCATATATAACACACTAGCAACCATACAGAATACCCTAGCAATTGCATGGCAACACCCTAGCAACCACACAGGTACCCTAGCAACTGCATAGCAACACCCTAGCAACCACCAATTGATGCAAACAATGGATATGGGGAAATATAAGCAAGATAGATGAATGAAAAATGTGTATGCATTCAGCCACATTTCTTAACAAGTTTGAGATAATGACAATATTAAGCATACGGAAAAATCACAGAACCCAATACATTAATGAAGCATTATGCATAGCAAATTAACATGAACACTGGACAAAGTTGGTAATGAGACATCATATAACATCCAAAATTGCAGGTCATTTTGGTAATCAAACAAAAGACAATATAATGTTATACAGGGGGAGGAGTACCTAAATCCTATCTATCTATCTATCTATCCCTCTCATCTATCTATCTATGCTATCTAGGCTATCTATCTATCTATCAATCCTATTGGTGTTCATTCAAACTTCACTGAACACTTTAAAGCTACAAACTTTAAACCCTTCACTAGACTTTCTCAAGCCAACTTGAGAGTTTGTTGCCAAACTTTACTGGTCTAGTGTATAAGCTGTTTTTCTCATGGTGACCAAAACAATTCCACAAGGTCAAAAATGGTCCACATTACATTAGTACAGTAAGTAGGAAGTACCCGTCGCCCCACATGCACACACACACTGGTTTCCATGTTTGATGGGGACATTCCATAGACACAATGGTTGTTTATCTCATTGCAAATGACGGATACTATCCTTGTGGAGACATTTGGTCACCATAATGTGGGAATACCAGGTAAACACACACACACAAATAAAACTCTTTAGCTTCTTCAAAGCAGCCTCCCTTTCCAAACTTAGTTATTCTCTTCATGAATCTTCCAGCTTCATGAGGTGCATCACGGGATGTCTTTTAAAAAAAATATTGAAAGAGTTCTTCTAATGCTAGACATTGGCTTCACTATTCAACAACCTGTTTCAGAAGGGCCAACAATGGAAAATATACTATGCAACGTGATTGATTGATTTATTTAGTTTTAGTTCTTTGTGTGCTTAAAGTATGTCTTATTGAACCCATTTAAGCCCACCGGCAACTATAGTTGCCACAGTTTATAGTTGTCATTTTCCTTTTGTAAGTATTTTTCTAGATGTTATCCATGTTTTATTTCTCAATGACATGCAAGCAAAAAACCAAATAAAGGATTTCAAAAAAAAAAGTCAAGATCCGACCCCTACTTCCAGGAAGCATGGTGAAGCCAAACCCTCCCAAAGAAATGTAATTTTCATGTTACTAATAAGTATTTTTTGTTGACATATATATATCTACATAATCATGAAGGTCTCTAGAATCATCCAAACAAAACAAATCTTACAGGAGATCTATAGTTTTTTGTATACTTAGTCAAAAGTCCAAGCGGCAACTATAGTTGCCGGTGGGCAAATGACTTGTAAGTACATATCATGGGAAATGGGGTATACTGTGTTAATATGTTAATAAATCAAGGTTATTGGTCTTTAGTGCTTTTTGCTTTCGTAATATCCCACCTAAAACATAACTTACCCCTTTAACTGACATATCAACTGTACAGTAGACCTTAATTTGATAAGGAATAAATCTGTCAAAAGGAGGAGATGAGAGAGCAATCTTTCCACAGCTCTACTGCCCCAATTCTGTGTCTGCTTTTGCCATGGGTGTGTGTGTGTGGGGGGTGGGGATTTCCAGTTTTCAAGTGACAGCAGCAGTTTACAAACTTCCGTCAGTCACACAAAAGGAAGAATGGAAAGATAAAGGGGATTAATTGCTGTAGATTATCTTTTCCTCTGTTTTATGACATTATGTCTTGTAAGGGGCGAAATATTGAGGCCCCTTTATCCAGTTTGGTTGTGTTTCATTCTAATTGGTCAAGGACCCTATTTCTTTTTATGACTAGTAGCTTATGATTTCATTATAATTTTGAAATTCAGACAAGTAATGAGTTTACATTTACATTATTATATGAAATCACCTACTACAGTCAGCCATTGAATACTATGGGCCTAAAAAAAGCGTAATTTTCTTTCAGGTATACCTTTTTTATTATATAGATGTAATATTGTCTTCATTCTATTTATTTTTATTTAGTTATTTTAATTTAACTAACATCTCTAAGAATGAATATACCTGCATGTTCAATAATAAGTAAATGAATAAACAAACAATCATGGGTGTAGCCTATACATGATAATTATTTAAATAAGCATACATTTTAAAATTATATTTCATGAATATCAAGGACTTTTGTCAGAGTTAGTCCATTTGACCTAATCAATATGTGCCTATTCATAAAATATGTGATATTTTACATATTTACATCACAAAGTATAGTATGCAAATATGCGTATGTACATTTATAAAACTACTTGTACATTCACTGCAGTACTCCTTGTAGGCTACATATACTAAAACTGCTTATGTAAGGGAAAGTTCACCCAAAAAATGGAAATTGTGTCATCATTTAGTCACCCTCAAGTTGTTCCAAACCTGTACGAATTTCTTTCTGCTGTTGAGCACAAAAGAAGATATTTTGCAGAATGTTGGTAACCAAACAGTTAAATGCGTAATTTGCTTTCAGGCGTACCTTTTTTATTATATAGATATAATATTTTCTTCATTCTATTTATTTATTTATTTTTTTTCCCATTTAACTTTTTGATACACAATACCCTGTTGGGTATTTACTTAATGGCCACACTTAGTTCTGCACTATGTTCCACCGCTTTAAGACAAATGGATTTGTTGTGTTTTCATATTCAAGAGATTATAAGCTAGATGCAACTTTTTTGGGGTTTGCATCGAATGTTATGCATGATAAATGTGTTTATGAATACAGATTGATCTGCTGAAAGCAGTTATTTTGAGTTAGATGCCAAAAGCTCTCCTCCTATTCAAATTTGACATTGAAGGGGTGCATACAACGATTTTCAAGAAAAAAAAGGAAATAAAAAACCTGGGGAAAATAAATGCAGAAGATGTTCACATAGGACACTATTAACATGACTATATGCATAAAACCATTCAGAAAAATTGGGGCACAAATTGTTTTTAAAAGATTAAATGTCAAACCCATTACAGTAAGATCTTATTATAACTCACAATAACTCATGATAACTTATCTGCCGGACTTTTGGAACTGGAACTTTGGGAGATGGTATTTCCGTTGAACATTAGATCCCTAATATAAATATGAATGTCAGACCTGGCCTCACCTCCATACATTTAAAAGATATCAGATTAATTATATAGTGGCTAGTGTGAAAGTTTGGCGATATATATATATTATATATATATATAATATATATATATAATCCAAATGCGACTTACAGTGCAACCCCAACCTTTTGCTGCTGCTACCGCATGCTCCACGCACTGAGCCACAGGAACACTGTAATAAATTGATATAGGCTATATAGATAATATATACTATCAAAAAAAAGATATTATATATTATATATATATATATATAATATATCTAATATAATATATATATATCTATATATATCCTATATGCAACTTTATTTCAATATTCCACTTTAGGACATTCCTAACTAAACTAAGTAACGTTACAACTAGGTCTACATGTCAACTACTCTCATTAGAAAAGACTGTTAGGCTACGGTTAGGGTGCAATAATGCTGAATGAAAAGTTGGGTCTTCAGCAAGTTCCTCCTGGAGTTGGAAAGGATAATTTAGTTACACTTCATGGTCCCACTGTTATATTAGCTTTCTATAAATACTATGTACATATTATAAAATACCTCATTGTGAGGTAAAGTGTATGTTTGTATTCATGTTGAATTCATTTGCTGTCTATTTCGGCCACGTAATACGGTAGGTTGGTGCACGTTGTGGTGTAGTTAGGTTTAAGGGGTACAGGTGGGGTCAACAGTGTACACTTAAATGAAATGGTGCTAAATAGCACTAAAAGTGGTTCATTGCTTCAAAATCATACGGGAACCACTTTAAGTGCTATATAGCACTGATTTGTGTCAAATGGTGGTAGGTTTTTTTAAAAAGAACCATAAGAAGAACCCCATTCTCCTCCTTAGATTTTTGATATCTCACTCCACTCTCATATGTTTGCTATGAATGGGAATTTACTACAATGGCAATTGCTGTTTCGAATCACTTTAATTCAGAGAGTTAAAGAACCTTTAAAGAACTATACAGGGGCTGCATATATGTGTGTGTGTAATTATAGATGTAACTACATAAATTAATTAAGAATGGTCCTGAACAGGATGATATTTCCAAATATAAGTCCAATGTAAAAACGTGTATGTACACAATAAGTCATGGTATTCGATATTAATGGTAACATTAATAGTGTTAAAGGACACTTCATATAAAGTGAATCCCACTTCATTTCCATAATCCTCTTTACACATTCTACTAACTATAAGTAACTTTGCAACTACATGCCTGGTTAATTTAGAACTACATGTAAACTAACTCTCACTGGAATATTAGGAGACTGTTGGGTAGGGTTGGTAGAGTAAGTTGACTTGGAAAATCACTTTTAATCAGTACAGTGTCTGATGGAGGACCATTAAAACAAAGTGCCAGTAGACAGTCTTCTAATACTCTAATGTTCAATGTATTATTTGCTGCTTAATTGTTGTATATATTCTTGAATATTTACATGAAGTACTTGTAGTTTCCCATTTAATTCAGCACACGTTTTTATCAACAGAGCTATTCTTTGACTTCGCCATGCTTTATTTCACTGGTATCAGTCGCAGGTGTTTTTTGTCCTAAAAATGAAACCTCTTTGTCATGTACAGCTATGGGTTTACAATCTGAACCCCAATTCAGGAATCTCAGTTAATCACAAATAACAGTTATATATATATAGAATACGAGTGACTTACCCATGCAGAAAGCACACACAGCAATACTAAACCCAAAGCTCCTTTCATGATCAACCCGGTATGTGGTCAATGTAAACAGCACTTTTATCACGCTGGAATTTCCTACTTAATCACTGCATTCAAAAACCATATATAATCGAAATAATTAATCAAGCCTGTTGGCGTTAAAGCGCTCACACATGACAGCTTTAATATTATGTATTTAGTCTCTTTAAACTCTCGGCTTCTGACGCTTCTCTCTGTCTCTGTTCCCTCTCTGATTATGACCTGTTTTATTGCCACTTCTCCTTTTTCTCATGACGGGAAAACAATGCACATCAACCTTTGTCCTGCCTTTAAAGTTCTTCCTTGTATTGAAACTCCTCCCTTTTATTCTTTCCAAACTGGTTATAACTCACTTCTTCTCTATTTTGAATTGCCCCTCACACTCCCCTATGCTTTATTTAAGTTGGTATTCACCAAATTATATACACCTAATTAACTTTTCATTTTCTTTAATTAAAATTATTTTTGGTTTTGGATATGCTTTCAATTAACCCCAAAGAAATCAAATAAATGAATATAACTGAATTGTGATCATTTATTGTTTTTAGTTTTCCTTTGAATGGTGTTCTGCCTGTGGGTTGGCAAGTTAACAAGAGAATCCTTACAATCAAAAGATCAAATGCTGATAAATACTCAATTATTCTTGTCTTTAGTAGCATAGCAGTTTTGGCTTAACTTCCATAGTATAGTTGGGTGTGTCTTGAATATCTCTAATATCTGATACTGTGCACATTATCACGATACAGAGGCTTTGTATAGCGTGCATACAGAGGGCATTTCTATCTCACCCATAGCTTTTTTTTATAATATTAAATAACATTTATTTTTCATCAGACTGATAATGCATGCATTAACAAACAACTTCTCTCTATTGTAAACATTAGGTCTAATGTGGAGGAAATTAACTGTTGAGGGTTTAGTTTACTTTTAATTTTCAGCCAACACAGGAGGAGCACGATTAGCACTAGAGTAATTGTTTACCACCATGTCTTTCTCTTTGTCATGTTTAAGAATTGCTTTTAGATTCTCTTTGAATTCTTTTCTTTTTCTTTTTTAATTTATTTATTGCCAACATTGTATGTGGACGTGTGATACATAACGGAATCACATAGCTGAAAATAGATGTTATTGTTATTTACATTATAAATAAACAAACAAAAAATGACTTTTTAAAAATTTTGTTTGCACAATATTTCTAGGATGTGCACGTATGTCTACTATTTATCAAAATGTTTAATTGGAGACATGGGTGTTTTTTTGTAGAAATGCAAGCATGATGTATATTTGTCAAAAGCAATTCATCAGGTTTTTCTTCTCAAACCAAAACTGTTGTGCCCCTCTTCCGCTGTATTGCTGTCATTATGATCAAAACAACACTAGTTTTGTCAACTGGCACTTTCTACGAGTGTACAAATTGGTGTCCCGTTTCATTTACAAGCAATGTAATGCACAAATTCTTCTTTGTAGAAATATTAGAAATTAGAATACTATCAAAAAAGTATTATCTAACATAAAAATGCCATTTCTAGTTTTTAAACATACACCCGTATCATATAGACCCCCATAAATGTGACCCTGGAGCACAAAACCAGTCTTAAAATGCACAGGTATATTTGTAGAAATAGCCAAAAATACATTGTATGGGTCAAAATTATAGATTTTTCTTTTATGCCAAAAATTAGGATATTAAGTAAAGATCATGTTCCATGAAGATGTTTTGTAAATTTCTTACCGTAAATACTGTATATCAAAACTTAGTTTTTGATTAGTAATAAGCATTGCTAAGAACTTCATTTGAACAACTTTAAAGGAGATTTTCTCAATATTTATTTTTTTTTTGCACCCTCAGATTTCAAATAGTTGTATTTCGGCCAAATATCGTCCTATCCTAACAAACCATACATCAAGGAAGATAAATCTCAATTTCGAAAATTTACCCTTATGACTAGTTTTGTGCTCCAGGGTCACAAATATTAAAAGTTCCATAGCAGACTTTTTTAAATTGACCACAAATTATATTTAGCTGTATTCAGTGGCCAGATTAATACACACACACACACACACACACAAAATAATTAGGTTTAAAAAAATTAATGAATGAATGAAATGTGCTTCATGTGATAATTTAGATTTTTTTTTTTTTTGTTGCAAAATTCTATATTAATAAACTGTTCTGATAACAAGGCTACAAAAATCCTTACAAAATCAGGTTACCACTTTTTACAGTGTACTCTGAAATTATTATATAATTATTATATTATTATATAATTTATATAATATACAGTATTATGATATAAATTATTTATAACTTGTGAACCCACCTCTTACAGGTGTAATCTGTTCTAAGATGTGATATAAATCTGAACTGTATGCAGCAAACTGAAACATTTTATAACTAGTGAAGCCAACTGTTACAGCTATAATAATAATCCAATCTGTTAATCACTTCAGACTCAGATAGTTTTTTTAGTCATTGTTGTTCTCAGCTCATTTTTCATTCATTTATATTTAATTTACAAAAACATTTTCTAATGTTTTATTCCCTTTTGTAAAAAGGGTGTTTTCAGAAATGCAACGAGTGCATGGTCTTGTTTGCAATTACATATACAGTGCTTAACAAATTTATTAGGCCACCACCCAACGATTCTAAGATAGATTGCCCAAAAGTTTAATTTAAAAGCAAGTCTTTGGGAACAACTAGAAACTATTTGGAATCAGTAACAACAGAGACTGTGGAAAAGTGCATGAAAATGATGCCAGCAAGAATGCAAGCTTTTATCAAGGCCAAAGGAGGCCATACAAAATAAAAAATAAAATAGCCTATTTATATTTTTTTGGTTTATTAGTTTTCGGTTATTATGTGTGAATAAAGACTATTTAGTTGTTTCAGTTTGTTATTTGCCCAATGATAACACAATTTTTAGTTTTAAACGAGTTTTTGATAGACGTTTGAGAATCGCTTGTTTTACCGCAGAACATGTATTTGCGTGGTGCCCCCCTGGACGTGGTGCCCCTGGGCACTTGCCCAATTGCCCATATGGTTCAATGTTGACGTGTGACATGACATGTGGCCAAGTATGGTGACCCATACTCAGAATTAGTGCTCTGCAATTACCCATCCAAAGTGCACACACACAGCAGTGAACACACACACAGTGAACACACACCCGGAGTAGTGGGCAGCCATTTATGCTGCGGCGTCCGGGGAGCAGTTGGGGGTTCGGTGCCTTGCTCAAGGGCACCTCAGTCGTGGTATTGAAGGTGGGAGAGAGCGCTGTACATTCACTCCCCCCACCGAATAATTCCTGATCGCCTATGGCTGTAGTATTTTTCCAACATGTTTCCCCTGTACCACATCTTATCCATATTTTCATACCCAAAGGAATCCTCCACAAGCTCTCAATCCATTCAATTCTTTACCAACTTGTACTTTTAAGAGAATCCTTAACCTAGGGTTCATTACATAGGCATACATGTTTTAATTCATTAATTTTTTAAATTATTCAATTGTTGTTGTTTTATTTTACACTGTTTTGAAACATAAATTGAAAATGTCACCATAACGAGCACATAGAATGGGCTTAAAAGCAAGAACTTATAGCCGACTGTTTTTACCTCCTCACATAGTTTGCCAAGTCCGCGTATTATACGCGCCTTTGGGGCTTCTTTTTTGTAAAAGTTTGCGAGAGAAAACAAATCCCAGGTCGCGGGTTTTGCGGGTTTTTGGCTTTATTTAAAAACAAATAGATGTTGCTTGGTGGGAAAATCGGTAAGCAACTTCGTTTGTCTTTATTGATGGTTGCCATATCTCCAATGGCATTGACACACTCTGTCTGCTCGCAGTTTCAGTAGCAACCAGTGGCAATATATAAGTGCTGCTGCTGCAGCGGAATTTGTGCCAAATATTATTAAGAAATCAGTTGTGATACTTGCTTTTAGCCTATTTTTAATTTTTGCAATGTTTTTGAATGTATTAGATTATCACCGGGCTGTCATAAAAACATAGTGTCCTATACTACTACTAAGTAATATGGCTCGAATAGCCTATATTTGTAATAGGCTATAATAGTGGGCTAATGTTACACTCCTCTTTGAAGCTTCTTGTTTGTTTCTCTCCTTTTCCATTCTCCAATCATACTCTGCCCCAGGTGATTGGAGTATGCATTTTGTTCCCTTTTTTGTTTCAGTTTGCTGATTTTTTGTAAAATAGCGTTTCTGTTTTGTTATTGATTTTCAGATAAAAGGGTAGTTTCAGTTTATTATGTTGCGGGCTCATTTGTTGGTAATAAATAATTGATAATAAATCATAAAAAAAAAATGGGCTTGTTTTTGAAGCAGCGGTTCACAACAGAAATGATGGCAATTTTAATGGATTTGCAGTGGGTGGAAGAAATCAATCCTGTAAGTGTAGTAGTTTGTTCAGATTCATGTTCAGTATTAAACAGTTTAAATAGTGGGAAATCAGCATCTAGGCAGGATATACTTTATGAAATTTTACAGAATTTATATAGAGTAAACCAAACAGGAGTAAGAGTTTTTATGGATACCTGCCCATGTAGGTGTAGAAGGGAACGAGGAGGTGGATAAACTGGCCAAGTCAGCATTGAGAAAAGAAGAGATTGACAGAGAAATGCCTTTAAGTAAAACAGAAGTAAAAGGTATTATTAAAACATCAGTTGGAAGTATGTGGCAAGACGTATGGAATAATGAGTCAAAAGGGAGACACTTATTTAGTGTTCAACAGAAAGTGGGGATTGAAAGAAAGGTATGTGGAAACAGAAGAGAAGATACTGTTATAACCAGGATCCGTACAGGACACTCTAACCTTAATTATCCATTGTATATAATAGGAAAGCGTGTGTCAGATAACTGCAGTTACTGTGGAATAACAGAAACAGTTGAACATGTGCTCTTACATTGTGAGGCATATAATAGACAAAGAAAGAAACTAAGAGATATGGAAAACAATGACATTTCAGTTATGAATATATTTCAGAATGCACAGAAACATCTAAGGGTTTATGATTTTTTCTAAAATAGCTGAGAGATACCGAGTTGATTATAAAAATTATTATTATTTATTTTTTTTTTTAATTATATATAGAATATATTCGTTTGTCTCGGGCCTCACCCCCTGCCAGTAGGTGGCGGAAATGCACCGTAAGCTGGTTTGCCAACCGCCATTAAACACAAAAGAAGAAGAAGCAGCAGCGGTTGCTTATTTGTCTTGTGAGAGTTGGCAACAGTGCTCCTCAGCTGTAGATGTCGCTGTGTGTAAAGGCAATAGGGGGATATACTGCCGAGGAAACAACAAAAGATTATAAACGGATTTTATAAATCGTTGTATTCTGTTTCCAACTTTCCAGCCGTAATCTGACGCGTATCGTTGCTGAAAAGGTGAGTCTATGATTTGTAGGTCTTGTTAAATTGAATCCGCGAACATATAACGCAACAGCAGAAAGCCTTTGTAAACACGTTCATCCATGTTTCTTTGTTTGTACTTTGCGTTTGATACGATTTTAGTAGAGCTGTAACGATTCACTCAACTCGCGATTCGATTCACGATTTTAACAAAATTATATTTAAGACAAATTATAAATAAAAGGTGTCCTTTTATTATTTCTCATTTCCTTGCAAAATTGAAATATAACACTATAATAATATATTAATATAGCACTTGCATATTACTGCTCTTTTGTTGGGTTTGATTGCTTCTATTGTCCTCATTTGTAAATAGCTTTGGATAAAAGCGTCTGCTAAATTACAAAATTTAAATATAATGTAAGTAACAAAACTACATTGAAATTTTAAAACAAGCCCCAAATTAAATAAGTAAGTAACACAAATAAAATAAATATCTTCATATAAACAAAATAAGGCTTTGTGCTCTTTCCTTTTAAAATTAGAGGCAAACACTGCATTTTAATCATGATCCAAACAAAGATGCTGCATACATGCAACATGAGCCGTTTTTAAATTAAATTAGATTGTATAGTTTCTAAATTTGAAGCAAAAACAGAATGGTTTGACTTCAGTTTTGTGAAACTATAAATACAAAATATCTGCATGAAACCGCAAGCTGAATAAAAGAGGCGCAGATCACGCCTAAATAAACAAAGCAGCGCTGCACTTATTAACTTTAATATGCATTATACAGAGGCAAGATGAAAAGAAGAAATACCATCTAAACTTTTCTAAAGACAGTACGTTCCCCGCAGACATGCATTCATACAAACTCCTGCCCCTAATAGAATCGCGATTTGTTTAGCATCTCAACCGATTTGAATCGTTACATATTTAAATAGATTTTCAACTGTCTCGCGGTTAATCGTTACATCCCTAAATTTTAGATAACGATTATTAGACAAGCGTTATTTGTATGTAAGAGTGGTTGTCTTGGGTTTCGGTATCTACAGGAGTGGCGTCAAGCAAATCAATTCAAATATAAATTTGCAGCATTATTTTGGATTTTTGTGTTGTCCCTATTTGTATCGTGTAATCCTCTGTACTGCACGAATGTAAAGTTCAAAGATTTTACACAGACTTTTAGACATTGTGTTGGCCTAAAATAGAATAGGAATAGGAAGTTCGGGGGGGGAAAAAACATTTTCCTAAACTTAGGGATGGGCGTATCGATCCGAAGTATCGATATATCGATACTGATACGAGTATCGAAAGTATCGATACTCAAAAAAAATATCGAAGATCTAAGATACAACACTAGATACTAAGGTGTGTTTTATTTACCAGTGATTTTGTTTATTTAACAAAAAAATAAGGCATTTAATTGGACGAATAACCTATGTTAGTAAATCATTGTGTAGGATAGAACTATGTTCCTGCTCATCTGAACATATGAGCAAATGTTGGAAGACAGAACCAATAAATCACAGAGAGCGTTCACTCACTTCTAAAAGTGCATTCAAACAGGGCTGCGTTTCCCAAAAGTATCATAAGAAAGCATTAAAGCTTTTGGGAACAATGCTTATCAGAGTACAGAAAAAAAAACCAGAGATATTTTGTGCAATTACATTTATTTAAATTGAACGTTAAAGATAATATTGATCATGCTCTATTCGCTAATGTTAATATAAATCATACACTGTCAAAAAAGGTTGCATTTTATGCATGCAACAGCCTGTCGCTGGCACTCCCTTATGAAAATGAACCATGGTTTACTAAAGTGACCGTAGTTCAACTATAGTATTTGTAGATTTGAATCATGTGTAAACAAAAAAACATATTTGAACCATGTGTAAACAAATATAACCTAATAAGTTACAATTAAGGCGTTTTGAATGTTAAAATGCGTTTTAAACATAAAGTTACGTGCTTATCATTACCAGTTTTACTCTTAGTAATTTAATAATTTTCATAATTTAAAAGTTTAGTTCAGATGTATCGTATCGGTATCGACGATACTGCCTTGAAAAAATATCGGTATCGTATCGAAAACTAAATAAGTGGAATCGCCCATCCCTAAAACTTACTTATGGAAGCCCGTTTCCGCCAATGAATAAAAAAAGGTAATTGCAACTTTTATCTCACAATTCTGACTATTTTTCTCAGAATTGAGAGATAAACTCGCAATGGAGTTAAAAAAGTCCTACTTTGCATGATATAAACTCGCTATTGCGAGACATAAAGTTGCAATTCTGAGAAATAATGTCAGAACTGCGAGATATAAACTCACAATTCTGACTTTTTTTCTCAGAATTGTGAGATATAAACTCGCAATTCTGAGAACATATCAGTGTTTTTCCCCCGTCAAATTGGACTTTAACTCACAATTGTGAGTTTATATCACGCAATTCTGACTCTCTAACTCGCAATTGCGAGTTTATATCTCACAATTCTGAGAAAAAAAGTCAGAATTGCGAGTTTATATCTCAAAATTCTGACTTTATAACTCGCAATTGCGAGAAAAAGTCACAATTCTGACTTTATAACTCGCAATTGCGAGTATGTCTCACAATTCTGTGAAAAAAAAAAAAGTAAATTTTTAGTGGAGGAAATTGGCTTCCGTACTTACTGCTATTCTTCCACTTAATATTTTTGACCAACGCAATTTTTTTATACAATAAACGAGCAACAATAGAGTCTATGGAAAAAATATATAATTAAAGCAGAAATGTTTTATATAATAAATGAATCCAATCAAAAACATAATTGGTTTAAATTGGCAGTGCCTAAATGAACAAATGTTTTATTTTAATTGTTGCTGTACAACATATGCAACTATACATGTCATTACAGGCTGAATTCAGTTTACAGCAACATATCTAAAGAAACAAAAACGCATACATTGAAATAAAACATTTGAATTATTATTTTTGAATCAGTATATCCCTGTTTTGAATCATACTTCAAGGAGAGTTACATGTCTTTAGTACTTTCCCCAGGTTTATGTCACGTCTGATAAATCTATAACGGGTTGGACAGAATGTAGTGTCATACACTCACTCAGTATCAGCACTGAACAGTGAACACACACTTTACACGGTAGGACAGATAGTTGTGCAATATGCATATACTGACATTTTCTTTTCCTTTTGTTAGTACTTGTAATGTTTGTCTTGAATCCGCCTCTGCTCTACTAACCTAACTTTTTTAAGTTTTCCATTTTGTATTATAGTTCATCTGTTTTGTGTGTTTTCCTCTTCAGAAATGTCTCTAGTCAAGCAGAATCTTCACCCGAATAATGAGGCAAACATCAACAAACTGATCAACCTCAAACTGACGGCCTCATACGTGTATCTCTCCCTGGTCTGCTCACAAACACTGGCACCACTTTTATGAAATGTTGTTTTTAGGTTTATGTATTTCAATTTGTGTCATTTTGAAATGCACAGAAATACACTTTAACATAAAAATTTCATTTTCAGCAATTACTTCACGCTAAGTGTGCGTTGTGCACGGGTTCTAAAATATTTTTTAGAAAATATAAATTATTGCTAAGTGTTTAGAATTTAATATTCTATATGCAGTGATGAAATAATGTTGATTAGGCTATATATTAATAGTTGACCCCTGCATGTCTGTTTAGACAGTAGCACTAATACAGTCTCTCTTTGTCTCCTAGGGAATGTATTTTGATAGAGATGATGTGGCTCTGCCCAACTTCTCAAAGTTGTTCCTGGAGCGTTCACTGAAGGAGAGGGATCAGGCGGAGCACCTGCTGCAGTATCAAAACACAAGAGGAGGACGAATCGTTCTCCAGACCATTGCGGTGAGTGAGTTTTAAAGGATTAGTTCACTTAAAAATGGAGATTGTCATCATTTACTCACCCTCATGCCGTTCCATACCAGTAGGACTTTTGTGGAACGCAAAAGGAAATGTTCAGTAGAAAAGTCACGTTGCTCTTTTTCATACAGTAGCTAGGGACTGTGAGCTTTAAAAAAAAAAAAAAAACTGCAAAAAAAACCGCCCTGAAGTATTGTAAAAAATGACTGGTGCAATGAAGTCTGCTAAAGGTATATGTAGCTTCGAGATGTTTCTAAAAGTACATGCTTACTGAAACCCTGCATTTCCACATTTTAGCATGCTGTTCTCATTACAGTAGAAAGAAGGAATGTACTTAAAAGAATTAATTTTTTTTTTTTTGCTATAGTATTGTTAACACGTCAAAATGGTTGTACTGGTTGACAAGATTATTTAGTATAAAGAATTACATGTATTTTTACGTTGAAGGAACCAAAGTGTACTCGTAAGTACCTTAAATGGTATTATTCATGATTGATTAATATATTTTTTGCAAGGTACAGTAAAAAAAAAAATTAAGTAGGCCTGTCGAGATAATTAAATAACCGTCTAATCGCGATTATTTGATTATTGTGCTTTTTATACGGCACAAGGGGGTTTCATACACCAAAAGAAACAGAAGAGCACTAGTTTGCTTTTCATGCACTGTATAGCCTATATAGGGTTCCAGACTCATTCTTTCCACTGGTCGCTCTTTTGCAACTAACCTTCTCAGTTGGTCGCACAAGCACATGATTTGGTCACAATATTTTTTTATTTTTTTGTGTTTGCTCTACAACATGGGATTATTCAATGCATGCTGATGAATTTTATCATAGTTTATAGTTATATGGAAAACAAAAGTTGTTAACATTCAACCCATTCTTTATCATCAGTAGTATTATTTGTGATTTAAATTTTGTGAATGGGAGTTTCTTTCTCTTTTTCGTGTTAAGGGCTTGGAATGCTCGAATTCGCGGTCTTGTTGTCACTGTTTTGCTTACATCTACACACCTTTCATTTTTTAAGACTAAAACAAAAAGATGGATTCATTGTTATTCTTAATTAAAAGCACAACAACAATAAATCAGTAAGAACGAATAAGATGAGGCATGGCACACACCACATGCTGTATTATATACCGACTAATAAATTACAGAACGTTTAGCAAACACTGAGGAATCAAAAAAAAAAAAAAGAGAGAGAGCCCATGCGTAATGTGAGGTAAACAGCAAAGATAACAAGCTTTTCAAAAAGAAAACAAAAAGAAAAGTAAAGCTAACGGTGACAGTAGACTGCGATATATCGTAATGCGATATATCACGGTAATGAACATGCACAATATTGTTATCATAGGCACTTCAAAATACCGTGAATAATTATATATTACAAAATATTCAGAATTTTTAATGCATTTTAAGAATACTTTACCCATCAACTGGTCAAAATGCACAACACAGCTGTATGCTGTGTGAAAGATGCATGCGCACTCTGCACTCTGAGAGTCGCTCTGGATGAAAGCGCACTTTCACTCTCTGACAGCAGATGGCGCTAAACTGCAGAAGAAATAATAATAATAATAATAATTTATTTAAATGCAGCCATTACCCCGGAAACCCTGTAAACAATGCAGCTGCACTACTTTCTGTTTCTGAATCGTTTTTAAATTATTTAAACAGCCATTCAGGTTTGTGTATTTGCTATGATGTTCATCACAGCGCAAAATACTTAAATATTTAGACTTATTAGGTTATTTATTTTCAAACTTTTTTACATTTTAATCTGAACTACAACATGCCCTAGATATTGTTTAAAAATGTTTTGATTCTTTATTGCTCTGTCACACTTTACATTAGGGCTTCATTAACATTAGTTAATTCATTAGTTAAACTGCCAATGAAAAACTCTTCTGAACATTCATTAATCTCAGGTATTCCAATATTTAATAACACGTTAAAAACTAAAGTTGCAACTGTGTTATTTAATGAACCCGAGCCAACATGAACTAAGAGTTGTATTTTTAACAAAGATTAATAACTTCTGTAGCAAACGTAGCTATTGCTCTGTGATGTTAATGCATAACTAATGCCGAGTTCATACTGCACGATTTTCAAACTCGTAGGATCGCCGTTTTTTTCACACTGCGTGACTATCTGGGGTAGCGTTTAGTTGCTGCTGTGTTCACATTGCACGGTGGATCGGCGACAGGGGGTTTCACACTGCATTGACTTCACAATAGGAAGAATCGCCAACAGCTCCGTCTGGTCCGCAAACTACGTTTCACAAAACACATGCGAGAAGTGATAAGGAAATAACGCGAGAACCCGCGTGCGTCAGACTGGAGTTCTCGAGCAAGACTGTAATTATTAAAAATGTGTATATATATATATAGCCCGCAAATTGTTTGTGAGCTGATTTCCAGCTACAAGGATAAAAAGAAAAACAGATTATGCAGGAGGGCGATGCAGGGAACAGGGATTGGGTGTTCAGCAAAGAGAGTTGGAGATAAATAATTTTGCAGTAACTGTTATGATGATGTTGTGGCTGGTCAAGCAAATGTTTGAGCTTGTTTCTGTATGATATAATTGTTCATATATCTATGAAAATACTGATATTCTGGTCTATAACACCTCCCCGAACTTCCCTCTGCCCTGTATCTGGTCTATCATGGCTGTAGGTCATCCCTGATGTAGTTTTCAGTTAGAACTCATTGCAAACAGCGTGATTGTGAATCGCGACAGCTCCAGATATTTAGCATGCCAAAAATTCCCGGGGCTGTCGGCGACGTGTCTGCGATTCCATCAGACGCCCGTCTTTGATAATTCACTCTGGTGATTGTCACTCAGCCGCGTCCGTGAACGAGCACCAATTGCCTCCGATTCGGGGCATTGTCGACGATTTCGCCAAAAACCTGTCGGCGAGTAGGTATGTGAAAATAGGGATATACGTGCAATGTGAAACTCGGCATAGGTAACTAATGAGGTCTTTATAGTTCTTTTGCACTTTAATCTGTGTAAAACTTTTAACTTTATACATTTTTCTGTATTGCTTTATTGCATTTAAATGTTCAGTTATTTTTGTTATTAGAAAAGTTATTAAACCTGTTATACTGTATTATGAGAGCACTTTTTTTTAAAACTAAATTTTAATACCGCATACCGTGATAAAAGCATTAGCAATTAATCGCAACATGAAAATGTGATACCGGCATATCCCTAGGTGACAGTGCTTGCATGTTTTTTCCCCCACAAGAATACCAGCACGTTCACCATCTCTGGTTTAAGAAGCAGTCTTTTACTTGACTTCAGCATGAAAACCATCCATCGTTTCCTCAATATGCGCATCATTTTTGCTGCGCGCACCTTCGCGCCCGTGCTGACGCGGCGAGTAGGTATACTCTCTAAGCATTGTTTCATTATGCTTCCAGTTTCGTTTGCCGTTTGATGTTTCTCATATACAACAGAAATTGCAGCGCTTATGAGTTCACCAATGCGGTGGTCGTGCCAGTGCGACCGCACACAAAATTTAGTCGCACAGGCAGAAAAAATGGTCACAGTCTGAAGCCCAGCTATATCATCTGAAGCCATTCCATATCTTAATGTGAGGGACAGAATTGAGGTTTACAGAAACTCATCTTCCCTCTGCTGCAGCTGTCAGTCATTCTCCGCTCATTCAAACAGCACGTCACGTTCAGTTATGACAGCCAGCATAAAACTCTCTCTCCAAGATGATATATTCCCATTATAGTACTTTAAGTTTAAGGAAGGAAGGAATTATCACAAACAGAAAGATTATTCGAAGCCTTTTTTTCTCATGATTTCTCTCTTATATTCATGAATGTATTTTGTAACAGAATAAACATGTTTAAATTGTATAATGTGCACCAAAGATTTTTTTCCAAGATATTGTTTTTGCTGCTAAATTATGCAGTCAGCTAGTTTAATTTCATAGCTTATATATTTTTATCCAAATGTAGTTTTTCTCTGTAATGATGAAGTGAGTATTTAGTGGATTGCGTTTAACAAAGGGTTTTAAAAAAAAGAGTGACCATTAGTTCCACAAACACAGTATTGATATTCTGTAGTGGTGTAGAAAAAAAATAAAAAAATAAATAGTGCTGGTGTTGGATCGGTATTGGCCGATTCTTAGAATTTGATATACTCTATGTAATCATACACTGCAAAATAATAACTCAAAAAGATTAAAAGATAACATCATAATTATTTCCTGAAGCCTTAAATTAATAAATTATATAATGAAAGCCATAAAACAGACAATTAATCGCAATAACCGTGACCATTTTTAGATGATTAATCGTCAGCCAAATTTAATAATCGTGACGGCCCTATTTTTAATTGCATTTTCAGTACAGTTAAGCACACTTATTTTTCACAAGGATGGTGTCATTGCCATCAAATTTAGAAGCTTATAAAAATAAATTTTTATCTCTCTCTATCACTTATCAGAAGCCCAGTCGTGATGATTGGAAAGGAGGTATGGATGCTGTCACTTTTTCTCTGGACCATCAAAAGTCTCTTAACCGATCCCTGCTGGAGGTCCATAAAGCAGCTGGAGAAAACGCGGACCCTCATGTGAGTAGCATAAGGGAAACAACAACTGACAACCCTTGCATCTTCTTTCTCATTTGTTTTATGTGTTATCAAGTATAATTGCATATTATTTTTCAATAACAGTGTAAATTGCTTTCCCTATCACTCTGTTCCAGCTGTGTGATTTCCTAGAGAGCAACTTCTTTACTGACAGTCATGACACCATTAAGACGCTGGGAGACTATGCTGGCAGCCTGAGTGGCCTCATCTCTTCTGACCCGCACGGCAAAATGGGAGAGTACCTGTTTGATAAGCACACTCTCTGATCTGAGTTTTGTTGCCAACATTCCGTTAAACAATATGTGCATTGGTGAAGGAGTTTAAGGATTTTTGCACAACCATTTCATTTCTTTGTTTTCACCTTTCAATAGAGACATTTTGGTAAGAACCACCACAATTTGAAGTGTTTTAATCCATACAAAAGCGGGACTATACTGTGAAATGTGCAAATCCAAACATGGTACCCTTGTGTTGAAGCCTCAACTACCCCATGTCTGTTTACAGAATTGTATAGGTGCTAGGGTAAAGCTATATCTTTTCAAAGACCAACCTATAGGCTCCTGTAGGTTCTTCAGGAGAGTTGTAGTACAGTGCACTAGTGAAAAGGAGTGTTTATATGAATGTATTGTACTCCAAAACTTCCGTTGCTGTGAATTGTTATACCTCAAACTGTGAATTGTCATAACTCCAACATGGTGCTTAATGTCAATATAGCAATACAAATAAATCAAGCATTCCAAAAAAAAGTATTGTACCTTTTAATGTAGCCTCTTTACAGTATTATTTTTTATAAAGCATGCAGTTAACTTGTCAAGTAACATTTCTATAATCAAATTGAGCAAATCATTGACAGATCAGAGTAACATGACACATTGGAACTTGCTTTCCTGCTCATAAACCTGTTGCGAAATGCTGTCCCTTGTCAAAATGGGGAGTGTTTGTGAAGGGATTTAGTCATTTATTTGTCAATTAAATCCAGAGGCAAATTATTTATATTTTCTCATATGGTTGTGAACAGTTTCTTTGACGTATGAATTCAGTTAAGCTGGTATTGGTTTTATGAAAACGTGATTTACAGTAATTATTATTATTTTTACTTAGAATACATTACACTCAATTATCTGACCAGATAAACCTGCTCTTTAAAGTGCTGACTGCAAGTGAAAAAAGCTCTTCTTGACATTCTTGACACTGCACACGTCCTCCTTACACATGGACACGGCTGAACACACCAATTGTTTTAACTGACGCTAAAGGCAGTTATGAATTAGGCAGCTGTAACGTGTCAGCCACAGAGATAAGGACTTTGACACTGCTGACTCATTATGTGTGTTGTTTGGATATGAAAAAGTATCCAGTGTTGTTCTTGTGCTTGAATGTTTTCTGTGTGGTTTGTTTTCAAAACCGCTGAACTGCACTGAATGCCTTGCAAACAATTTATTTCTATGACTAATAGATACATAGATCTAACTGAAAAAAGTGAATTTGTAAAATACCTGTTTTATATAAAATTCATGGTACTGTTTAACCAGATAAAAGAAGAAAGGGATTTGAAATGCAATTGTTTTGTCATAGCACAGTAGATATAAAGCAAAGTGGAAAATACAACTTATTTAGGATCTTTACCTAGTAAATCCTGACATGAAATAATGGTACTAAAATGTTTTTTTGTTTGTTTTTTTTGAGAACAAAACCAACAACTGCATGTTTTTTTGTGAATATTTTTACTTGCATTTGTAATGCACCAGGCTTTTATAGTCCATATAGTAAGATACAGTGAGAATATGGAGCTATATGTCCAAATGACGTCCAATTCAAAATTAAGTGGCATTGTATTGCTTACAGTATAGCAGAATGGAAAAATAACAACAATAATAATTTAATATTTGTACCAGCCAACATGCTTAACTCTAGTGACTTTTATTCTGCACCACCAAAACGTCACCAAATGTTTAGTTTTGTATTTTTTATGATGTTGTACTGATTGTGGTTAAGATGCTCAAAATATCTATATGTGACCCTGGACCACAAAACCAGTCTTAAGTCAATGAGGTATATTTGTAGCAATAGCCAAAAAAAAAACATTGTATAGGCCAAAATTATAAATTTTCTCAATCATGTTCCATGAAGATATTTTGTATATTTTTTCCTACCGTAAATATATCAAAACTGAATTTTTGATTAGTAATATGCATTGCTAAGAACTTAATTTGGACAACTTTTAAGGCGATTTTCTCAGTATTTAGATTTTTTTTTGCACTAGACATTAAATATGCACAAATTTAAAGAGGAATTCAAATCTTAAAAGATATATATAAAAAACTGTACTGCATTAATAGAATATTAATGAATAAAAGGGCACTTACAAGTCTTTACATACTTTTCTGTCTTCATTTTTTTAAAACGTGCCCTTGTATCTTGAATAAAACGTTTTTCTTTAAAGTACATTTAAAAAATGTTTTATAAGAATATTTTGTAATAATTTTGACATGACTAACATTTGACTAACACATAAAGCTAAATGTAGTGATTTATGATAACTGTAATGTGTTATTCAATATTGCGTTTAAAGTTAATATATTTTAAATGAACTAAATTAGAAATGATTAGAAAAAATATTTAAATACATGACATATAAGTTTCAATAGAAATTACATTAAAGTATATTTTAATTTACCATAAATGCTTGTCAGTACATTTCAAAGACAACATAATTATGAAATTATATAAAAAAGCTATTTAAACTATAAATAATTTCATTTAATTGCAAGTAACATGCAATTAAGTGTCCAAAAACCTTACATTCTTTTGCATGTATATTTTTAAAGTATATTATTTACGTAATAATTGTTTAAAAGTAGGCTAAATTGGATGCTTTTAATTTTATATTTATTTTATTTCTCTCCTCCCCCCCCCCCCCCCCCACAAGGGTATGGTCAACATAATTATCTGTCAGATGACATTTTTATTCACTTGATCTACATCCAGCAACAGCTTGTCAAATGTTGCAACAATTTATTCCATGCTGAAAGCTGGTGCAAATCAGTCAATCCAAACATATTTGATTTTTAATATACAGCTAATGTATGTTAAATGGAAGTTTGGGCCACTGAGACTTCCTTGTGGGTCGGGCTATACAGAGTGATGTTAATGGACATGTAAGACACATAAGAATAATTTCACTTCTTTAACTACATATATTAAAGGGATACCTAGAAGGTGGTACTCTACATAGACCTGATACACTGATTGGTCAAGTGCAACACTGGAAGAAGGCTTAAAAGAGAGTGACAGGATTTCCACTGTCTCCCTGTGAGACAAAAAGACAAATGTTAGATTTTATAACCTAAAACTGACTCTTCACATTTAAGACCAGAAACATACCTTATGCAAGTACATGAGCACTAATATTCCGGCTACACCAGCTGGATTTCACAAAATGTGTTAAATAGCAATTAGTAATGCAATGTAAATATGTGCTGCATTCTTTGAGTTTCCACAAGGGGCACTATAGTCAATTTATAGTGGACATTATTATAAAATGCAAGTCTGTTTGTTTACTGCTAATATCTGGCTTAATGACACAGACAATTAAAGGTTAACTCTGAGTAGTGAGATTTGTTAGAACAGCAAGACCATGTGCTTGCACATTTATTTGCAGAACTTCTTTCACCACACACAACATTTCAAAACATGTCAATGTTATGTCTTTAATGCCTTAGTGCTTTACCAAAGTGCAATATGATGATGATAAAAGTGATCCTCCAGATTTAAATCTAGCTACAATGTATTTATTTTAAGGTGGGTTTGGGTTTTAGCACATATATCAGCGTCATGGTGACTCGGGCGCATACCTGAGTGTTCAAGGCAATTAAGAGATTTAAATATTGGTCAATTCTGTTCTAAGTGCGAGTAAGTGACTCTCAAAGTATTAAGGAAAATATGGTTGGATGTCGCAGGTGTAAAGTCTGATGCTCAACAATACAGTAAAAACTAAAATGTTGTAAAATATTATCATTTAAAACAACTGGTTACACTTTAAGGTGTCCTCGTTACAGTGTAATTATACATTTAAGTACTGAGTAATGTGCTTACTATATGGTTAGGGTTACTTGCACGTAATTATGCATAATTTATTGTTATTACAATAGTAAGTACATGTAACGTGTAACAAGGACACCTTAACATAAAGTGTACGAAAAAAAAAAAAAAAAAAAATATTATACTATATATATATAAGAATGCAATTTTTAGCCTTCATGGAAAGCTGGATTTTTAGCAGCCATTACTCCAGTCTTCCATGTCACATGATCCTGTAGAAATCAGCAAATGTGGATTGAGGCTTATTTCTCTTCTTCTATTGGGTTCAATTATTAAGCGGGGCTATAGCGTATAAGGGGTTGTGTAGTCAAGACCACTAACCAGCGACCAGTCTCGCACAAGACTGTTGAGACCAAGCAAGACCAAGACCAAGGCAGGGCGAGCAGAGGCGGGGACAAGTACTCAACTCCATACTTGAATGAAAGTACAGATTTTTATTTTTACACTTTACTATTCTTATTTTCCAACCTACTTTTACCTTTTACTTCCCTTCCTTTACTTTTTATGTTACCCCTCACTAACCTTTTTTTTACCTATTACTCTTTTACTTTATTTTTTTTTATTTCCACTCACACTCTTTTTTACTTTTTTTTTTTTTTAAATTTTTTTTTTTTTTTTTTACTTTATTTTGTAATTACTCCTTACTTGTACCCTCTTACCTTACTACCTTTTACCTTGCTGGTCAAATATTACTCCATGACAAGTAAAAGTTGTAAAGACAGATTTTTACTTAAGTAAACGTACAGAAGTACTTGCTTTTAAAAAGTACTTAAGTACCAAAAGTAAATTTCCTTTTTTATGTCAATGCACTGTTTCATTGTTGTACATAGTAGTACTTACAATACTTCTGAAGCAACTTAGAATACATTACACCTACTGAATACACTGACTAGCTTGTAGTATATTTGGAATAAAGAGCTTTTAGAATGTTAAAAACCTATGGGGAAAAAAACAAAACAAAAACAAAAATATTGACACCCCTACCACCCCCACAAAAGCGATGGTAGTGATCTCACACAGCTCTGACATTGTGCACACATCTATGTGTAGCCATTCAACATTTGAACAGAGTGGACAGTGAAATCATGTAAATACAGACTGATAAGGAAGAAAATTTAAAAAATCAAACCTGCTTTAAAACCCAGCAACACAACTGTAGCTGTACAACTTTACAACAGCAACACAGCTTTAACAAAAAAGCAAAACAGCAAGACTTATTTGACATCAAAACAAAACATTTAAATGCTGTCTAATCGCTCTCGCGGTACTTTGATGTCACACACAGAAGAGTCTGTGCAGTGCTGCGTCAAGTCCAACACCTATTGTGTTTTATTAGGAGTATACAGTTCTTCTGTGGCTTTATAGGTAATATTTTCACTTACAAAATTTAGCAAAATCAGACAATATTGTGTCTAATATATACCACATATTAACTTCTTATTGAATTGTTGTAAATAAATATCACATTTGCAACTAGTCAGTGTTCAAAAAATGCTGGGAAATCACTTCATGTAGCCCTACAAGAGTGATTACTGATAAACTGTCTGGAAAAAAAAGAAAGTCACGTTTTAGAGAAGAAAAAAATCACCCACTGACTTTCAAAGCTGCTAACGACTTTCTACTTCGAGGACCTTGATAGAAATGTAGTGGAGGGAAAAGTACAATATTTGTCTTTCAAATATAGTGAAGTTAAAGTCATATGTTTCCAGAAAAATAATACTCAAGTAAAGTACAGATACTCAAAAAATGTACTTATGTACAATACTCAAGTACATGTACTTAGTTACTGACAGCCTCTGGGCGAGACAGAGTCAAGATCAAGACCAAACCAAATTCATCTGAAATATTCACATTTACTGCCTGAGAAATGTCCTATATTTAATCCTTAAATGCAATTATGGTAGAATAAGATTACAATATAGAGCTGTTACCAATCAAATTAAATCAATATCAAAAAAATTCATCTTTGCACTACAGAAGACGGTGGCATTATTGTTGGCATCTGGAATTGATATAACTGCATAAATTCATGATGATATTAATGTTTTAAATATGAAATTTTGAATATAGAAATATGATGGAAAAATAAAACGAAACTTTTAAATATGAAACTAAAACCACAAGTAGGTAGGTGGCAGCAAATCGGTTAGTGAGTCAAGGAATAATCTATTCAACCGATTCGTTCAAAGCAGCTGATACATTCAGTAATGAAATTCTGCTGTGTTGCTTAGAAATTCTGCTATGGATTTCTTTGGAACTATATTTGTTGCCAAAATAGCAAAAACTTGTGTCCAAGATGTAATTCACTAACATTTGTATAAAATCAATATCACATTTGCAATCTTGCTCATATTGTGAAAACCAGCTCTCTTGGGCTTCTGTGATATTCCCAATCGCAATATAAAGGGAACACTCCACTATTTTTGAAAATAGTCTTATTTTCCAACTCCCCTAGAGTTAAACAGTTGAGTTTTACCGTTTTCGAATCCATTCGATCTCCGGGTCTGGCGGTAGCACTTTTAGTTTAGCTTAGCATAGATCATTGAATCTGATTAGACCGTTAGCATCTCGCTCAAAAATGACCAAAGATTTTTTATATTTTTCCTATTTAAAACTTGACTCTTCTGTAGTTACATTGTGTAATAATACCCACATTCAGGTATTCTAATAAATCTGCGGTTACAGCTAATGAATAGTTCGCTGAATCTTCAAAGGCAGGATTCACACAGCATTGAATTATGGGTGTAGAATGAGGTGATAGGTCATAAAGGCGACATGTTAAGTATGCAGGAAGTAGTCCTGGCCAGCGGGTACTGAGGTCCACACAGCGCTCCAGTACCACCTCAAGCTCATTGGGTATCCCTACGCCATAATCATATATTTCCTGCAACACACACACACAAAACACATGCTTATCATTTTGAGATAATAAATTTGACAACCACTAGGTGTTAGGGACAGTTCTAACTCTTAATAGTTATTAGTTACATACTTTACTCAGTATGTTGGCTGTTTATTAGTACTTATAAAGATCATATGAATGCCTTACTAACTATTAATAAGCAGTAATTAGGAGAAGAAAAAGTCGTAGTTAATAGTTAGTTTGCTTGAACCATGATTTTCATTCTTCCTGGAATGCAATTGGAAATGTTTATAATATCTAAGCTGCCCTTTTGCATTCAGTAAAAGCATAAAAGACCAAGGGCTGTTGAGCTCCAAAAATGATAAAAACAACAATAACATTACTGAAATGCTCAGAACTATTGTTATGGCACTTTTGGTGTTTCTTCCTTTTTTTATATAATTTTTGGACTAGTCACTGTATACTTTTACTGTAAGGAAAAGAGTAGCTTTTTGCACTTAATTGTACTGAATGTGCACTTCAAATATTTTAAGCATATTTTAAAAAGCTGTACTTTCAAATATCATATTAATGAAATAGAAGTCCACTTAAGTGTATATTTAAAGAGAATACACTTTTATGACTGTTTCGTAACACACTTAAGTATACTTTCAAATAGTGCACTTTGTAATTGTCACGTTACGCTGCTGCGGGAAGAACGTAGGAGACACGGAGTAGAATTCACAGTCTTTAATGACGAAAACACAGGATAATCCACAATAGGAGCTGGGCAAACACATAGAAACAAGTAGACCTGACAGAGACAGACTGCACAGACTGGGACTTAAATACAAGGGATGACTGGGGAAACACAGGTGCATGGAATGACTAATCAAACTAAACGAAGAGAGGAACATGACAAAATAAGGTTCCATAAGGTGCGTCCTCGCACCGTAGAACAACAGAGGGGGGTGAATGGGTGGGAACTAAGGAGGAGGCTCAGGAGGAGGACGGATGTCTGGGAGGGGGCCGGCAGACAGAGTCCAGGGAGGAGCCAATGGAGGGAGGAGCCAGGGAGGAGACAGGAGGGGCTTGGAGCAGGAAGAGCCCAGCTGGACCCAGGCCACAGCCATAACAGTGGCCCACGGTGGAGCTGACGGTGGGAGGAGCCATGGAGGAGGGATGGCCGCCAACTCCAGGGGGCCGACCAATGGCAGCGGAGCAGGTGGTGGAGGAGCCTGAGGCGGAGAGCCAATGAGCCAGGGGGATGCCGAGGATCCGGAGGGTCAGGGTGGAGCCGAGGGCTCTGGCGACCGAGGCGGAGATCCGGAGCGGAGCGGAGCGACTAAGGACCGCGGCGGAGCCAGAGCAGAGTCCTGAGGTGATGACGGGTCGACACCCGACCAAGGCGGAGCCTGAGGGACGAGGGAGCCCGGTGGAGCTGGTGGATCGACGGGTGATGGTGGAGGCGAGGGAGCTAGGAACCGAGGTGGAGCCACTGGGTCTACGGGCCGAGGCGGAGTCCGGGCCTCGGAAGCTGGAGGCGTAGGTGAGGGATTCTCCAGCCATGGTGACACTGGAGGATGGCAGACCCACGGAGCTCGCACCGTAATGATGGTGGGCTGAGGGCGAGCAGAGGGGCTGCCAGATGACAGCGGGTGGAAGGGCGGGCATTTGTGAGCGTCCGGGCATTCAGGGCTAAACTCTGGATAGGGAGCCCCCTCTAGGCTGAACATGGGAACAGGATGGCACTCTGGAGGAGCGGGCACTTAAGGGCGCATTCGAGGAGCGGGCACTGGAGGGCACTCTGGACTGGATTCGGGGACTGGAGCCCTCTCCTCTTCAGTTTGGCACATTCACCACGCCATACTCAGCTCACCCTCAGCTGCGGTGCAGGGGGCGGAGCTCCTCTCTGTGCTCACACAGTCTGTGGCTTTCTCCCTCGTGGCAGGCATTGTCGCCGGCTCTCGCTCCTGTTCTGACGGGTTGAGCTCCACGTCCGGGGCAATCCTCCGCTCAGTGTCCTTCTCCAGTCTCCTTCTCCAATCCTTCGCTCGGCTTTGCGCTGGCTCGTGGATCGCGGCGGGAATTGGCTCTCCGTCATCGGTGGGCTAGGGCTGAGCCTCGCCACAGCGGGGAGATGGTGGGGTGGGCAATGGGTCCTGGAGTGGAATATGACACGATCATCACGGGGGGGGCCCAGGGGGGGTTGGGGCAGGTGGTGGATGGTGATCCGAGTCCACTCCACAAAGACGACAAAATCCTCTTGAGGACCATCCTCAGATGACAGTGCTCTGCTCGCAGTGTTCAAGTTCGCGTCATAGAATGAGCAAAGTGCGTCTTCTGGGTAGCTGGTGGTGCTAGCTAACTAGCTGATTAAAAATCTACCATGTAAACAGAGATTTTTGATTACCTTAATCCGGCTAAAGTCATAATCAAAGTACACAGAAATTGAATTAAGACATGTGAAGTATTCCTATTTTAGTCGCATTACTGAAGTGCAGAATAGATATGTAAACACCTTAATCACATTATTACCATCATGTAGGACTTTTCGCCACATTTTGCGACAGGATACACACACGGCAGTGGTCAACCGTTTGACGGCAAACAAAAAAAATGGCTTCAACAACGCCGTCGTCTGTTTGCACGTATAACATGACAAATAATTAACTGCACTTGAAGCTTTCATAAAATTAAAAATGAAACACCAACTGTACATGGCATCATCACGAAGGCAAACTATATGTTTATATGTGAAATTCTGGAGGGGACGTTGGATGGCGTCACGTGGGGACGTAATGACGTGTGTCATTAATCGATCTATGTACTATAACATGTCAAAATGGAACATGAAAGGAATATTCTAAAAGTAACTCATGTAAACACCTTAATCATAATATTGGCTTATTTAGAATAAGGTAAATAAAGGAAACACAGAGGTTACTGCTTTTGGTCAGGTCTTCAGTCTCGTTACGCTGCTGCGGGAAGAACGTAGGAGACACGGAGTAGAATTCACAGTCTTTAATTACAAAAACATGGGATAATCCACAATAGGAGCTGGGCAAACACTTGTAGAAACAAGTAGACCTGACAGAGACATACTGCACAGACTGGGACTTAAATACAAGGAATGATTGGGGAAACACAGGTGCATGGGATAAAACTAATTAACAAAACGAGGACAGGAACATGACCAAATAAGGAAAAAACAGGAACAGAAACAGGGGCAAAACACAACATATAACAGTCCAGAATCCTGACAGTAATAGTGTCAAATTAAAGGATTTACTTTAAGATAAATTTTAAATTATATTTTAATGACCTTATGTCATGCTTTAACAAAGTACGCTTATTTTTATGTTTTGACTAACATACATAACTACATGTAAAGTACTTGATCATTTTAACTGGAGTATGTTATTTGATACTGCATTTAAATTTACAATTACAAAGTTTTAACTGAAATTACATTAAAGTATGTTTTAGTTACCATAAATGCTTGTCAGTAACTTTAATCATATTCAAAGCAATAGAGGAACTATGAATTACAAAAAAGAAGTCCTATTTAAGTGGGTCAAAAAAGCACTCTAAAATTCAGATAACTGCATTTAATATAAATTTAATACAATTATAATACTTTTTCATTTAATTGCAATTAACATGCAGTTAAGTCCCGGAAAACAGTTTAAAGTATCAAAAGTATATAAAGTGTACTTCATTTGAAACCAAGTACGTGTGAGTGTAAACAACAGAATATTCATTTAGGGGGACCTATGCTCCAGCAATTCCTAAAACGTCTGTCCACACTGTGTGGTATGCTTGTGGAATTTATCTCTGGCTCCCCATGAGAACCTTCTGAAACTCTGGTATGTCTTACAACTGTTTCTACTTGGGGCTTTTTTTTCAATCTAGGGGGGTGTAAACACACCCAAAACTCAAGGATTCTTATAACTTCCCCTTCAGCTCCTACAGAATAAAGGACAACATGATCATAAAAATGCCTCGGTAAATACTGTTACAATAAAGATCTGCAAAACTGAAAAGAATGCCAAATTGAATACACCTATATACGCATATAAAGCTATTTTATTGCAAAGCTCATGTGACCTTATTTTATATTACCTGTGATGTTGGATCTGCTTTTCATTTGTTCACCTCTGCGCTGTAGAGCTCCCATCAGAGAAATCCTTGCTCTCCCACCATGGGTCATAAATTGTACCCGTCCAAGCATCTGGTGCAGTTCAACAGTGATGGACCCACCCTGAACCCTGAGCTTCTCCAGGTCGAACTCAGAGAGGGCATAATGTGACGTGAAGCCATGTAGTAGAGAGGGTTTCAAAGTCAAGGAAGTCATAGGTGCAAAACTTTGCAACCCCTTGGTGATCTCCTGTGCCTTGTCCCATGAGTCTCAGTCCCAGCGGTGTAAAGGTGGCTCCTGTGAGATGGATCTCCAGAAGAGATTCTCCTCGACGCAGATGTGTGATTATGGCGCCCTCTGCAGTGGGCTGGACTGACTCTTGTTCCAGCTCTGTCCAGATGTACTGGAGGAGTATGATCTGTTTATAGTTTCTATAGGGCTGTATGCTAACTCTTTGAGCTGAGCTAAAATAATGTAGGAAAAATATGATTAGTGGTGGAAAGAGCACTAAGAAATTGTACTTAAGTAAAAGTATAGCTACTTAAGGAATAATTTACTTGAGTAAAAGAAAAAGTACTGAAAAATAATATGACTCAAGTAAGAGTAAAAAAGTAGTTTGCTGAAAAACTACTCAAGTTACTGAGTTACAAAGTACTTTAGTATTATTTTTCTATTTTTACCCAAAATTAGACGATTCACATTATGGAGCAGGGTTAACCCTAACCCTAACACTCATGTACTTTAATGTCTGTTTCACAAGTGAGACCCAGGAAATACCTTATGGACAAATGCATGATATCACTACAGCTGAATAACCTGGAGATAGAGATGCTTTGACTGATGAAATGTGGAAGACAATAAACACAATTGCAATGCAACTCTAATTGACATAGCTTGTATCACAGTATAGAATTTTATAAAAATATATATTTTCTGTCTCACTGTGATAAGAACCTAACTGTTTTAAACACGACTGATGTTATAAAGTGATTTTGGAGCAAAACATGATATTAGTCTCATAAATTGTCATGTTTGACACTATGTTAAGCAAACATACTATCTATCCCTGTTGCCAGGAGCTACTGTTTTATAACTAATTTTGAAAGTACATTCACATATAAGATTATGTGGTTGTTTTTAAGAATGCAAAAGCAAAGAAGGGTAAGTGAGGGTTTAAAAAAAAAGAAAGGGTTTAAAACATTGTGAATTGAAATGTGCCAGTAAAAAATAATGGGAGGTTTCGGTAAGGTGGCATCATTTGATGTGTATGATTCCGATTCTTTGTCAAGTATAATTTCGACCACTAAGGTAAAACTAAATATATTATATATATATATATATATTATATAGATATATATTATATATAAGAATAAAAAAATCTTAGATATCATTCACATTTATTCTAACTCTTATTGCAAAATATTTCTTTGTTAGCTGAATACTATCAATGAAAATCAACAGACTAAAGAACACTTACACAAGGATGTGTGTCCAGCAGAGGAAACAGCCAGTGAGTCTTCTTGACTTGAATGGTTAAAAATCACATTGAAAGTGTAGTTTGTAATAATTACAAAGGTGGACTCATAACAAAACAAAGGTGGAGCATTTTATTTAACATTTTAACCCATACCTAGGCTTGGGAATCCAAAATCTATTCCAATTCTGGAATAGGATGCTTTTAAGGTCAGGAATCATCTAATTGTTATAAAATTAAAATTCATATTCCTCTTATCGATTCCTTTGTGCACATTTTAATATAACTTTAAACCATTCATGCACAAGAAGACTCATGCTCTGTTTTCTGTACAGCAAACATAGGGGCATAGCATAGCCATCATTTCAGAAATGAGGGGGACAGAAACGTAAAAAAAAAACTTTTGACTTTTGTCTAATTGACAGGCTTTATTTTTTCGTATGTATTTTAATTGGATAAGAAATCAAATACACTGCTGGATGATAACCAATAATTTTTTTCTGTATTTTCCTAATAACGATTTTAGAATTGGTTTATGCAAACACATAACTCAGAATAGTTTCTATACTGTATTAAATGTTATGTCAATTAGCACTGCATTATTCATATACTACATTTATTACCTCGAAATGACCTGAAATGACCTTTTTTAGTTACATCAATAGCAAGATGCCTTTGTCCATATTAGGGATTTCATGGAGCGTTGTCCTGTGCTCACACATCCAAAGCACGCACACAGAAAAAGTTATTTTAAATGCATCCGATTGACAGATAAATCATGGTTGATCTATCAGCCAGATGCACGTCAAAATGCTTATTTCACTGTTGTTGTTAATGTTGAGGTTATTTTAGCTTTATACATTTAGTTTAACTGCACTGTTAAAAGAGTGCGATTTTTACATTCAACTGAACTGTGCGCATGTATTTTAGACACTTACATTGTTCTTGCTCCAACCATGCAATAACTGCTCCTTCTATCAACCGAGTTTCTATTTACTTATACTGCTGTGTAATATCAACGGTACGACCCATTTCAGGAGCTGACAAAATTACGATTTAAAATCAGAGCATAGCTCACATTCACTAAAATACTGAAATGCTAATGATGCTGATTCAAAATAGTGATGTCTGGTTCGCGAACGAATTGTTCGATTTAACCTGTTCTTCTTAGTGAACCGGTTGAACCAGTTCAACAAATCGGACTGAACCGTCTGAAACGATTCACGGCTCCCAGTAAGCATTAATCCACAAATTACTTAAAGTGTTAGTTCACCCCAAATTTACATTAGCTGTGGGTTTTACTCCCCCCCGAGCCCATCCTAGATGTATATGACTTTCTTCTTTCAGACAAGAATCAGTCGGAGTTATATAAAAAAGTCTTTTGAGATTTCAGCTGTTTAATGCCACTCATGCGGGTGTTGCATGCATCGTCCAAAAGAAGTTAATAAAAAGTTGCCAATCATTAAAAAAAAGTGTTCTCACTTAATGGTCAGGGGTGGTGAACAAAGGCCTCCTGTAGCGAAATCGATGCGTTTTTGTAAGAAAAAAATCCATATTCAAAACGTAATAATCACAATAATGTAGCTTGCACCAACAGTTGAACACAGAAGCTACTCCGGGCGGATGACGTATGAGTTCAGCCTTGCGCATGCGCCGGTGAGTCTCGTGAAAAACAACGTTTGTTTACAGGATCAAAAGAAGCAAAATTTCCTTACTTTAGCAAAGGAAAACAACTCTCCTCTTGGCTTATATCGAAATCCTTCAATTCTCTTTACAAATCCTCGTTTTGTACTTTTAATTAGTGACTGTTGTTTTGTTTTGATCTCTCCGCTGCGTCACTTCTGAGCTGCGCATGCTCAAAGCCAACCTCATACGTCATTCCCCCAGAACTACTTCTGTTTACAACAGTTGCGACCTCATCAAGCAAGAGAACTGCGCAAGGATACATTGCAGCCCGAAGTGTCATCAGTTGTACCCTTCGAAATCACTTCATCGAAAGGGCCCTTGAAAGTGGCCAGTTTTTGAGCACTCGGTTTTTGGATACGACCCTTCAATATGCGGGGCCCATGATTATTCACTCCGAAGTGCCTTTGGAAGGGCGAATATCACCATTGGAACGCACGGTATGACCGACACAGCACGTCTGAACCGAACTGGTTCTTTTGGACAACTGATTCTGTTCTAATGTTATGAGCGCGGATAAACCGAATACTTGAATGAAGGGCAATCTGGCGAAACTTAAGTTTATTTAATAACAAATAAATCGAAATGGATTATGTATAGTAAGTGGATTAAGTTTTTTGCGCTGATGACAACTCATTTATTTACTTTATATCTTCAAGACTTAAATCCCCGTATGCACATCACTGCCTGTTACTGTATTTGGGTGCTTAGTTGCAAAAATTAATTGTAAACTTTTCAGATCATGATTATGATATTTTAACTGACTGAAGTTATGATTACTGACTTTATGAATGTGTATTTTCATCTTGGCCCGGGACAATAGACTTGATATCATTACGTCACCGCGAATGACGTCATTACGTTAGGGCGTAAAAGAACCGATGAACCATTTTTTTTTCTTTCTGAACGAACCGGACTGCCATCACTAATTCAAAACGACAACGCCGGTGTTTGACAGTCAAAGCAAAGCGCGGTTTGAACACTCCGCCACCGCAGCTGAACTGGAAGTTTTGATTTTTTCTTTTTTTTTCTTTTACTTTGTACTTTTGGTGAAAAAGAAATGTAGCGAAATTTAATACTTTAGTTTTATTCTACTCAAGTAAAAGTAAAAGTACCACAATTTAATTATACTCAAGAAAGTAGAAAACATTTAAAAATGTACTCAAGTACTGTAACGAAAGTATTTGTAATTAGTTACTTTCCACCTCTGAATATGATGTCATTGTGCTTGCATTATTAATTGAAAATAGAGCAACAGGGGAGAACGGGCTAATTGTCACTTATTGTCATTTATTCAATATTTCTCAGCGTAGGTTTATTTCAAGGTTTAAGTCAATTTATATATAGACATATACTGTACACAGATACATATCTGTGCACAGATACATACCAGTGTGGTGTTATTATGGTCACTTGTTTATCCAACAGAAAAATTACAAAAATTATGACATAACAGAATTCTGGTTTGAAGGATAAAATTCAGAATTATTCACTCATTATTATTATTATTATATGATTTATTGGAATATCAATAAAAAAAAATAAAATTTGTATTAAAAAATAAAAATAAAACAACGCTATAAGAAAATAAAAGCAGCCCATCAGATTTTTAACTCAAATCTTGTGACAACCAGCCCCAATCTATTGTATATTGTACATGCAGCAACAGCAGTTCTTCTAACCTTGTAAACTGCTGATTTTTAGACTTCTGCTTTTCAACAGTTTTATAGAATGGTTTTGGGGCCAAAAAGACAAACAGCTCAGTGGTAGAGCATTGCATTAACAGCGCAAAAGATTGTGGGTTCAATTCCCAAGGAACACACATACTGGTAAAAAAATGTGTAGCCTGAATGCACTGTAAATTGCTTTGGATAAAAGTGTCTGCTAATGCATAAATATTATAAAATTGTATATAGATAGTCCCATTGACCCTCACGAAGATAAATGAATAAAAGCACAAATAGTCAATACAAACACTGGCACTCAGAAGCGTTGTTTCTATCACCATTGTGCAACTAGAATATAAACCTTTACTATGGTAAAAGGTGTGTGATGGCACATGTTATTGGATAGTAGGTATCAGAGGGCAGCGCATTCGGGTGCACAAGATACAGGGTAGTCCAAATGCGCGGCTTTCTTTTTAGAAGTCCTTCCAGGCAAAAAGAAAATATGATCATATTACCCCAATATTACAGTCTCTGCACTGGCTACCTATAAAGTTCCGTATCAGTTACAAAATATTATTACTTGCCTATAAACCCCTTAATGGGTTAGCTCCTGCGTACCTAACTAGTCTTCTACCACGCTACAATCATCACGCTCCCTAAGGTCGCAAAACTCTGGACTTTTGGGAGTACCTAGGATATCAAAGTCCACTAAAAGAGGTAGAGCTTTTTCACATTTGGCTCCCAAACTCTGGAATAGCCTTCCTGAAAACGTTTGGGGTTCAGACACACTCTCCCTGTTTAAATCTAGATTAAAGACACAACTCTTTGGCCAAGCATTCAAATAATGAATCTCATAATCTTTTACTGCAGTTATAACTGATCAAATGCACATTATTATTCCTTAGCTTGGGTTAAACAAATACATTTAGCTTGGTTGGAACAGCAACTACGCTAACTATGTTTGTATTTGTTTCTCTGTCTTTTGCCACGGGATGTCAACTAGGATGTATACAAGCTTCAGTTGGATCCAGAACCCTGAGAAGAGATGATGCAAAAACCCCAGAGGACCTCAGCTGATGCCAACCCCGAAACAACATAAAGAACTACCAAATTGTGCTATAAGTTTGATTGCATCATAAATAATTGCTGTTAATAGTGTTCATCATATGTTTGATCACGTCTTTAATTAATTTTTCCGTACATTTATGCCATATGTACATAAACTGATAGTCACCACTGATAAGCTACAACTAAATATTGTAGAAACTTAGGTGCTGGTAAAGTTGCTTTTGCAACAATTTGTATGTGAAAAGCGCTTATACAAATAAACTTGCATTGAATGAACTGAATTGGACAGCAACAGAATGCGCATGACCACTGAATGGTTTGTACAGGCTGTGTGTAATTTATATTAATATAATATATTATTACAAACTTTTTCCTACCCGTGTCCATCGGCTTGTTGTTTGCGCAAGTCTTTCACAATACCCTACATTTCTTTCTCTTTGTCTCTGAGCGTTTCTCTAAGAAACTGAGCTGTCTCTGATGGTAGATTTGCTGAGAGAGAAAACAAGCTGGAAAATTAGAAACATGGATGTAAAAGTCAGATATGAACAATGCACAAACAAGGTAATACACTGCATTGGCAATAAATATGTTATTTGACTATTAATAGCATGGCAGCAGTGTCCTATCATGTGCATATGGACCATCAGCTATATATACTTAAATTAAGTACATTTTAGGCAAAATAAACAAGCAAGTCTTTTTGACAGTCATCGATTCGTGTGCAGCCTTATAGCACGGCAACTGACACAACGCTCATTCCCTTATCTTAGGGAGCCGAGGTTACATTAGTAACCAGAGCGTTCCCTATCAAATGGTCTCTCCCGTTGCGTCGCTTGATGCTAAGAGGAATCCATCCAATAGCGCCGTGCTATAAGCAAGTGCAGATCGAAACTGCTCTGCGAGCCCAGCCCCAGAGTGCTCGTACTGAGGACTCCTGTAAGCATAAGCACATAATGGGACCCGAACCATTAGGCTGAGGACCACATAACAACCCTCTCCACTTAAAAAATGGGGATGAGGTAGAATTAGACATACAAGATCCATGCCAGCAGGGCAGGGACATCCAAGTGATAGAATCTACCTAAGGTAGACGGCGATGACCACCCGGCGGCCGCACAAATCTCACCAATAGAAATCCCGTTGGACCAAGCCCAGGAGGAGGCCATTCCTCTGGTGGAATGGGTCCTCACCCCTATAGCCCACTGCAAGCCTGCTGAGGCGCAAGCCAAGGCTATAGCATAAACTTTCCAGTGAGTGGTCTCTGCTTCGTGACTGGCAACCCCTTAGAGCAGCCTCCGAAGCATATATAGAGCTGCTCTTAGTGCCTGAAAAGGCTAGAGCACTCAACATTTACTCTGAATTGGGAGCCTGCTCACCATCTGCAATGGGGAGAGCTGGAAGGGTGATAGCTTGAGCTCTGAATGGAGAGGAGAGCACTTTCGGCACGTAGGCATTTCTCTGCTTGAGGACGACCCTACAGTCATTAGGCCCAAACTCAAGACAGGAAGCATTGATTGACAGTGCTTGCAAGTCACCCACTCATTTGACCGATGCTAAAGCCAAAAAAGGGTGGGCTTAAGTGACAAGGGCCGCAAATCGACCCTACTGGAGCAGCTCAAAGGCAGGGCCCCGAAGGGCCCTGAGGACTATAGTCAAGTCCCAAGTCGGCACAGTATGAGAGCGAGGCGGGTTCAACCTCCGATCTCCTCTCATAAACTTAACGACTAAGTAATTTCTGCCGACTGATTAATCAGCTACGAGGGAATGATTCGCTGCGATTGCTGCCTCGTAGACCTTAAGCTTGGAAGGGGTGTGTCCTTTATCCAACAGCTCTTGTAGAAAAATCAGCACACAGGACACGTCACAAGAGTCCATGTGTCCATGCTTTGTGCTGTACACCAGTCAGAGAAGACTGACCATTTAAGGGCATAAAGGTGTCTTGTAGACGGAGCTCTAGCCTCCAAAATGGTATTAGTTACACTCGTGGGGAGCTGCAAAGGCTCCTGTCGAGGGGCCAAACATGAAGGCTCTACAGCTCTAGCCGAGGGTGCCAAATCATGTCCTTCACTTACGAGAGAAGGCCCTCCCTCAATGGTATTGGCCAAGGGGCTGCTGATAGCAGCTGGATCAACTCAGGGAACCACGTCTGACATGTAGAATAGCCGTCTTATAAGCGAGAGATTCAGATCTTTGAGATTGAGAATAGGTCTGAGCCATCTTTCTTGGGAACAAAGAAGTAGCGGCTGTAAAAGCCTGACTCACTGTTCGCTAGAGGGACTGTTTCCATGGCTCCCTTTGCACGCAGTATTTGTACTACAAATTGGCCATGGCCTTACCAATAGGCTGTGCCGTTGCCTTGGTAGTGCGCAGAGCCAGATTGGTTGCTGTGCGCAGCTACTTGAAGGCATCAGAATCCTGGCCAGACTCATTCATAGACCGGAGAAGCTTGGCTTGGAACACCTGGAGTACCGCCATTGGTCATTTGGTCATTGTTACAAAGTGTTAACTTTTGATTAGTGACCGTGAATTTGAACTATTTATTTTCTTTCAAATATCTTATTGAATTTCTAATTTATTTAACTTTTCTTTGCTTTACATTTTTGTCTAATATACTACTAATATACTAAAGGGCAGTATTTATTTTATATATATTTTTTAATTAATACATTTATTCAACAAGAACTCATTTAATTGATCAAAAGTGACAGCAAAAACATTTATAATATTACAAAAGATTTAATATCGCAAATATGTTCTGTCTAAACTTTCTCGTTCATCAAAGAATTCACAAAATTAACCAGCATGATAATAATAAGAAATGTTTTTTTGAGCACCAAATCATCATATTATAATATTGTGAATAATTTACAATATTACTATTGTATTTTTGATCCATCAAATGCATAGCTTTTTATCTCTGTGTATTACTCATTTAAAATGAGACAAATATGCTATTATTTTAATCTCCAGTTCTGATTATATTTATCAGTTTAAATCATTTTTTAATGCTTCGCTAACTATCAGAGGACAGTAACCGGTTTTAAATTCCAGTTACGCAGATGGGGCACGATGTAATGCTTTACAATGTGCCCTGCCGTGCTATTCTATGACATTACCGATGTAATTCACACTATTTACTTTAATACATTTTAATGATAAACGATGAGAAACAGGTGAATAAATACTGACAGTCGACGGCAACATGTTAATCGTAAAAGGTGAATAAAGACTGACAGTCAATGTTTAATGTTAAGAAATTATTGTTTCAAGACATGTAAAGCATTTTGGCTCGTTTATGTGGGCTGTCCCAAGCATGGTTGCAATGTGTTCATTGTCAAACTCCAAAATCTGATTATTTTTTATTCTTAAAAAACGCCATTATTTTATTTGAAATAAATAATTATTTTATTTTATTGACAAAATATTTTAGTTTGTCTTTTAACATTTTAAGCTGTTATATGGTCATGTTACAATGTGCCCCTCAGATGTTACAATGTACCAAACCTACGGGGCATGTTGTCACATTTCACTTCCAATTTTTGAGAGTAAATAAAGAAAAACGTATACACTGTAATCATGAAACAAAGCGACATATTTGTGCTAGACAAGTGTGAAATTACTGTGGATAAAAAAATTATACTCTGAACCCCATGTGGATTTACACAAACTGAGAAAGTCAAAAAGTGTTACTTTGTGCCCCGCTCTCCCCTAATCTCAACGCCAACAGGTATGTTTAATCACAACTCGTGGCTGTGGTAAATGTGTGCAATATTAAACGACACTGTGACGCACTGGACAGCTTCGCATGGAGAAAGTAAATGAGCGAGGAGTGTGAGATTTATTGTGTACTAATATCCTAACTGTTGTTTTAATGATGTGCGAGTTGACATTTTGTAACTTTGCAAAAAAACGAACAAACACATCATGAGAGTTTTTCAGTGCCGGATGAAGGCTATCAGTTTACAATATAATTCAATATATGGGGGCAAAAATAAAATGCCCTGTAAGAAATTTAGTTTTTAATATTTATGTCGTGATAGTTAAGTAATGTCTAACTATATCAAGAGTGTTGCTTTCCCGAATGTCAGCGCGATCGCAAATTAATAGATTTTATATAACAGCTCAACAAACAAGACGCTAGTATTAAGTGTGTTATATTAGTCACAATGCTGTCTGTTTATCTCTGTTTTGGCAAGAAAAAGTTTTTAACAAAGCCGAAGTAATACCAATTGTGTGTCTCCGACGACTCTGAGGCAGCACTGTGTATTTTGTTACTGAATTAATCTGTGTTTTTGAACAAATTATTTGAGTCAATGATTCAGTGGCCCATTCATAAAGACAATCACTAGCTTAGTTTCTAAAGGAATCAGCCGTTTTGAATGAATGAGTCAATGGATCACTCATTAAGACGGAGACTTGCTGCCACCTACTGGCGGCTTTAGTGTCATATTTATTTATCCATGACAGGCTTAAAAACCAACCAAGGTGCTATCTCAAAAACACACTCTGCAAAATATGGTAATTATCACTATAAAAAAAGACATGTCAATATTGCACACCCCTAAAATAACCAAGCATCTAGTTGTCCTAGATTTTTTTTAATTATATTGTAGTTTGTATGGTTAATATTAATTTAAATAATTAATTGTGAGCAAACTAGGGTTTAACAAAAGGTAATTCGGCCCGCACAAGGGGACATTTTCTCCGATCCAGCCCCTTAAATGAGTTTGGCACCCCTGCGCTAAACGAATGCGTGAACAGGGCTGTTGTGACAAGGTTGCCGTGCGCTCCACTGACTAGTAGTACAGAAGCGCTATTGATCTAGTGCGCTAGCGATGCAGCTGTGGTCACGCTATGCGTTTGACGGGTTGAAACTTAAAGGTCTGACAGACCAGATGGCATGAGGTGAAGCTGATTTTGATGTAACTTTTCAAATGTATTGTAAAGATTGTCATTTTTTGAACTGGAACATACGGTGGCCGAGAAGTGCTAAACAAATCACAATTCTGAAAACAAAATAACAAATTACAAACGCAAATGCAAGTCTAAAAAACAAAATAACAATTCAGAAAACATTATAACAAGTCAGAAAACACAATGACAAATTCGAAAACAAAATAAGAAGTCAGAAAACACAACGACAAATCCGAAAACAAATTAACAAGTCAGAAAACACAACGACAAATCAGACAAACCGGAAGAGGTAGGTATAGTTTGAGACAGTGCCATTGGTTTGGGATTACTCACCGCTGACTGGACGAGACATCTGTCAATCAACGTATACAGGAAGAACCAGCCGAAGAACAGCAGAGTCGTGGTAGAAAGTTCGGAGATAGTATTAAAGTAGCTCAGTTTAAATGTATTGTATGAATTGCCCTTACTGTGGAATAAAAAATACGGAGTGTCTATTTACATTTAGTTAAAAGTGACTATAAATCATCAGCTCCAGTGGCGCAGATGGATAAGTGTGTGTCAGTTGACTTCTTGACTCTATCGATCTGGGTTCGATCCTGTCTTTTGCCGAACTTTTTTTTCCTCCCTTTTCAAATCTCGTATTAGCAATGGATTCTATTTACACTAAGTGAAAATAGCAGGATTTCTACTATCATGTATACTACTTGTTGCAAATAGTGGCAATTATCTGCACTTCAGTATTGTAGTACATTATAAAACAGTATGCAATAATAACGTATTGAGTGTAAATTATAATTTAAATTTTAATTATTAAATGGATGCCACCTTATTGGTACAATAAAGCCCTCCCTACACCTACCCTAACCCTACCCGAAACTTTATTTTCAACTTTTTGACTATTTCATTCATTTTTATTGAAAATAAATGCCTTAACGATGTGATATGAGATTTGAAAAGGGAGAGAAAAAAAAGTTCGGCAAAAGGTGGGATCGAACCCGGGTCGATCGCGTCAAAAAGCCAGTGACACGAACCTATCCATCTGCACCACTGGAGCTGTTGATATACAGCCACTTTTAACTAAATTTAAATATACACTCCGTATTTTTTATTCCACAGTAAGGGCAATTCATACAATACATTTAAAATGAGCTACTTTAATACCATCTCCGAATTTACAAGGTTTTCCTGTATACGTTGATTGACAGGGTGTGTCCAGTCAGCGGGGAGTAATCCCATACCAATGGCGCTTGTCTAAAACTATACCTACCTCTATACGGTTTGTCGATTTGTCATTGTGTCTTTCGACTGTTAATTGTATCGGAATTTGTCGTGTTTTTTCTGAAGGTTAGTTTTGTTTCGAATTTGCATTGTGTGTCTGACTGTTAGAATGTTTCGGAACTGTTGTGTGCTTACTGAATTGTTATTTGTTTTAGACTTGCATTTGCGTTTGTGTAATTGTTATTGTTTGCAGAATTGTCATTTGATTACACTTCTCGGCACACCGTAGGAAAAGCCTAATGATAGCAGCTTTTATTCCCACAGCTTCCCATGGGCTGCTTTGTACTACTGTCACGTCAAAAATGAGAGTGTCTGCTGAAGCCTCGCACTCGCACTCTCAGACATGAATTCTCAGACACTTGTACGCGTTGAGATAGAGAAGGACTTGCAGGCTTATAATTATTTTGTTTATTTTTTAGACTTTGTTGTTTTTTTTTTTGTTTGAATCTCCAAACATTTTACAACAGTAGCCAGGTGGTGAAGACAAGAAAAAAGAAACTAAATTACAAAGTCACTTGCAATCGCCACTTGCACTCTCCGATACCTGCGACGTCACTTGCAATCGACACAAATCGTGCGTGTTGCCAATGGAGACAAGACAATGGTGGTGATTAAACGATTAAAACTAATTTAGTACTAGGCCTATAACATCAGGGCCGTCCTGCAAGGAAAAAGACAAGACCCGCAAATCCGTGGCCACAGCACAGCAGAATATGAACGCATGCGCAAAGTCTCTCGTTAAACGTTTTCCTCCTGTAGAAAAACAAACAACTTAACATGGCTTAATGTAAGATGCTATTAAAATATCAAATTAAATATACAATCTATTAATATAATGAATATGCATATAGTATTTTCCTCCCATACCGCAAAACGTACGTGGCATAATGGACTAAAAAGGCCAAACTCAGTATGCTCCTCTACATTATTAATATACATAACTAATATGTACAGGCAAGCATGTGAGCCCAGAATAAATGCAACACGCACATGTAACACATTTCGTTTTTCGTTTTTCTATATAGAATAAACTGTCTACAGCTCTTTGATATCATTGTCTTTGTCCATTAAGCTACATTAAGTGTTTTATTTATAATGATTTTCTATAGGAGGAAAATTTTTAACATGCAATTTAACGCATTGCGTTCTGGGCTAGTCTGCTTGCCTGTACGGAGTTGATCCTTTTAAAATCACTTAATGCATTTCATAATGCACGTTCATATTTGTTGTTCTGTATATACTTGAGTCAACAACAAGACATATAGGCTACTGTATTGTCTTTATCATAGTCCGTTATTATGCAACATTAAGCGTTTTGCTGTATGGGAGGACAAGTGAAAGTTTGCGCATTGTGTTCATAGCCATATGCTTGCCTTGTAGTACATTAAATAATAATATATCAAATTTGATCTTTTAATTGAACTTAATGTATCTGTCAGTAATTAACAATAGGTCCCTATAGATTCTCTTTGCCACCTGGGAAATTCTCAGTCCCTTAAAGTGTATACGGCCGGGAAGCAAGAAAACACACATTCAAATGTATTCTCAATACTTAAATTTATTCATAGAAATACAGATATTATATAGGCATAGGTCGAGGGGAGTTTCAACCACTTTTAACCAATTCGAGCATTAGAGGACATAAATATAGGATGTTGGCCAAAAAGTGTATACAAATGGCCATGTAAGGAAAATATGGACATATTAGGAATAGACTTTGGCGAAGGATGCTGAACTCGCTTCATAGTTCATCACAAACTCCTTTACCTTAGAGTCCTAGCTTTCGTGTCCTCGTCTGAACATTTGAACTCAGAAAAGCTAATGCATACATGTGCGCATGCGTACCTCGAATATGAGTAATAGATATTAAAACATAATACAAGAGAGGGAGAGAGATCAGATGGAGGAGGGGGATTCAGAGAGAAAACAGTGATGTACAGGGAGGGCGAGTGAGAGAGGAGAAAAGAAAAGGAGGGGGGAAAACATCTGGAACCAATAAAGACAGAGAGTGTTTTCTAACAGTATCTTAATACATTACACCATGTTAAATGTTTATGTTTTTCTACAGGAGGAAAACAACGAGAGACTTTGTTGCGCATGCGTTCATATTCTGCTGTTCTGTAGCAACGGATTTGCGGGTCTTGTCTTTTTCTCGCAGGACCCTGTACGTTCCCTTTATAGTACTAAATAGTTTTTAATCGTTTAATCAACACAGTGTCTTGTATCAATTGCAACACGCGATTTGTAATGTGAATGGCAAGGGACGTGCAGGATTCGGCGAGTGGAAGGTGGAGATCAAGTGACATTGTAATTTAGTTTTTTTTTTCTTGTCTTCACCACCTGGCTATTTTGTGTAAAATGTTAAGAGATTCAATTAAAAAAAAGAATTAATAAATTAAATTAAAAATAAAAAAGACTGCAAGTGATGTTACTTGCGGAAGCGCAAGTGTTTGAGAGTGCAAGTCTGAGAATGCAAGTCTGTGAGTGCAAGTGCAAGGCTGCAGCTAGAGCCTCTTGCCAAAAACCTTTACTGAATGTTTTTTTTTTGAGTATTTTATGACCGTAAAAGACTGACTTGCCATTTAATAATTTTTTTGTATCTATGAACTGTTCTTGTCCTTTACCTACTTATATTATATAGATGAATAAATATTATACAGAGTTTAGAGTGCTTTTTTTTTTTAATGAAAAACCTTAAATAGTTGACTGACCACAAAGTAAAAAAAAAAAACGCAAATGGGTCATTATAAAAAAGTGTGAAACAATAACCCAGATGTATTCTGTTCAATATGTACGCAGCGCGGTTCAAATCATCCAGAAATGGTTGTTTTTAACCCAGCATTTTTTAGGGTGTGGACAATTACAATGATGCTGACACATATGGAAAGAAAGACAGAGTTTTCTCAGTCACATACCTGTATTTGTGTCTGTGTGTCTCCTGCAGAGCTTTAGTAAGTGCTAATCTTCCTCTCAGCACCTGTCTGTGTCATTCATCTTCCCTCAACTGATCTGTCCTCTCCTGTTGTCCTCCTGTTGTGCTGCCTTCCTCACAGTCAACTCATCATCATCAGCATGAAACCTCTCTCGTTTTAGGTCTGATTGTTAGTTTCTCTCTTTCTTGAAAAGACGCGGTTATATCAATCCAGCTTTAATCTGCTTAATCGCTCTCTCTGCAGCTCCTCCTCTCAGTTACTTGTACTCCTGCCAGTCTCACAGCATTTCTCAATCACAAATACACTGTGTATGAATGCAAATATTTCATATGTTCACCAAGAACAAACACCTTAAAACACTGATCATTAACTGTTTAATGATTATTAATTTTGTCAAATGAAAACTGCTAAAAGAAGTGCAATGTTATTAGTATTATTAAGATGCGCAGCATATGGTTTGAGAATTCTTGTCTAATGTGACTGGTTGTAGTTATAGTAACTGTCTCATAATCTGATTGGCTGCTGTGTTTGTAGTAAAGACAAGAACAGGAGGTCAATGGTGTGTGTGTGTGTGTGTGTGTGTGTGTGTGTACCTGGTATTCCCTATATTATGGGGAGCAAATATCCCCACAGGTATAGTAATACCAGTAAATTTAGACCTCATGGGGACATTTCTTTGGTCCCCATGAGGAAAACAATTTAAAAATAATAAAGGAATTATGATTTTTTTTTGTTTCAAAAATGCAGAGTTGTGTGGGAATTAGGTAGGGCAGGGTGCCCCAACCCTGCTCCTGGCCGATCGACTGTCCTGCCAAGTTTCCAGCTCCACCCTAATCAAAAACCCTTGAAGCAAATAATTGGGGGTCTTTAAGCTCACTTAAAAAATTAAATGCAGTGTCTTTGATTAGAGTTGAGCTAAACTTTGCCAGGGCAGTCGATCGCCGGAGAAGGGTTTTGGAATATAGGATAGGATATAGGATAGAAAATACAGTTTTTACAGTATGTAAACCATTACACCTATGGATAAACCACATATACAAACGTGTGTGTGAATAAAAGATTCAGATTGCAAAAGCTAAAATAATAGTGACTGGAAAAATTCTACACATTTAATTACAAGTGGTTTGGAATCACAAATGTCAAATCAAATCTGGAATAAACAATGGTTTGTGTTCTTATTGCATCATTTAACTAATTGGATATACAGTTAATTTCTTTATCTTTATCAATAAACTCTTTATCAATTTTCTTCAATCTAACAATATTTGCCTTGCTACATTTCTATTTTTGTTGATTAACATTCTTTATATTGTGACAGTATCATATGTTTTATCTCCATTGTCAACACTGACAGGTTGTATAACCAGTGGGGCATTGTTATTTCCTGTGTCATTCATGTCTGGGTTGAAGTAGGCCAGTAAGCTCTCTGTAAAGTGCTGTCCTGTGAATGAGTAGATATGTGTGCGTGCACTCGTATCATAAAATGATACCTGACCTTTTTCGTAATCCACATATATGCCAATTCTCTGTGGAAGAGTCTTTAGTGACAGAAGCACTGATTCACCGTCACAGGCCCTGTACTCGGTGCCCCCTCTCAGGCAAACTGCCCAGTAACCATCCTCTGGGCTCAACGTCACCAAACCCTTCCTGTTGACAGATTTCCTGGCCACTCCCAAGTCCCAAGCTGTTTTACCTGAGACTCCAACTTCCCAATAACCCCTTCCCCTTGAGATAGGCTCTCTTGCCAGGACACATGGTGCCATGTCAAAACGTTCAGCATTGTTTGGAACATTGCGTTCTACATTGCCATCAGTCACACACTTCCTGTCTGCAGACACCACCAACCAGGGGTTTGATGTGTCAGGGTCAAGGGTCATATCCACTGCAAGAATTAGATCAGACAAAGTCATAGTAAGTTTTCTGATAAACAGAAGTATGTAATTTATAGTGTATCCACATGTTTTACTATAACAAAGAAGCAGTTGGAAATGTACCAGAACTGTAGGTGATGAAGTGTAGATATACTGTATGTATAAGATTTTCAAAGATTAAAGTAAAGCTTCAAGATGGTTCAACGTTTCAAATAAAGACTCAAAGTTGTTAAAGATTTAAGAAAAAAAAAATGTAATTAAAATATTCCAGATGGTTCGAAGACTCGAGTAAAGATTCAAGATGGTTCAAGGAATCAAGTAGGAAGATTGTTAAGTATTTGTGATGTTTAAAAGGTTCAAGAAAAATGTAAAATTGTTAAAAAACTTAAGTAAAGATCAATATGCGTAAATTACATATTCAAGTGGATTCAATGATACAGAAAAAAATAGATGCTTCAAATCTCAAATACAGACTCAGGAGAGCTAAGGGGAAAAAAAAAACATTAAATGCATTAACAAAAAAAAATAAATAAATCATAATGGTTTCAAAACAAAATGATCCATTAAAGATTAAAGTAAGACCAAGATTGAGTCTTTTTAATAGGATTTTTAATAGATCTTTTAGAGTCCACTTATATAGAATATTTATAGATCCATTCTTAAATATATGATATAATTATCTTAAATACCTGCATACTGGGATATTGCCCTCAAGTTATGTGGACAAATAAATAAATAAAATAAATATAATATAAGATATATAATAATAATATATAGATATATATAATATATATATAGTATATATATATCCAATCAAATTATATGTAACTTTCCTTACATTAGAATACTAACATTTAGTTGTTGTTTTTAGCTACAAATGATATAAAAATAATAGTAACCTCGCTTTTGTTGACGGTGTAGATTTGTGTTTCACGACGTCTCTGCAGCATAGGGTTTCTATGCGCACCATCAGACCCGACGGTGTGCAACATGACCTGAGCCAGCTTTTACAATTAGGCACCTCGACTGAACTACGGCAGCCTGGAAGGGTCAAATACAAATACAATAATTAAAGTTATCTCCTGGTAACACTATTCAGTATTTTATTATATATTAATGAAGAGTTCAGTGCAAAAGACACTAAGCGCCATTGAATTTTCATCTAAATGAACATTTATCAGGCTCCTACTTTATGTTCAGTTCTTTCCCATTATAGCATAGAATTTATCCTTGACATTAAAGTAAATATGACTGACCTGCGGCATAGGAGCTGATAAAAATGCTAATTTAGATAAGCATTTCACGATGCACTTAGAGGCTTTGCATCTGCAATTTTCATATATATATATAATATATACTATATATATATATATATTATAATATATATATATATATATACAGTGCGTGCTTGAAAGTTTGTGAACCATTTAGAATTTTCTATATTTCTGTATAAAAATAACCCAAAAAAAGTCCTGAAAGTTGACAAAGAGAACCAAATCAAACAAATGAGACAAAAATATTTTCTTTGCCATTTATTTATTGAGACAAATGATCCAGTGTTAAATATTTGTGAGTGGCAAAAGCATGTGAATCTTTGCTTTCAGTATCTGGTCTGACCCCCTTTTGCTAAATTAACTGCAGGTAACGTTTCTTGTATCTGCTGATCAGTCCTGCACAACATCTTGAAGGAGTTTTAGCCCATTCCTCACTTCAACTCTGTGATGTTGGTGGGTTTCCTCCTATGAACTGCTTGCTTCAGGTCCTTCCACAAAATTGCAATTGGATTAAGGTCTGGAATTTGACTCAGTCATTCCAAAACATTAACGTTGTTCTTCTTTAACCATTCTTTGGTAGAAAGACTTGTGTGCTTGGGGTCGTTGTCTTGCTGCATGACCCACTTTCTCTTGAGATTCAGTTCTCAGACAGATTATAATTAATTGTTCCATCAATGATGGCAAGCCGTCCTGGACCAGATGCAGCAAAACAGGCCCAAAACATGATACTACCACCACCACGTTTCACAGATGGTATAAGGTTCTTATGCTGGAATGCAGCGTTTTCTTTTCTCCAAACATAACACTGCTCATTTAAACCAAAAGTCCATTTTGGTTATCTGTCCACAAAACATGTCTCCAGTAGCTCGGCTTGTCCGCATGATCTTTAACAAAACGCAGGAAGATGGCAGGCAATGTTTTCTTTTTGGAGGCACCGTGGACACCATGGGTGTTCAGTGTTCTCCTGATGATGGACCCATAAACACTGACTAATGTTAATGTGAGAAAGGCCTTTAGTTGCTTAAAAGTTACCCTGGGTTCCTTTGCAACCTTACAGACTATTACATCTTGCTTTTGGAGTGATCTTTGTTGGTCAATCACTCCTGGGGAGGGTAACAGTGGTCTTGAATTTCCTCCATTTGTCCACAATCTGTCTGACTGTGGATTTGTGGAGTCCAAACTCTTTAGAGATGGCTTTGTAACCTTTTCTAGCCTGATGAGCAACAGCAACTCTTTTTCTGAGGTTCTCAGAGATCTCCTTTGTTTGTGCCATGATTCACTTCTACAAACATTATCAGACTTTGATAGATCCCTGTTCTCTAAATTAAACAGGGCAGGCAATGACACCTGATAGTAATTTCACTGATTGAAAACAACTCTGAAAAACAGACTCTAATTTCACCTTCAAATTAAAAGCTAATCCTAGAGATTCACATACTTTTGCCACTCACAAACATTTAACACCGGATAATTTTTCTCAATAAACAAATGACAAAGTATATATTTTTGTCTCACTTGTTTGTTTGGGTTCTCTTTGTCTACTTTCAGGACTTGTGTGAAATTTTGATTATGTTTTGTGTTATATTTATGCAGAAATATAGAAAATTATAAAAGGTTCACAAACTTTCAAGCAGCACTGTATAAACAGTGCGCTTGAAAGTTGTGAACCCTTTAGAAGTTCTATATGTCTGCATAAAAGAACACAAAACATAATCAATAAATTTCACAGTGTTATATATATATATAATATATATATATGTCATATAAAATTAAAAACCAGGCAATTCAGTATGGAGTTATGACATTATTCAGTGTGCATGTCAAAAAATAGTAAAAAGAGTCTTTAATATATATATTATCTATTGTTTTTTTTTTGTTTTTTCTGAATACACTGAAGATGTCTAAATTCATACTGAAATAGCCATTTGTTCTGCTATTAAATGATTCAACCTGCACATCCAGCTGAAAAGATGCTATAGCACAGAAGAGTAACCTGTATAAGGTAGAAGTGATCTTCAGAACATGACAGCTTTTCCAGTTCAGAGTTTCTAGCATTCAGTTTAGCGATCTCCCTCTCCAGCTCTTTAATGAGACTCTCTACACGTTTCTCTTCAGTTTTCTGTTTGTGTTTCATCGTCCTGAGCAGCTCAGACTGGCTTCTATCAATAAACTGCTGCAGTGCGGTGAAGACTTCAACACTGTATGCCATCTCTCTTTCTGTGTTCTCCTAAAAGAGAAATAACAAATCAACATTTCAAGAAAGGGCTTGTGTTAAGTGCATTCCTACTTTGGTAAGCTAATAGGATGAGATTCTTAAACACTTTAGGTGGCAGCTTTATCATCTGTTTTAGCATTACATTTAATTTCAGTAATGGTTATGTCACATTGTCTACAAAGAACAAAGTTTTGAACATAATTACAGTTAGATTTTAGTAATTAGTAATTGGGTAATTTCTATTCCACCTTTGACTAAATAAAAGTAGTGAATATAAACTGTAGTTTGTGGGCTCTTACTTTATTTAGTTTTATAGAGTGTCTGAGTTCATCAGCTTTACTCCATCTATCCATAATCATCCGCTTCAGGTCAGACTGTGTCTTTAATAACTGAGTCTATGACAAAGACAGAGAGAATATGGATGTGCTCACAATTCTGTCTCATGAAAATACAGAAACTACATGAGCATAACTGTGAAACAAAACACATGTTGATAAAAAAAGACTGTGTCAAGACAGTAATGAAGATCTAATTATAATCAAGAATAATTATTCAAATTCAAATGTAATGATTCCTCTTTAAAAATCATATGTAAAAGTTTTAGACTTTTTGATATAGGTCTTTGTTGTTTTGTGGTGAATTATGAGCCAGACAGGTTATTTGTGTGGTCACCCATTTATAACTTTTTTATAATTTTTAATCATTTATATCGATATATTTTCGGTTTATGAGGCTGTTTGTTTTTCCCCCCCATGTCAGATCAAATGCAAATCAACTGAAATGTAAAGTATTTGCATTTGAAACTTGAAAATATTGCATGTTTGTAGACTTTTATATTAAAAATAACCAAAAACACAACAGTCAGTCTCCAGAAAAAGAATTGAAAGTACTAAAAGTAATAGTTACTATTACTAATAATAATATTATTATTATTCTTAGCATACATTTAATTACATATAAACCTTTTTAGACAGACCAACCATGAATGACCAGAAATGATGAGACATTTTGCATAAGCTTAAATGCATTATGTTTTAATATATTGAGTATATTATATTATGATTAATCTGTTTTAAATTTTGGTAGATCGGAATTGCTGAATTCCCTGTGAATAACAAAACTCCTCATAATGAGATCCAGCATGTTGAAAATGGAAATGACACCAAAAGTAATCAGCACTGATGGCATTGCAAATAATATTTATCTCACTGCACTATCAATCTAGTTAAATACAGTATCTGTACATATTGTTTGAATGCTTGGCAATAAGATATTATATTATACCATTGCTTTTGCTTTAAATAAAATGGCAATCCTTCACTGGACAAGTAGCAAACCTTTCTCTCTGCCCATTCTCTCTCCACTGGTATTGTGTGGTGTGTGCTGTGTTCTGTATTCATGCAGAGCACACAAACAGCAGACTGGCCATATCTGCAGTAAAGCTCCAGAGGTCTTTCGTGTATCCTGCAAATGCGCTTGTCCATCCGCTGCGGCTGCACCAGTGTGTGCTTGGTGAACCTGGAGGTGTGAGAAGTCACATGTACCTCACAATATGATGCCACACACACCAGGCATGATTTTACAGCACAGGACACTTTCTCTAATGGGCACATGTCACATAAAACATTGTGTGATGTGACTGGACGATACTCTGCTGACCTCTGACCCCTCTGATTACGGATTTGTTTGGCCATTTCACGAGCAAAAGAATTTTCACAGAGCTCTGGTGTTTCCTGGAAAACCATGGAGCATTTGGGGCAATGGGAGGAGCCAGATGCTGTCCACTGTGCAAGGATACATGACTGGCAAAACGTATGACCGCATGGGAGGGACACAGGAAGGGTGAAAACATCTAGACACACTGAGCACTGGAACAACTCCTTAGACAGAAGTGGGGTGGAGGATGACATCACTAGGGTGGATAAACAGGGAAGAAAAACACAGTGGTATCATGAATAATTGGATGTATTTAGAAACCAGTACAAATAACAAGATGAATATAAACACGAATGGGGTGGCAGATTTTATGTGTGGCTGGTGCCATTAAATAGAGCAAACACTGAAATAGCAATGACTAAAGTTACAGTTAATAGTGACGATATTTATTTCCTCATTATAAACCCCAGTAAATTACACTCAGAAAGCACCAGAATCTATGATCTTCTTTAAAGGGGTCATATGATGTTGCTAAAAAGAACATTATTTTGTGCATTTGGTGTAATGCAATGTGTTTATGCGGTTTAAGGTTCATAAAACACATTATTTTCCACATAATGTACATTATTGTTTCTCCTCTATGCCCCACCTTTCTGAAACGCGTCGTTTTTTACAAAGCTCATTGGTCTGAAAAGCAAGGTGTGCTTTGATTGGCCAGCTATCCAGTGCATTGTGATTTTTTTTAATTTTCGGCGAATCCTCGAGGCGTGTGACGGAATGGTACGCCAGCGTACCTCTGTGATGCCGGTGTTGTGGCGACGAGGGCCTGTGCGAACCCCCAACTTCTCCCCGGGCACGCAGCAAAAAATGGATGCCACAATGCTCGGGTGTGTTCACGGTGTGTGTGTGATGTGTGGGTGTGTGTGTGTGTGGTGTGTTGTGTGTGTGTTGGTGTGTTGATGTGGGTGTGTGTGTGTTTTTGTGACAAATGAGGACATATTTGTATAATGACAAGGGTATGACATAGGTATTACAAGGAGGAGGTGACTTTTCAGGACATTACCCCCATGTCCCCACTTTTCAAAACGCAAATCACACAGAATGGAGTGTATTGAAAAACTGAAATAGCACAAAGTCTCCTGTGAGGGGTAGGGTTAGGGTAGGGTTGGTCTTGTAGGGCAATAGAAAATATCTACGGTCGTACAGTATAAAAAACCGTTACGCCCTATGGGATTGCCCACTTTTCACAAAAAAGCTATGTGTGTGTTGGTGTGGTGTTTTTTAAAAGGATGTATACGTATTTCATGTGACTAATATGTAAAGACCTGTAAAGTAATGGGAATAATTTTAACTGTAGTGTCGTATTCCTTACATTTAAAGTTTTTTAAAATAATCTAAAAAAATACCTGAAATCACTATATGGGTAATTTCAAAAGATATTAAGATATAACATTAGTTCGTGTGGCATAAAAATGACAAGTACACGGCATATTTTAGTTGATATATAGGCTGCCATATTTCAAGACAAATAGAACAAAAATGTTATTCATTTTCAATGAACATTGCAAGAAGTGTCAAAATCATTCCATTTAGTTTGTGATAAGTATATCTTTTAATGTATAGTATGTCCGTATAATGATCTCTTTGCAAAGGAGATTTTGCACAACTTATTGTATAATCCACTAAAACAAACCACAATCAAAAGCCGGAGGATCCTGCTCATGAGGGGGTTGTGTTGTTTGTTTTTGACATTTTGCACTTCTTTTTAGAGAAAATACTTATTAATTTTTTAGATACATAATGTATATATTACAGTATATATATATATATATATCTGTGAATTATGTGAACGTCCTGTGTATTCTGTTTTCATTTGGTGTTTCATGTTCAGAGTTTCATCTTGCTGCCTTGTCACTAAACATTCACCAAGAGGTCAAAGTCCAACAAAGGCAGGTGAGTACTATACTCAGTTAGTGTAGTGCCCAAGAAATAATTTACACTTGTTACTTTCATTGTAAAGCTATAGGCAAATCATGAAATCATGGGTAAAATAAGATTTGTTTAACTACCCATTCCCTGTAATAAGCATTTGTAACAGAACTCTTACCTGTAAGAAAAGGTGTTTCAGTCAGGAAACAGAAGAAGCACTGTTTTCACCAGCAGCTGAATGACAATTGTAAGTGATTGCGAGGTTTAACCCCACCTCTTTTGGCAGGGATGGGATCCTGCTCCATGGAACTGTTCAGTTAACCGTTGAGTAAAGGTGTGTAATATCTTGCATAAGCCCCACACCTGCTAACACTTATTTCTAACATAATCCTTTTTAAACCCCTTGTATAAATAATAAAATGGAATAAAGCTTTTCTGCTTTCAGCTTCGAACAAGGAGGCACGAATTTCATCACGCAATCCCTCGACATAGCCATAATGTAACTTTACTTCTTTTCTTATTTTGTAAACAAACAAAAAACTTCAAAGCAGCACAGAGCGCAAGGCACACATACACTCACACACACACAATATGGTCCCTGAAGACAAAGACACCTGAAGGTATGTCCGTTTCACATCTATTTATATCCTCTCAGGTGCACACATTCCAATGATTTCACAGACCGATGTAAGCCAAATTCTTGGTGTATTTGACACACATGTTTCACAACCGGTTGAACAAAGAATGTTCTAATCAGCATTAAAGAAATGCAGCATCGAGTGTAGCTTTTGATAGGGAACGGCTGTATCAGTTCTTGTGCTATATCAAACCCCGATGTACAAAACTGGCATTCAAAAGCAGTACATTTAGATCAATAGCAGTGTAACTAAATGCTTAGTAAGAATAGTTATTTTTGCATAAAGAACTCTTGCACAAAGAACATTTTGCAGTGCGTGATGATGAACGGGTATTTAGGATGGTACTGATGTGTTGTCTCTTTTCGTTTAATGTTTTGAGAAGACCTGAATGAAGCAGTAATGAATGAACTAGTCAATCAATGCAAGGAAGAAAGCTATCATTTTGCCTTGTTTATCTAAGTTATCTAAGCTTTGGTTTTGTTTTTTCCCCCCATAATCACATTAAGCATGGGCGAGAGAAAGAGAGACAGACCACTAGAAATGGGGGTGGATGGATGCATGGCAGAGGAGGGTAAATACATCATGGATTAGAACTAGCCATGTTTGTCTTCTGGCTTTAGGGAACATACGTGCGCATACGCATTTTTAAATATACACAATGTATGAGGTATGAACCAAATCCTCAGCCTTTAAATGTGTGAATAGGCTGTATAAAGTCTATAGACTTCAATGTAGCCTACAGTACCAGGGGCCTGTTCTTCGTACATAGCTTTGTAACAAATGTCTGGACTTTTATAAGGAAACAGCCAAGCGAACAAAACTACATGAATGTTATAATAGATAAATGAATCGATTTTATTTTAATTTTTTACATGATACCCAATTATTTATATTCACAATTTCTAATATTTGTACAGGTTTTACATTTTTATTTCAATGTAGTAATTAGCAATTCATTTAATTTTATATTTGAACAGATTTGTTACTTGACAGCATTAATTTAAGTTTCTCAAGGGTCAAGATCATGTTATCTGCATCTGTGTAAGCCACTCCCATAATAGCTGTCATCACTCAAATTAATGCTCTCAAACGACTCTGCATTATCCGTATAGCATGTGTGTAAGACTCGAATTCAATTATGAAGTAATAATTTTATGACTAATAAATATTTCAGTGAGTAAAACTGTCTGTGTCTGTAGTATTAAATACTACACAACATTATTATATTATCTTTAAATTACATTTTAAATGATTATTCTTTTTAAATTATTGTCCCTGGATTACTAGGGTACTCTTGTAATAAAGTAACGATAGAGGACAGATTTTAAGTATCAATTCTGCTTAAAAAGATGCGATCTAATCCTGTTTACATAAAATAAACCCGCTCCCGAGTAGTTAAGTTTAGGACCTGTTGCTATGACAGCAATTCCGGGATGAGCTTCGAAGAACCACATAATTCAAGATCATGCCAAATATATACAAATATATATATGACCATGAATATATCTGTCCCAAAATAAATATTGTTGTTTACATAGTTCATAGTTAGTTTAGTTAGTAAGTTAGTTTAGTTAGTAGAGTTGTTACTCATAGAGTTGAAAAACTCTTCAAATCCAGTCAGCATCAATAATAACTGAATATATATATATATTTTTTCTTTTCTTTTCCTTCATGATAAAGACATTTCTTATTCAGATATTTCTCATTTCTTAACAGTTTTTTTTTCTTTCTGAGATTTACTGGACAGGGTCTTCCACACATCCTCTTTTTGTGTCATTATGTTCATCTGTAGCAGCCATTTGATTCTTGACACACTGCTGGTATGAGATTTGTGAATATGGGTGTCCGTGTTCGGCGGACTGCTGAACCAGCAGAACCACAACCTGAACCAGAACATGAGCACCATCCTGCTCACCCAACTCATCATGACTATGAAAACATGAAGAACAAGTTCATGAATGAACTGGAACATCTTCCATGTAAGTACCTACACTTAGCTCTACATTAAAATAAAAGAGCAAGACTAAAAAAAAAAGCACAGAATTAATAGAGTAGGTATAGATCAAACAGTTAATTTATTACATTTATAAATAATTCTATGAAGTTCAACTCATTGCATTTAATTGCATTAAAATACAGAATACACTGATTGTGTTGTGATTGTGTAACCTTCACAGGACACAATATCATTCTTCATTTTAATTTTCTTCTCTGACTCGTTATCGGCATTTGATGAGAAGTCAGATTACATAAAAGGGGCACTTTGATTTATAGTTGTTGTTCAGCTTTACAGATGATGACAATTTCAAATTAAAAGTACATTGAATTAATGTGACACAACACTAAGCGACAATTGTCCTGTGTGATTTATGTCCTGTACCTGTTTTCATGGAGACTGACCAGCTCTCTGCTCTCTGTAGTGCCGATTTGGGCTGTAGCAGCCAGCGTAGTGGTGGTTCTCGCCCTTGTGGCTTGTTTTACATATTGCATTTTCAAGAAATGCTTTGGCAAGAAGAAGAAATCCAAGAAAGCTAGAGAGAGGAAGAGAGCAGGACGGAGAAAAATAGAAGGGACAGAAAGAAAGGGTGAAGGAGAACAAAAAGTGCAAGAAGAAATACCCAAATACAACCTCAAATTGAAAGTTTTTTTAATCATGTTATAAAAAAGTTAACACTTTACAGCAAGGTCTTATTAGTTCCCATTCAGTCAGTCACGTTCTACGTTACGTCAGTGACTGACGAATTGGGATTTCGCCCGAGAGCCCAATCACCTTAGAGTGTAAACTAAACAAGCCAATGACAGTTGGCGTGCGTGTTTCGCCACGCGCACCCTGCCCCGCAGCACGGGTATAAAAGGAGAGCGCGTGCAAACGCACATCAGCTTTTCGCTTCGGAGCCGAGCCTTCTCAGGACGAATCTCCGCGAGTGTTTGGAAGAAACAGTTGGCGTTGGTGTTACGGCGCGTCAGCGGGGGTTGCCATTCAGTGCTGCTCATCTTAGGCGTGCTGCAGCTGCCATTCTGCGGTATCGCCGCAACCTCCCCTGGGCGCTTCAACGCTCTCACTAAAAGAGTGTTTTTTCCATTTCTAAAAGAGCAAATTCTAAAAGAGCTCAACGAGCAACGGGCGTCTTTTTAAAGATAGCTTCCCGCTCATGCTTTTCTGGATGTGGTCGTTTCCTGGCTACATCTGATGGTCATGATCGCTACATCTCATGCCTGGGCTTACAGCACGCTGAAACAGCGCTCATGGATGAGTCATGTTCTCAGTGCGAACATGACCATCGCGACGTTGCGGTCTATATACCTCCTCATTAAACAGGGGGGGGTATCCCCCTTGCCATGCCCCGCTCTAGCTCCTCTGGTTCTCGGAGGGCTACTTCGGTTCATGGTCAGGGAGACCTGAGGGTTACAGTGAGAGCTTCCCCGTCGAGTACGTCTCCGCGTGCCTCTCATTCCTCAAGCACATCGCACTACCTGGTGCTTCCGGACGAGTGTGCTGTGTCCTCGGACAGGGCGGGGTCTAGCATCTTGTGCGGGGCACAGGCAGAGGACGGGATGTCGATCGCTGCATCGGAGGGCAAGTTAGGCTCTGGAGATGAGGATTTGGCTTTGCTGCCTCCGTCAGGAAGAGTGGCGTTTGCCCGAGTCAGATCCAGAGCTGACCGCTATGCTTTCCCGGGCCGCTGAGAGCGTTGGGCTGCACTGGAGGGCTCCGCCTTCTCCCGAACGCTCGAGGCTGGATGATTGGTTCCTGGGGGCGCAGGCCGGGCGTCGGCAGCCGCCTCCGGTTCCATTCTTCCCTGAAGTGCATGAGGAGGTTACTAAGTCTCGGAAGGCACCTTTTTCTACCCGGAACAGGCTTGGTGCCTCCTCCGTCCTCGCCACCCTCGACGGTGGGGCGGCCCAATGGTATGTGGACATCCCTCCGGTTGAGCGTGCGATGCAGAGCGCCGCCGCCTGGATAGGTAGTCCACGCCTTCCGTCCAGGGCCTGTAGGTTCTCATCCGCTCTGACGGCTAAGGCTTACAGTGCTGCTGGACAGGCCGCTTCCGCCCTGCACGCCATGGCCCTCCTGCAAGTCCACCAGGCCAAGGCGTTGAAGCAGTTGCACGAGGGTGGTGCTGACCCGGGTGTGCTGCAGGAACTGCGCACGGCGACGGACCTCGCGCTAAGGGCGACGAAAGTCACAGCACAGGCCCTGGGTCAGACGATGTCCACATTGGTGGTCCAGGAGCGCCACCTATGGCTGACCTTGGCGGATATGAGGGAGACCGACAAGCATTGCTTCCTGGACTCCCCGATCTCCCAGGCCGGCCTATTCAGCGAAGCGGAGGAGGGCTCTGCCCACAGTTCTCCGCCGCACAGAAGCAGACGGAGGCGTCTCGACACATCCTGCCCCGGCGGTCGGCTGCTGCAGCCACCCCACCGCCGGCTGCAGCCCTCTGTCTGCTCGTCGCCGAGAGCGCCCTCCTGCGGCCTCCATCTCCGCTCCGGCGCGGCCACAACAGCGGCCTTCACAACGGCCGCAGCGTGGAGATGGCCGCAGGAAAGCGGCGCAGCCCGTCTCCGCCCCTGCCAAGCCCGTGAAGCGCCAGGGCGGGCGGCGTCCCTGGGACGGGCGACCCGTGGGTTCTTGGATCCGGCTCTTCAGGAGATGTTGACTGCACCACTCCTTCCCCCGGCGGAGGGCCGGGTGGAGAAACCTTTGTTCCTGTTTTTTTCTGTTCCGCTGCTGGCTACCCAGCCAGTGGTGCCCAAAACCTCAACAGAAGAGCGGGTTCCTTTTTCCCCGGGTTCCAAGAGGGCGAGGATCGCAGTGCGCGAGACCCAGTCTCCACATGGCCGTCCCCCTCTCCCTTCGCCAATGGACAGCAGGGTTCAGTCCAAGGACACTACACCTCCTCACGAGCCCCCTGCCCAGCCGTGGAGCCAGGTAAGTGGCGCGCCGCGCACTCAGACCCCACCCTGGGACGCACGGAAGCCTCCCGTGTTGGTCCCTTATGTGCTCCACTTCGCTGCCCCACTGCGGGTACGTCGGTGTCTCCCTGGTCCCGCTAGTTCGGTCACTGTGGGCCTGGTTAGCTCTCCCCAGGCCGTCTCGCTGGCTCATGAGAACCATCAGACTCGGTTACGCGATTCAGTTCGCCCGGCGCCCTCCCTAGTTCAGGGGCATTCGGTTCACCTCTGTGCCAGACAACAGCTCCGGTCTTGCGTGCAGAGATCGCGGTCCTTCTAGCGAAGGACGCGATACAGCCGGTCCCTCGCCAAGATGATTCTGTTTTTCAGCCCTTACTTCATTGTACCCAAGAAAGGCGGTTGGTTACGACCGATCCTGGACCTGCGCATACTGAACCGAGCCCTTCACAAGCTCCCGTTCAGCATGCTGACGCAGAGACGCATCTTTCATGCGTCCGTCCTTTCGTTTGGTTTGCAGCGGTCGACCTCAAGGACGCGTACTTTCATGTCTCGATTCTCCCTCGACACAGACCGTTTCTCCGCTTTGCTTCCGAAGGGCAAGCATATCAGTACAAGGTCCTCCCCTTCGGGCTATCCCTGTCGCCTCGTGTCTTCACCAAGGTCGTGGAGGCAGCCCTCGTTCTGTTGAAGCCAGGCTTCGCTGTGTCGTCACTACCGCGACGACTGCTCATACTAGCTCAGTCTCAGGATCAGTTGTGTGAACACAGGGATTTGGTGCTCTCACAGCTCTGCCTGTTGGGCCTTCGGGTCAACTGGAAAAGAGCAAACTCTCCCCCATGCAGAAGATCTCTTTTCTCAGCATGGAGCTGGACTCGGTCCACCTCTCAGCACGTCTCTCAGTAGAGCGTGCGCAGTCGATGCTGAACTGCCTGGGGTCCTTCCAGTGCAAGACGACAGTTCCACTGAAACAATTTCAGAGGCTCCTGGGGCATATGGCATCCGCAGCCGCTGTCACGCCGCTCGGTTTGCTTCATATGAGACCGCTTCAGCGTTGTCTTCACGACCGGGTCCCGAGATGGGCATGGCGACATGGCACTTACCGGGTTTCTGTTACCCCTTTCTGCCGTCAGACCCTCAGCCCGTGGATAGATCTTGCCTTTCTTTGGACAGGGGTGTCCCTTGGGCATGTATCCAGGCATGTTGTTGTGTCAACAGATGCCTCTGCCAGGGGCTGGGGTGCGTTGTGCAATGGGAATGCAGCTGCGGGGCTCTGGTCGGGGCTCCGATTGCAGTGGCATATCAATTGCCTAGAGTTGCTAGCAGTATGGCTTGCTCTGAGCCGCTTCAAATCGCTGCTAAATGACAAGCACGTATTGGTCCGTACGGACAATACTGCGACCGTTGTGTACATCAACCACCAGGGCGGTCTAACCTCACGTCTCATGTCACAACTCGCCCGCCATCTCCTCCTCTGGATTCAGAAGCATCTGAGGTCGCTTCGCGCCGTTCCCATCCCAGGCGAGCTCAATCGTGCAGCCGACGAGCTCTCACGTCAGCCCGCCCTTCCGGGAGAATGGCGACTCCACCCCGAGACAGTCCAGCTGATTTGGAGATGCTGTGGGGATGCTCAGGTAGACCTGTTTGCCTCCCCGGACACGTCCCATTGCCAGTTGTTTTACTCCCTGGCCGAGGGACCCCTCGGCACGGACGCACTGGCGTGCAGCTGGCCTCGGGGCCTACGCAAATACGCGTTTCCCCCATTGAGCCTTCTTGCACAGTTGCTGTGCAAGGTCAGGGAGGACGAGGAGCAGATCCTCTTGGTAGCGCCATATTGGCCCAGTCGGACTTGGTTCCCCGAACTGATGCTCCTCGCGACAGCCCCTCCTTGGCGAATTCCTCTGAGGAGGGATCTCCTTTCTCAGAGAGGGGGCACCCTCTGGCACCCACGTCCAGACTTGTGGAATCTCCACTTATGGTCCCTGGACGGGACGCGGAGGTTCTAGGTGGGCTACCTCCAGCGGTAGTAAACACCATCGCTTCAGCTAGAGCCCCGTATACCAGACACGTTTACAGGCTGAAGTGGAACCTGTTCGTCGGTTGGTGCTCTTCCCGCCGGGAAGACCCCCGTAGATGCCCGATCGCAGTCGTGCTTTCTTTCCTGCAGGATGGGTTGGAGCGAAGGCTGTCTCCCTCCACCCTGAAAGTGTATGTTGCCGCCATTGCCGCGCATCACGATGCAGTAGACGGTAAGTCTGTGGGGAAGCACGACTTGGTCATCAGGTTTCTCAGAGGGGCAAGGAGGTTAAATCCTCTGCGCCCTCACCTGTTACCCTCTTGGGCTCTCCCCTCGGTCCTGACGGCCCTGAAGGAGGAGCCCTTCGAGCCTCTGCAGTCAGTAGAGCTTAAGTTCTGTCGTTGAAGACAGTGCTCCTCACATCGCATTGGCCTCGGTCAAGAGGGTAGGGGACCTGCAGGCATTCTCGGTCGACGATTCGTGCCTAGAATTCGGAACGGGTAACTCTCACGTTGTCCTGAGACCCCGGCCCGGATATGTGCCCAAAGTTCCCACCACGCCTTTCAGGGATCAGGTGGTGAACTTGCAAGCGCTGCCCCGGGAGGAGGCAGACCCAGCCATCGCTCTGCTCTGTCCCGTTCGCGCTCTGCGCATTTACGTGGACCGTACGCGGAGCTTCAGGACCTCAGACCAGCTCTTTGTCTGCTTTGGAGGTCAGCAGAAGGGAAAGGCTGTCTCCAAACAAAGACTTGCCCACTGGTTAGTGGAGGCTATAGTCTTGGCTTACCAGGCCCAACGGTTACCTTGCTCCCTCGGAGTGAGAGCTCACTCTACGTGAGGAGTGGCATCTTCTTGGGCATTGGCGCGGGGCGCCTCGATAGCAGACATCTGTAGAGCTGCCGGCTGGGCGACGCCTAACACGTTTGCGAGATTCTATAATCTCTGTGTAGAGCCCGTGTCCTCTTGTGCACTTGCCTCAGGTAGTCAGTAACACCGGACCTGCTCGTTGTCGATCACGCTTGCTGCGCCATTCCCCTCTACGGACCGGATACGTGTGCTTTTTTGCTCCTCAGTTCAGTTCCCCATGGCGAACCCTTTTGGAGTTCCTTCCGCACCCTCGGCAGTCAGGCGTGGCGGATCTCCAGACACCAGGCTCAGCACTCGTGTGCATGCCCAATGTCAGCCCTTGTGCTGGGCTAGGTGCCCGTGTGTAGTGATTCCCCCTTCGGGTGATCCCACATGTGTATTCTTCCACGGTACGGCTCCCCTCACGGTAAGCCCGTGTCTTTCCCTGGCAGTCGTTCACTGCCATCTCTGCTGTGTAGTGATCTCACCCCAGGTTGGTTGAGTCTACCGCAGAGACTTCCAAATGTAGTACTGCCCTGGGCCAGTCCACATGTGTAATTCCACATGATACCTCCTAAATGCGGGATGTGGCTTCCGTAGCGTCACAACTGAGTACGCTTTCCCAGTGTTATCCAAAGTACCACTGCATAGAACAGCAGTGGTGGACACCTCTGCCTAGCCGCTGTCCTATCTTCCGCCCCAGCTGGTGTGGGGGGACTTGCCGGCTTCCGCAGGGCACTGGAGGGGGTCAGCAATAGTGGCGTTTTCCATACGGATCACAATTCATCAGTCACGACTGACGTAACATAGAACATGACTGACTGAAAGGGAACATCTAGGTTACTTGTGTAACCCTCGTTCCCTGATGGAGGGAACGGAGACGTTACGTTCCATCGCCAACAGTTGCTGTACCACCGCTGTACGGCCGGGGCACGTAGTCTCGGCTCCTCAGCGAAAAACTGATGTGCGTTTGCACGCGCTCTCCTTTTATACCCGCGCTGCGGGGCAGGGTGCGCGTGGCGAAACACGCACGCCAACTGTCATTGGCTTGTTTAGTTTACACTCGAAGGTGATTGGGCTCTCGGGCGAGATCCCAATTCGTCAGTCACTGACGTAACGTCTCCGTTCCCTCCTTCAGGCACGAGTACACCAAGACCCTACGTTAACAGTTATTAGTTAATGCATTAACTAACAATGAATACAACATTTGTTACTGTAATTATTTATATTTCTTAATGTTTGTTAATTAACATGAACTGAGATTAATAATGCTTTAGAACTATTTTTCACTTTTCATGGGCTGATACAGTCAAATTCTTTCAGGGGTGGTTTCATTTAAATAATGTAGAGTGTTGCAAAAAATATGTATGTGACAGAATAAAAATAACTGTATTGCTAGATTAAAGATTTCAGTTAAATCACATCATAATATCCTTTGTTATTTAAAAATTATTTTCATATTCCATGGACATACTGTTTAAAATATGACTATCCATCTTTGCAGGAGGAAGGAGAAAAAAAGGAGGGAGAAGTGCAAAAAGAGGAGCAGGAAAACCTTGGAAAACTGGAATTCTCTTTGGATTACAACTTCACTGATGCTCAGGTGCCTGATGTATTAAAATCCTTATTAGAAATGTACCATAACAGGTAGCTAGTTGAGTTGCAATGACTTCATTGTAACAAGAAAATGGAAGGAATATGTCTAATTTTATGTCAACAGCTGATAGTTGGAGTTCTTCAGGCTCAAGACCTTCCCGCTATGGATATTGGTGGTACATCTGACCCATATGTGAAAGTTTACCTGCTTCCAGACAAGAAGAAGACATTTGAAACCAAAGTCCAGCGCAAAAACCTGTGCCCTGTGTTCAATGAGACCTTTATCTTCAAGGTTTTTCCTGTTAAGTGTTTTTGTTTGTTTACAAAGTACAAAGCCAGGTTCTGACTTATGCACATGATGAGTTATGTATCTCTTACAGTGAACATGTGGCTTTTCAGTATGATTCGTAACATCATGTAGTTTTGTCTTTTTGGGTGTTCTGGTGTCTGTTTAGTTCCACCTGTAGTTTGTTTGTCCGTTTCTCTCCCTCTCTCAGGTTTTGTGTCAGGGTTTTGTCTCCTTGTGTGGCATCCTAAGTTCCCAGAAACCCCTGCTTCCCTAAACTGGTTTTGTGATTAATTTGTTGATTGACAGCTATCCAGGTATCAGTGAGGTTTGTAGCGAATCAGCTCATGTGAAATATGAATAACTAACCATAACTAGTTATAATTAACTATTCATATTTTAGATCCGCTGTAGATATTTAGCTGACCTCTCAGGTCAACTGTCTTGTCAAATCTAAGAACGTTAATTTCCTGTTTAAAGGAAATAACCTTCTTACTGTACAATTCTACAAAAGCTGTAGCATAATTCTGCATGATTAAGTGACTCCAGTTATGAGCAAACGATGAACAACTTCAAGTGTGATACAAGTAAGGTTTTATAAACTACATAAACACTTAAACTAGTCTAAACATACTACATAAACACATAAACTGGTCTAACATCCTACATACACACATCACGGTCTAACATAACATACACACACCCACACCCACATACAGTTGTATAGGAAAGGGTTAAAGTTTAACTCAGAAAGAGGCATAAAGAATGAATTTATGAAAGAAAAAAAAAGAACCTTTGCATATTCCGCAGATCTAAAACCTGAGGGAAAACGTCAGGTTCTTAGTTCAAACACACCTTGTAAAAAGTTGTAACTGATACTTAATATATCAATTAAATCGACTAAGTTTGATACTTAGCGAGTCTCGGCGGTCTGGAAATGAGATTCCTGATGCAATCTTAAGGCCCAAGATCTTGCTGAAGTTGTTTGATGAGAAAGAACCAGTTTTGAGTCAGAGAAGCTTGAGTGAACTGGAAAGTACCAAGTCCGAAGAAAGGCCTGGCACAGATGCTTTGGTATCCTGAAACGTTTTTCTCACATCTTCATCTTTGCTTCTGACCGAACCACCGACTGGTCGGGTCACATGGTGTGTCAGCTTTAAAGTCAGAGAAGATCCCCGCCTCTCAAGATGGGCTTATCCAATGAGCAAGGCCGGAATCCCAAGTGGGCGTTTTGAGATCCTGTGGAGGTTATGACTCTTTGTGTGGAAACATGGAACTTAGTATCTGGAACTTGAATCAAAAATAATAAAGATTCTCAGGACACTAATATATTGCCTATGTACCAACATATAATATACACTCTTGTTTAGATCATCAGAAGGCGAATTCATAGATACTAAACACGGTATATGTAAGTTTATATGAATGAGTGGTTTATCGTAATCATGAATAAAAATAGTCTATAATACAACAGATTAATACAAAACAGCAATAATATACACAATGGCCTGAAGAATATGTGTGTTCATTCACAGAAAGGTTTTCCTATGAATAAATTAGAGAACAGTCCATTTCTCTGGTCATTATGTGTCTTTCTTATGAGGAAATGCATCTGAGATCGGCTCACATTCCACAAGGTTGTAAATGTATCGGGTTACCATGAAACCAGGGTCCTGTTCGGCTTCCTGGGGTGTTACAGAGTATTTGTGAAATCTAGCTAACAAAATATATATTGTGTGTTTGAGTGGTCCAGACGCTACCAAGGTTATATACATTTTTGAAGGAAAATTTCAATTAAAAATGAACTAATATTTTCATATGTATTCAAATAATTCTGATTTATTCATCATCTTGTTCCAAACCATACAACTGTTCTTTCCAAATGTTCATGCTGCCATTTTCATACATCGACAGTTTATACTATAGTGGGCTTGTCTGTTAATACGTGTTTTTTAACACGTATTAACACTGGAAAACCGATTTACACAAAATACTGATACACTAATTTGTGCTCATTTGTTTCTCTCACATATTCTTTGTTCCTGCCTCTCATCATGCATTATAGGTTCCCTATGCTGAATTGGGTGGTAAAACTCTGGTGCTTCAGGTTTTTGATTTTGATCGGTTTGGTAAACATGATGTGATCGGTCAGATAAAGATTCCCATGAATTGTGTGGATCTCGGACAACCTCTACATGAATGGAGGGATCTCGAAAATGGAGAAAAAGAGGAGGTACATTTTATTTTCTGTCAATATTTGTCTTTATTTTGCATGACTGGCTTGATTTCTCAGGTATGCCATCATCCATCCCTGGATTTTTAAACTGTATATTATATATTTGGAACTATGATCTTTTTTTTCTTTCTCTTAAACAGGAGAAACTTGGAGACATTTGCATTTCTCTGCGTTATGTCCCCACTGCTGGTAAACTCACCGTCAACATAATGGAGGCCAAAAATCTCAAAAAGATGGATGTTGGTGGTTTATCAGGTACAAGTCAAGATTACATTTTAAAAAAATTAATTTAATTAAATGTGTACTATTTCATAGTTTTGAATTCAATTTTTCTAAAATGTGGAAAATACTGCTAATTAAGAATGAACAAACTGACTGAATAATACATTTAATTTATTTACAGTTGGGTGAATGTTTTCTTTTGTGTGTGTGTGTGTGTGTGTGTGTGGTGTGTGTGTGTGTGTGTGTGTAAAAATGTTTTGTGATTTTCATTTGAACCACTTTGACAATGATCCTTCCTGTGTCAGATCCGTATGTCAAGATTGTGTTACAGCATAATGGAAAGCGTCTGAAGAAAAAGAAAACTACAGTTAAAAAGAACACATTAAACCCATACTTTAACGAGAGCTTCAGCTTTGAGGTCCCATTTGAACAGATTCAGGTGATGTGTGATTATTCTTACATCTGATATAACCTATTTTTTTGTCAATTACTGTAAATGTAATGTCCAAAATGGAATTAATTCATATTCTAAAGTCCAAACCCACTCTATTCTAATGTAGAAAGTCCAGCTCCTCATTACTGTGTACGACTATGACAAGCTGGGAAGCAATGACCCTATTGGCAAAACCTTTATTGGTTATGGTGCCACAGGTGTCGGCTTACGCCATTGGTCAGACATGCTGGCCAATCCAAGACGTCCAGTGGCCCAGTGGCACACGCTTCAACCGGAGAAAGAGGTGGAAGCTGCTCTGAAAGCGCCACATCGCTAATCATCGTCATGTAACAAGTGGGTAATATACCCAGAGTATACAGTCACATCCAGGGCAACAATGAATCATCCACGTACTGAGCAACTTAGTGAAAGGCATTGATAGGCACTGCATGCATGAGCTTTGCAAGCATGACTAGTGATCTTTACAGTTTATGTTTTGTGGAAGCTTAGCATTGCTGAGTTATAGTTTCATGCTTAATGTTTTCTCTCCCGGAGTTGTATTTCTAAATGCATGTTTTTATGTTTGGAGTAGATTTGTTTTCTGTATGGTAGCTATCACTCTGCTTGGTTTTATAAGTTAGAGACGTGATGATGAATTGTTGCTAATTTTGGTGAGAGCTAAACCAGTACAGACAATATGTCAGTAATTTTTGCAAATATAAAATGAGATAAGAATTAAATATTCTCTTCTGCACTTCATTAATAGCTATGCAAATGACAACAGTTAAAATGGTTATATTTATATAAATAGATTGCTATAGTCAAAAAACAAGTTTGTTTTGTTCCACTTTTGTATTCGTAATGCTAAAGTCACTTTGTGTTTGAAAATGCAAATCAAATTAAACAGATGTATCATTTGTTTCTTGTGTGTGCTCTATTTAACTACATCTGAATGCCAAGGACCCTCTTATGAGGGACTGTCTTTATAAAATCAAAGCCATAAAGGAGCTATATGTTTTTCATGTAAACAAAATGTCAAGTTCTGTCATGAAACTCTAGATGGCGCAGGCTGATGGTTGTTAACGTAAACTGATGATATTCACAGTGTTAAACTACTTTGCACAAGCTGATTGGTTCATGATGCATTCGCAGCCAATGACTTTGCTGATTAAAGGGTTAGTTCACCCAAAAATTAAAATTCTGTCATTTATTACTCACCCTTGTGTTGTTCCAAACCCGTAAGACCTTCGTTCATCTTCTGAACACAATTTAAGATATTTTTGATGAAATCTGAGGGCTCTCTGACCCTCCCATAGACAGCAAGGTAACTACCACGTTCAAGGTACCAAGATGATCAACAAAGTAGTCAGTGTGACATCAGTGATTCAACTGTAAAGTTACGAAGCTACGATAATACTTTTTTTGCGCAAAAAAGCCACATGCTCGCGGCTGTGTACTGTCATGAACGCGCGTCCACAAAGTGAGCAGAAGACTAAATGTGGAATTAGTCGTTATTTTTGTTTTCTTTTGCGCACAAAAAATATTCTCGTAGCTTCATAAAATAAAGGTTGAACCACTGATGTCACACGGACTACTTTGTCGATCCTCTTGGTACTTTTCTGGACCTTGAACGTGGTAGTTACCTTGCTGTCTATGGGAGGGTCAGAGAGCTCTCGGATTTCATCAAGAATATCTTAATTTGTGTTCTGAAGGTTTTACGGGTTTGGAACAACACTAGGGTGAGTAATTAATGACAAAATTAAAATTTTTGGGTGAACTAACCATTTAATTTTAATGAACTGGTTCGTATCACTAGATCAGTGGTTCCCAACCACGTTCCTGGAGGCCCCCCAACACTGCATGTTTTGCATGTCTCCTTAATCAAACACACCTGATTCAGATCATCAGCTCATAGAGACTCCAAGACCTGAAATGGGTGTATCAGACAAAGGAGAAATGCAAAATGTGCAGTATTGTGGGGGCTCTAGGAACGTGGTTGGAAACCACTGCACTAGAGCATTTCGCAGTGCATTCCACCTTCCCCAGCTCCACCTGTATAGATCTGCTACGAGTTATTTTATATGCTATTTGTGCAGCAGCAGTATGTCTTAAATACTCACAGCAGTGTATCGGCATATGTATTGGAAGTAGCAAGTTCTTGTATACTCCCAAATAAGGTCCACACTGTCCGGGGTTGTCCCTTTTTAAAATGTACACTTTTGTACTTATTAGGTTCTAATATGTACACATTAAGTACTAATATGTACATTTAAGGTACCAAAATGGACCCCTTAGATACAAACATGTACCTTTTGAAAAGGAACCACCCCAGTTGTCGTGATATAAATTATATTATGAACACAAGTTGTTGCATAATGCAGAATTACTTTGCTGGCTGTTCTATTGTCATATTATTAGCAAGTGTGACATAAGAAGGGAAAAACTTGATGTAATTGTAAATATGCAGTAAAACAATAATATAGTGTAAAAATATTACATTCATTTTTATCAGATAAATTGCACTCATGGAGTGTGAAGCATGATTGCTTTTATTAACACATTAGTGGTTAAGACGTGTGACATTACAAGAGAGTATTCAAATGCATCATCAGCTACACAAGCAAAAATAAAACAAAAAATAAGATGCTTCAAGCAGAGTAAAACTTTTGCAAGATTACGCAATTGCTGAAATGATACAATCTGAGCATTGAGGAAAATGGAGTTAACACATCTGAGAAAGGATTGTGCTCTAAGTAGTAGCAGTGATTCATTATCATATGTGTTTAATTTAAAATCGGAGGTGCTGATGACATTATCTGTAGCTTTTTGCTGCTTATACCTGTTTTGCTTATTATAACTTTTGTGTTCCTAGGTCAGTAAATGAGGCTAAGGGTTCATCGCTCTTTGGCCCATTACAACATTACCACACATGTCCACCAGGGGGCGTACAAATGTTACACAAACAGTAGTTTTAAATGGGTAAAGAGCACTGGTGCCTGCAGTGCCATTCTGAAACCAAGATCATTTTATAGATATTTATACTTCTTTTATCGTCAATATGATTTGAGAGTTTCCAGTAAACCTCATGCAAAAGGACAAAAACATTTATTCGCATAATAATTTTTGGATGTTTAAATGCTGTTTCATTTTCTTCTTTTTTGTACTATTTACTATTTGTGTAGTTTGTCACATTGAGACCAAAATAATTAATGTAACAGTCTGACTACCACAGTCTGTAGTAAGGAAATGTAACATTATTCATTAAACTCTAAAGATATATATATATATAAAAAATTAGCACTTAGAAGCAATACTTCAGGTTTTCTTATTTTGGTTTGTTCCTCCACCTTCTATAAAAAGTGAAGAACAGTCTGTGGCTCTACATGTGAGACTACAACAAGAAGGAAAATAATTGGTCACACTTTATATTAGATGGCTTTTACTACTACTGTATGTACTTAATAATTTGATACAATATATATATCATTTCATTAGTTACACTGTTAACTGTAACCCAACCCTTACTCCTTAACCTGTCCATAGCCGAAACTCATGAGCAGTAAAGGTGGGAATGTGGTTACACAGTAGATTCATAGTCTTGTAATGTTAGTACATAGTAGTTAAGGCCACCTAATATAAAGTGTGACCAAATAATCTTCAAGAACAAAAGAACCACCTGTCCAACAAGTCTGTTGTTCATTTGACCAAGCCATCCGTCTGTTATCTGTTTCATATAGTTACAATTTTATGTTCATGCTGTCCATCTAGCACAATAATGTTCCCAGATACCATGTTGCATCTTATTGGTTGGCACGCCTAGTCCCCACCCCTTACCCTTACCAAACAAGATGAACTCAAGGAACTAAGTTACTTGGACTAGTACAGTAAATTACTCACTCGCACAAACGTTAGGTGAATGGAGTCACCTTAAATTGGAACCATTCTGCTGCTATAAAAGAAGCAAATACACACATGCAAAAAGACACATTCACATTCTCCTGCAGATTCCAATATCTGGACTAGCAGTACAGCACACACGCTCAGGGCTCCTACACACTAGAGGTTATGCTATGTCAGAGAACGCTGAAAACACTTTAATGGGGATGGTGCTCCACAAAGATGTAGCAGAAAACAATCAGGGTTTGGCAAAACGGATGCTCTGTTAAGCAACCAAAACTCCTTTAGGCATCAATTCATTAATCAGAATCTCAGAGATGAGCTTTCAGAAATCAAATTTGACTCGATACCAATCTAAGCCTTCCATACTGTCCTACCAATATAACGTTCTGTAACAAGTTTCTCTAATGTGTAAGCACCCAAACACACACACAAACACTAATCGCTATCTCTTTCATGGTCTTCCACAAACACCAGCTCTTCTCCCCTCTCCAGTAGCGCTCTCATCTCAGGGCTATCTTCTGTCTCGTCATCTTCATCCACCATCTCACCACCTTCCATCTCCATCTCCTCATCTTCTCTTCCCTCCATCACAGCATTCTCCACCTCCTCTGCTTCCCCAAAAACTTCCACCATCTCGGTTCCCTGAATCTCCACTTCTCCTTCACGGATCTTCTTCACATGGAAGGTGAACGGGGGAACCTTGTAGACAGCCATTTTGGAGCGAGCATAGATGGTGTGGTCAGGAGTGAAAGACTTCACCATCTTTTTCTGCGAGGACTTGATCTTCTCCTTGCGCTCGGGGTTCACAGACATCTGATTGCCGAGTTTGCCCATCTTTTTCTCTATGTTGTGACGCGTTTTCTCCAGGTTCTCTCTGGTTTTCTGTTTGGTCTTCTCAAGATTCTCCTTGGTCTTCTGTTTGGTTTTTTCCAAGTTCTCTCTGGTCTTCATGCGAGTTTTCTCAAAGTTATCTTTGGTCTTCTGTTTGGTCTTCTCCAAATTCTCCTTGGTCTTTTGCTTGGTTTTCTCCATTTTGTAATTGGAGAAAACGGTTTTGATGTTCTGGACGCGTTGCAGGCTGCTCCGTTTGATGCGCTCTGCTCGAGACTCCTCAATGTTCTCCTCGATCTCCACCTCCTCTTCATCAGAGGACAGGTCCAGATGGACTTTCTCTTTGTCCTCTCCTCCTTCCTCTGCTGCCGCTTTGTGTTCACCTTCAGCTTCTCCTTCCACAGGCTCTGTAAACTTCATGGACTTGGCCACACTGACTTTTGAAGGTATTTTCACTTCGTCCTGCAGAGAGACAACAAAATAATCATGTAATTCACATTTCTCAAAACATTTGTAAATTTATTTTCTTTCCATATCTAGATACGAAAATGAAGAAAATCAGTGGTGGGTCCTTTTTACTCAGGCCATGACTTAATAAAAAGCCAGACTACCACCTTCTGTACCAACATGCTACCATTTTGCAATAACCACTGATACTTTCTGCTGAAAATTAATAAGCCTCTTTTGCCAAATGTGTGTAACATATCTCCAAAGTAAGCACTGCCAAAACAATCAATGTCCTGTCTATTTGTATCCCATTTAATGCCCTATTGTTCAGTATCCGTACTAACATTAATGGTGACCTTGCACACATTCACAAAAGCACACCCACCCACATGCTGAATTCACAACAAGACCGTTATTAGACAGAACATTTGATTTCACTGGGGTCACTGATATGATTTTATGATGTTTGTAGGATGACTACAAACATTATATTACACAATTGTATGGTTTGTATCAGTTAAAAGGTCATTCTAAAGGTTACCTTCTGTATCCCTCATTAATACCAACTTTAGCAGGGAAATCCTGATGCAAACCTTTACTATTTGTTGTGTCAAACAAGCATGTGCATATGAAAGAGCTATTTTAAATCAGTTCTAACAGAGGTTGACACATGGAGACCATGCACGACTCAGCCAGAGCTGAGAATTGTTGTTTTCTTTCTTTTGTTGTTCTTCCATTCTTTCATCGCCCTTCCCTTCCCTTCCGACCTGTCTCCCACCCACCCTCCTGCCCGACCCTAATTCCCAGCATTCCATCCTGCAAAGCCCCTCGTTCCCAAGCACACTCTTTTTCTACAGCACAATGCTCTGACTTGTTTGTAAAGGAGACATATTTTCCGTTAGTGTGATACATTGAGTCATCCCGTTTTGCTCTGTTAATGTCCCTGCCAACATTCCCAGACCAAACTAACAAATATAAAAATGTCTTTTCTTGTTGTTTGATTTATTCTTTCCTCTGCATCGAGCTGGGAGAAATGATCTACACAGGTAAAGCAACAAACAAGCAAACAATGTGTTGGTAAGCTTATGGTGCTATAAGGTTATTTGCTGCTGCTGGAGGTTTTTGTATTTGTACACAGTGTTTTCATTCATCCTACTTGTTGGTACTGCACATGGGGATAGACGTATTTTGAATTATTACACGGCTCTGTGGAATACTTGATTCTGATTGGTCAGTCCCGACATTCCGAGGTATGTTATCCCTCGATAACAACTGGTAAAAGCTGATAACACAGGCTCGTCCGGGTAACTGAAGTCGGCGCTATACTCTTGCAAGGAACAGTTTTTCTTCGTGGAAGCTTTGCATTTGGTTAGCTAATAAAATATTAAAACTCAATTCAATATTATGGGTACAATTATTTAATTATGTCATCCTGGTATCACGGACTCGCTCTCTCGTTTCATACAAACGCTGCTGCTGCCATTTTGCGACGATTGTTTTGTACACTGTAATGGACTATAAGATAACTAACAAACTGGAAAGTTTTTAAAACATTTTCATCTTCAATCAATATATGTTATCGCTTGATTATTTATATAGTGAAATGTTGTGTAATAAGTGGTTTGACCGCACCGGATCCCTTAAATGTTCGTCTAGTTTGAACTTGCCGCTTGCTTGCAACTGCTGTGTTCACAGAAGTTTGCGTTCAAATATTTAAACTCAAATCAATATTTTGTGTCTAATTATTTACTTATTTGTGAAGTAGCCGTATAATAAGTGGAATAATGTACATTCAACCAGTTGTTATCACGGAATAACCCCCTTCGGGGTGATACAAGACCCCTCCGAATCACGTCAGGCTCCTGATCACCCTCTCGGGGGTTATTCTGCGATAACAACTGGCTGTATGTACATTATCTCTTACTTATGTCGTAATATTTTGGTTGTTTCATGAGGATGATTTTATGTTTATTTTATGTCAAATAAAGAGAGAAGTGTAGAAGTAACCAGTTATTAAGACCAATGAAAACTTTGTCAATGAGAAAATGTGAGTTTTTGCACCCAAATGGACTTTTGTGACTGTTCCCTCTACAAGTTTCACAGGCAAAAATCCATTTTCTATTGTCAAAAATGGCAGTGTACAGTATGAAGCACAGCTCACACAGAAGTCACTATCAAACCAAGCAACTTTTATGAATCTTTCATGACCAACTTGATATGAGTTAAATCTGCCTGCAGCTCTTATGCCCTCACACAAAACCCCTGATTGCACAGATTTCTATAAAAATGACTGAATTTTATCCACAAAATTTTGCCAGGCACAATAACTTTATCAAAATATTTGGTTACACTTGATTTCGATAGTCCACTCTAGACATTCTAATAACTTTAAGTAACTTTGTAACTACATGTCAACTAATTCTCATTAATTTGCAACTACATGTCTACTAACTCTCAGAGTGCACTATTAGGGTAGGTTTAGGGTTCGTAGAATAAGTTGACATATACTTGCAAAGTTTCTGATAGTCAGTATGTTGTATGTAGTGGACCCATCAAAATAAAGTGTTAGAAGATATTAAGCAGGCAGTCTACTAATACTCTAATGACTGCTAGTTGACATGTAGTTACAAAGTTACTTACTGTTAGTAGAATGTCTGAAGTGGACTATCGAAATAAAGTGTAACCAAATATTTTTTTGTCAAACTATTTCTCTGGGTCTAAGTAAGACTTGTTTTGTTTATTTGTCAGCTTTTTGCATGTATCAAATAAAACAGTGGACATCTGACGGGAGAGAGGTCGTGTTGCAGGCTTGATACGGATCAAGCACAATAGCTTCTTACAATATGACAAACAATGTACTACCCTAATGAATTTTAAGGTAATGAACTTGATGCTAGTGCTAACATGCTAACATAAACAGTACAGAGAAATCTATGGCACACAGTTATGAACTTGTGTAATAGTATGCAATAAAAGTACTTGCTGTAGTACAGTGTTATTTCAAATGGTTCAAATATGAAGTCATACCACGATGATGTTCACAGTATTAGAAGGGCATCTAATCTATAGCACTAAAGACCCAAAGGTCAGAAGGTCAATGATTTTGAGTAAACAACATTCTCTAAAAGCAGCTGTAATGGAGGAACAGTAAGATGGAAAACATGTTAGAGGAAGTCAGAGAGTCACCTTGGTGAGCTCACATCCCAAAGTGCCTCTCTCAAGTTAATGTTGCATTGTTCTGCTGAGCAGAGAGGAAGGGAAACACGCACTCCACCATTAGAAACGATTGGAAAATGTGAGTAAACGTGTGTATGAGGGGAACAATAAGAGCTAGGGTGTTACATTTCACTTTCCCAAGAAAAAAAAAATCTCTTTGAACTTGTTTCCTCTCAAACCATGAGATAGAAATCCCTTTAAATATTTATTATTATGCACTGAACAGTGCATAATTAGTCTATTTGTGTAAAACGCATGATGCATTTGCTGATTGCACTGTGGATTTGAGGAAGGATTGTTTCTTCTTTTTCTATAAAGGAGAGAAATTACAAAATCTAACCACAAATCTGTCTGTCAAATCTAACCACAAAGTTTGAAGACATTCTTTTTTTAATGGTGCTCCCTTGTGAAAAAGAAGTAGGCTTTGTTTAAAGAGTACTTATTAGGGGGGGGGGGGGGGGGGTCCTGGAAGTATAACGTTAACAGAAATAAAGCCTCTATATTAAGAGTGACCTGAATATTATGTTATTTTTGGCACTTGATAGCATATTCATTGCAGTTACATTAAAATGCATTATAGTTTAAATGTATATATTAAATGCATTTTAGAGTGCTTTTTAGATTCACTTTTAACTTAAGTACAACTTTATTTGTAATATCATAACTGTCTTTCAAATATGGTTAAAGTGTACTGCTGAATGTGCTGATGAGCATTTATGGTAAAATAAAATATACTTTTCTATTGAAATATACTTTTCTATTGATTCTTATGAAACTGGTGTGTTTAAATATATTTGTAATTACACATTTGAAATGAAGTTGCCGTTTAGTACATTTAAAATATATTAACTTTGAAGTTAATATGTCAGTTGACACATCAAAATAAGAGTTTTTAAAGCACAACAAAAGATTATGATTGAAAGCAATGATTTAAAATGTACTTTAAACCTTTATTACAATGTGTTAAAATTATTACAAGCACACTTTTTAAAAGTGTGTATGTATGAGTCACTCACAGAGAGCTGAGACCACATCACAGACTGCTTGACTTTTCCATGAGCCAACCACAGAAGCATGGAGGGACGTGGGCTACAGAGATTGACATAATATATGAGCACATGAACAGAAGAGTTGTTTGTGTGTCTCTGAGACAGTTCATGTTCATGTGTGTGTGTGTGTGTGTGGTGTTTGTCAAAGTGTGGATAAACACAATCTGATACAACAGAGAGATCCTTTGACTCTGTGTGTGTCACATGGTGGGAGGTTTGGTTAACTGTCTCTCTGTCTGTCTGTCTGACTACTCTCATGTATTTGCAGGTACACTCTTAAAAATAAAGGTGCTTCAAAAGGTTCTTCACAGCGATGCCATAGAAGAACCATTTTTGGTTCCACAAAGAACCATTCAGTCAAAGGTTCTTTAAAGAACCTTTTTTCACCACAAAGAACCTTTTGTGAAACAGAAAGGTTCTTCAGATGTTAAAGGTTCTTTATGGAACCAATTAGACAAAAAGGTTCTTCTATGGCACGTGAACACCTTTATTTTTAAGAGTTGTAGGTTTGTCATATGCTGATATCAGCTTGCTACAACCCCAGCTGGTCAGCAGAAACGTCCTCTCTTTTATACTTTCATTCATCCGTCCTCTTTTGCAGGACCTTTAATGCACTGGAAAGGTTCCATAGACTTAGATGCCAATAAAGAACCTGTATTTTTAAGAGTGTATGGTGCTTGTTTTCTTTTAATGATGAATAGTCATTGCATGGCAAAACCTGCATGAAGTTTTCTTTTAAAATATTTAGGTTTTTGTTCCACAGAAGAAAGAAAGCCACACAGGTTTAGAACAACATGAGGGTGAATAATTAATGACAGAATTTTCATTGTTGGGTGAACTGACCATGAGACAAGGAAGTTAGCTGAAAATGTTTTCCACATGTCAGCAGACTGATAAATGAAAACTGTGTGTGTCGATGGTGGAATATTTCCACTGCCTCACAGAAGTGTCTCTCTTCAGTCACATGTGAAGAGCTCTTTCACATCTGCCTGCCTCCAGCCTGCCTGGTCTCCATGGCGATGAGGGATTCCCTCCCAAAACACCCTCCACCCCACCTTTCCATTCAAAGCTAACCACCACACCCACAAACTCCAGCACAGGGTCAGAGCAGAGGGAAAAAGAGTGGGTGTGGGGTTTTCCCAAGAATATCTGAATGTGTGGAAGGGAATCCTCAGGACATGTTGCATAACTTTGCCATGGCAGGAAATGGAAATGTGGAGCACCAGGGTAGGGAGTACGTGTGGAATGTGTATGTGTTTGAGGAGCACAAATGGTTTTGGTTGCCTAACATTCAGTTACACACAAATAAAAAAAATCAACATAAGCACACACTAAAAGTGACACTAAAGTTGATTATCGATTTCAGTTTCCCTTATGTCTCATTTAATTAATATTCCCCTCCATCAGAGCTCACAAATATCATTCATGCTATTAAAATCTGCGGTAACACTTTATTTCGATAGTCCACTTTAGACATTCTATTAACAGTAAGTAACTTTGTAACTACATGTCAACTAGCAGTTAGTAGAGTATTAGTAGGCTGTCTGCTTAATATCTTCAAACACTTTTTTTGTCAACATTCTACTAACCCTAAACCTACCCTAACAGTCTACTCTGAGAGTTAGTCGACATGTAGTTGCAAATTAATGAGAATTAGTTGACATGTAGTTGACATGTAGTTACAAAGTTACTTATAGTTAATAGAATATCTAAAGTGGACTATCGAAATAAAGTGTAATCAAATCTGCTCCTGCACTCTAAAAAATGCTGGGTTAAATACAACCCAGTGCTGGGTAAAATAGGGACAAACCCAGGAATTGGGTTGTTTTGACCCAGTGGTTGGGTTACTACCAAGAAGGTTGGGTTAAACATTTAACCGCTAGAGTGTGCTGATCCATCTCCCTGGGTTGGAGCTTGGAGTTTTAACTACCCTTCCATTCTATTGGACCCTTTTCAAAGACTTTGTTTCCACATATATTAACATTGTAAATCTATTTTTTGTATTTCCATTAAAAATAATAATCATGTATGTTGTGTTACCTTACCTTGGCATTAAATACAGTTAACTCAATTAACACAGTTAACTAGTTAACACTGCTGTGTAAGTGTTTCTAATACAACAGCTGAGGGAGTGACTGCAAATTTGACACCTTTCTCACTTCGACTCTGTAAGCAATCTCCAATATTTCCTCTTTTGTAAAGTCATTACACTCTAAAAAATGTTGGGTTGTTTTAATCCAATTTTGGGTCAAATATGGACTAAACCAACTGTTGGGTTCAATTTTGGTTACATTTTTTAAATTAACTTTTTAACCCAACAGTTGGGTTAGTCCATATTTGACCCAACATTGGGTTGAAACAACCCAGCATTTTTTAGAGTGTAGGAATGCTGTCATGGATTTTTTTCTTTTGCTATTGAAGCAAATGGAAAAGCAAAAATTATATTTGCTGTAGTATCTGTTCACCACTATAGAAGTTTTTCCAACAGTTACGACTTCCACTTCTGAAATGTGAATAGAGTTCATAAAAAAAGTAGCCAAATTGGAAAATAAATTGTTTCAATACTGGATGCATTAATCAAAAACCCGGGAAAGAGGAAAACTATGCTCTAAATACAAATGTATTGTTAATAATTAAAACTAGACAAGGAAAGTTTGGATAAATACAAATGGATAGATAGACAGACAGACAGATCGATTGCTGGAATAATCACTTTCGGAACATTGTTTTTTTCAGATGATGAATGATAAAAACAGTGACAGCCAATCCAGAAAGAGCCAAAAGCACCACCAAGGCAGCATTTTAACCACATATTTACGATTGATAGTTTTCAAGGTATATTCCTCCCAAATGCAATGTTCTATTTTGAAATTCAATTTGGATGCTAAGAGGTTAGTGTTACGTTCATTATTCACACAGGTTTTCATTATGCAGTCATAGGACTGCAGCCCTGAAACTAGCCTCCACTACCGCACAATAATGCATCTCAAAAGAGGTTTTTGTTTAGAATTTAATAAAACAGAGGGGGGAGCATAATTGTGCATTGGTGTGGAATGATATTATAGTTATGTTACAGGGATTTTTTTTTTTTTTTTTTTAAAGAAGGGTTTTTTTTATTTTGTTCTTTGTATGAACGGCCTTTAATGTGCCGTCACAGGCGTATGTTCTCCCATCGGAATTCAGAGTCTGAATTATCCGTTCTTTTATACTGATAATCCTCCCTTATTATATTAATGGACGAACAGAAGGAGAGAGAATTGGGAAAATATTTGACCCTAGGGAAAAGAAGAGTCTTTTCTTTTCTGCTGTTCTTTTGTTGAGTTATTTTTCTACTTTAATGTTTCAAAGGAGAGAGAGAGAGAGAGGCGACGAGAGGGAGAGGAAGGGGAGATGACGGGAGAGGAGAGGAGAGAGCTGAGAGAGAGAGATAAGGAGAGGGAGAGAGAGAGAAGAGGAGGGAAGCTAAGGAGAGAGGAAGAGATTTGACTATTAAAGAGATGGTATGCTAGCTTTCCTGCAGGGAATATTGTTTGATGAGTCAGAGAGGCTGTTGTTAAGATACAGAGAGCTGTTCAACTGTTACAACACCAAATTAAACTGTTTGATGTCATAAACACATGGTGTTTCCATGGCAACCGCACAAAAAGATCATCATGGTGACCGTCGAGACAACTGTGGCAATTGTGTGCTTAGCAATTGCGGCTGTCCTTGAAGATTCACATCCATGTGGAGTTCAGTGTAAACTTTAGGAAATCACTCATGCTATAAAATGGCAGATCTGGCCAGCTTCCATTGGAACGCACTGAAAGTGAACATTGACATAGAGCATCTGGAACTCACAAAGCAATTATTTATTTCCATATTCATCAACAACAGACTGTTCAAAATGTTTACTAAAGGTTTGGGGCATGGTGCATGGAGCAACTAGTGCGTTCGTTGCCATGTTGAGATTTATAAGCAAAGCAGGCAGTTTCCAGTCTGTGGCAAGCTGAAACCCTTTTCTCAGACTGATGATTTCCCATATGCAGCACAGTAAAGAATATTTAGCTTGTTACTCAGAACATGTAGTTGCCATCGGCCCATTCTGCCCACTGATTTAGAGTACTGCCCGGCACCACAGTCATGGTTGCCATGGTGCTGCTGAGTTACTCTTTCCAATAACAATGGAGGAGAGAGGTGTGTTTACACAGAGATTTATGACTGTGTGGAACATCAGCACATCCTTTCTGTACAGCCGTAGTAATGTACCAAATGCTCCCCACAGCAAAAAAATAAATAAAAAAATACTGATTTAGACTTCTGTTTCTTGTATTTCCATACTTTTTTTTTTTACTTTGAACCAAATGCTACACAATCCCTGAATACAAATAATGTTTATGAAATTTGTGTTATTATTATTATTATTATTATTATTCCATTTTATTTATAGGTGCATTTCATGACACTCAAAATCACCTTACATTGAATCAATCAAACCTAAACAAATAATAATTATTACAGCCTAAACATACCTAATACAAGAATAAAAGCTTGCCTAAAAAGATGTGCCTAAAGGCAAGATTTATGAAGAAGGTCAGATAAGTATGAAGGAGCAAGATTATTAAGTGCCTTGTAAGTAAGGAGAAGGATTTTAATACGGTATTTAACCGGGAGCCAATGCAAGTGTTGTAATATGGGAGTAATGTGTTCAGTTATGGGAGTTCTGCAAATAATTTGTGCAGCTGAATTCTGTACTAGCTGAAGTTTATGGAGAAGACTATATATGGTAAGTGACTAAAGCACGGATTGCTTTAAGGATTGTTGTGCTCTTTACCGAAAGAGCCGGACGAAGACGATTAATATTACTTATGTGGAAATATGTAGAGCGAATGACATTATTTATATGTGCTTCGAATGATAAAGTACTGTCAAATGAAATGAAACCCAAACTTTTAACCTGTTTAGACACAGACACTGAAAAATTATAATTATTCACTGAGGGACATTTAGAATTGGCCAGATTGTTTTTTGAGCCAACAAGAAGAATTTCAATCTTACCACTATTTAGATTAAAAAGATTTGATGTAAACCACTCTTTAATCTCAGCTACACAATCTGAGAGGATAGATGGAGGAAAAGTAGAGGTGGGATCGGAGGACAAGTACAGTTGGGTGTCATCAGCATAGCAGTGGAACTGAATACCACATTTCTTAAAAATATTATCAAGAGTTAGAAGATAAATAATAAATAAGAGAGGACCCAATACTGAGCCCTGCGGAACCCCAGTAGTAACATATGAAGGCTTTGATGTAAACTTCTTCAACTGTACAAATTGAGTATGACCCGTTAGATAAGATCGAAACCAAGTCAGGGCAGTACCCATGTTTCCAATAGACTCCAATCTGTCCAACAAAATACTGTGCGAGATAGTATCAAATGCTGCTCTCAAATCAATCAAAATAAGTATAGATAGAAGTCCTGAATCAGCAGCTGCCAATAAATCATTGGAAATCTTAACTAATGCAGTCTCAACACTATGATGTGAATGGAAGCCAGATTGAAACTGCTCATACAAACTATTATCAGAAAGATTATCCTGGACCTGGGCTGCAACAATCCTTTCCAGTATTTTAGAAAGAACAAATCCAATACATATCCAATCATTAATATTTCTTTAGTCAAAAATAGGAAAGGCCAAATGGTTTACAGCTGTGGAATGCAAAGTGCTATTTATATATTAATCTTAGAAAAGAACCACTGCATGGTGGGAGTAACTACTAAAATTAACGGTTCCAAAAAGGGGTTTTTCACAATGTCATTAAATAGCCATTTTAGGTTCCCTAAAGAACCTTTCATGCAACAGTGAAAATAACCTTTTTCTTAGAATGAAAAACATTTGATAATGTGATGAACGTTTTCTATTTTAAAGAAACTTTTGTGCGATGGAAAAGTTCCATGGATGTTTAAGGTTCTTCATGGAATCATAGATGGCCTTATTTTTAAGAGTATACCTGAACATAGCAATATTACTAAAGTTACTAACTTTACCTGATTTTTTCAGTACAGTGACAGCAGCTCAGTTTTTGTAAACTATAATACATTTTAATTTACAATTGCAATTAATTTGCAATCAAGTGTCAATAATCACTACATTCTGTTTGTATTTGTAGTATACATTTTGAAGTACTTTTCCTGTAATAAGTATGCATAAGTGTGCTTCTTAAAAGTTTTTTTGTATGCTGTTTTTTTTTTTGGTAGCACTGTGAACTAGTAGTAGTTCAACTGTAGTTGAACTACTTTAAATTAAAAGTAGCTTGTAGCTCATACAGTTTCAAAGAAGTTTACCCTACACTGAACAAAAGAGAATCTTGAGAAGGAGAAGAAGAAAGATGGAGGGTAGGCAAGATAAGGAGTACAAACAAGATAAAGCCTCTGCCAAACTGAGAAACATGGGCCAAAAGCCAGAGTCATGCTGTTATGCCTCATGCCCGCCTGAAGATTAACTGCACAGAAACAACTCAAAAAGACACAGAGCAATGGGCCGTGCCAGCAGTGGATATAGTCATCCATTCTGCTGTTGCCTTCGTCTGGACATGGGGCTTTCTGAGCGTCTGCTCCAGATCAATTACAGAGAATAACCCAGCCTCATCCACAAGCCCTCTCCCCCTCATAATCAAACAGCTATGCAGCAGATCCTATTTATAGCAACCACTAGTGCTTTTCCTTCCCTTCTCACAGATGTGTGTGTGCTAGCTGTGTTTTAGGAGCCCAGATGGCTTTCTATTCTCATAACTTCACCCTGCGCACGCTTCTTACTGTCTGTTTCACACACTTTTCTTCTAATTCTCGTTTTTTCCTGGTCTCATGCGCTCCTTCTCTCTCTTTGGTCAGTGGAGAAAGCACTGAATTTGCTTCCAAAGTGACATAAGACTAATGAGCTTTTCTACATGAAGTAGACAACAGGAGTATTTCTGTGCCATATATGGTCTACCAGTGTTAGGGCCAGATAAAATACATTTAGTTATCAACTGATGATTGATGTTAATTATATAAGTTACATGATGCAGTTAAGCATTCCAGTTTCTGAAAGGTGGACAAGATCCAAGTTTTTCCTTCTAATTTCAGGCTGTGTATTTCTCACAGATCTTTGCTTGCCTGAAATATCCAATCTCTGTGATACCGAAATGTCTTAAAATGCCAATGCTACACATCCAGGTTGAGAATTTCTGGACGTAATAATAAAATAAAAAGTTTGAGCTCAGGTTAAAGGTTTTGGAGCTCGTGACATGGATAGCTTCACAAAGTCAGTCTTTTGAAAATCGGCAAGACAAATTGTCCATATTTCAACCTATACTTAACAAGAACAGCCCACTTAGACAGGAAGAGACTGAAACAAACCAACCAGTTCAGTGGATGTACATGACTAAAACCGGATCCAGCCCTTAAAGCAAAGTGGAAAGGTGTACCGAAAGATCTATTCAATGCACTACAAGCCTTAAACAAAACAATATGTTTTAATGATGCATTGCCAAAAATCAAAGATTTAATGGCACAATAAGCCATGCAGTACAGTGCAAGCAGACCGCTACCAAAGCTTGTCATTAGTGAGCTGCCAGTGGTATCATTATCTGGCCCTAATTGTAGCAGCCTACAAACTTGAAAACAGTTCCCCTTGGACTAATAAAAGCCTGTGTTTCCCTTGTTTTGTGCATTATGCATTATAGTGTGTAAACTATGTTGAGTGTTTACATTTTTGGAATTATAACTATATGTTAATAAATCTGTATATATTTTAATGTGTCAATGTGCATAATTATGTGTTAATAAATGCCTATTGCATTTGCCTAAATATATCAAAAGTTTGGGATCAGCAAGAACAAAATAACTGGAGGAATGGCTGCTGAAAATAATATTTTACAATATAATAAAATAGAAAATCCTTCTTTTAAATTGTAATAGTATACACACACAATATGTTAGTTTTTTTTTTTTTTTGATAAATGCAGCCTTAGTGACACTTCTTTGAAAAACGTTTGAAACTATTTGTGTGTTTGAATTTGAGCTGGTTGATCAGACATCTGACCTTAAGAAAATAATTTATATGTTTTATTATGTATTTATATTAGGCTATTTGTTTTATTTTTATATTTAATATGAAATTTGTTGGCTTGCATACCTCTTTATTTAGACCTTTCTTTAAAGGAAAAACAAACTTGCAGAACGTTGCAAAATCTAAAATATCATGGCAACTAAATGCAAGACATTTTTACTTTTACTGTTAACCAAAACACACTGTACACATGCAAAGTTTAACTCACATAACAGCTATCAGTAACAGTCACATCAAACGTGTTCAAGAGTTTGAAGTTCAGGCCAATGAGCCATCAGGATTTTGGAGGCAGGGGGTATCAGGGTGTGAAAGGTACTGGCAGGTTTATAAATGCATGATATACTGGGAGGATGGAACAGAGTGGTTGCAAAATGGGATGAGAAGCAAAAGAGCTGGATGGAGACAGGGGAGTGAGGATGCCTGAAGTATGAATCAGCACGGTAAATATGAGCTCCACTTTGTGAAGACACCACACCCTACCACACAACCCTACTCTCTCATTCCTTTTCCTGCCTTTACTGAATAGAAGAGGAATAAAACTGGAATATACCTCTATATTCATGCCCAGAGGGCCCAAGAAGCAACAATAAATGCAATTAAAAGGTTTTAGAGGTTTATTGTAGCTAAGCATTTAAAATAAACCTTTGAATTTAAGCGACTTTATTATGTGTTTTTGGGTCAACTCATAGGGGCTGACATGTTTGAAAAAACACCTTTTCCCAGTAACCGCTAATGTTATTGGACGCTTTTGCACACAGAAAAAAATTACAGTATCTGACTGCAAAAAGAACATTTCTACAGTGGGATAAACAAAATATTACAGACGTCACTTTTAAGTCACTCCCGAAAATCATGTTTCATTCGGAAATCTGTCCTATTAAATAAAATGGGGTTTAAAATGGATGTCCTAATGAGTAAAGTGTAAAAACTGAAAAGTTGCAAAATCCAAAATATTATGGAAACTTAATGCAAGAGATTTTGAATTTTACTGTTAAGTGAACACTGTATAGTGTTTAACTGGTGCCAACTGATCTGAAAACTATTTTGTCCCACTCAAATGAATATCAAACACATAATGAAAGTGATAAAATTATGTCAAAAGAATGTTAGCGCAAGATAGAGAGTAGCAGAGAGAGACAGTTGTAGCAGCAGCAGATAACACGATGAATGTTTATGATGATATAGAGGGGTCAGAAAGGTGAAGAGTCAGCAGTACTAACCGGTAAGACCCCCGGGCAGCTAGTTTCTAGGTAATAGCCTACAGTTATGATTCCTATCTGCTTGAAAGGAAAAAGACCAACATCTCTATAATAATTTGTCTTGATTATGTTTTTTGTTTTTTTATTCAAACCAGCAATAAAGTGTGACAATAACATAATAAAATGAGCTTTAGTACAAATCTGTAATATTGACTCAATATTGACCCATTAACTCATGACTCGATATTGACCCATTAACTCATGACTCTAGAATGTCTGTCAGACAAACATTTCACAAATTATGAAATATGGAACGTTGGCCTACTGTGCTAAAGTAGACAAATGATTAGAATACTCTTTGTCCTACAAAACATTGCAACACATCCATGAAGCATGCAAATCAGACATGCATGTAATTATCTAATGGTTGGATTTGCATGCCATTGGTGAACAGACATGGCTCTGATGAGTTCAGTACTTTGCATATGACATGTATTAGGCCTGAAACATATGTTATGCAAGTGCATGAATGTAAACACTTCTACAGTGACTACTAAAGCTTGATTTCACACGACCAGAACACAATTCACACATTCTTAGCATTGCTACAAAGGGTGCCATAGTTGGCATTATCATAAACTGTTTTTGAAAGTAAATTTTCCAAACCAACTTCAAAAGAATTAGCGGTGATGACTTTGGTGTTGCTTCAGGTCGCCGGCCCGGCATATGGGCAAAAAAAGTTGAGCTTACACACACTACAAACACTACAGCCAACAGCCAATTAACGTAGATTCTGCACTTGCATGAGAATAAATAACTCTCCTTACCAGCAGGTGGCAGTAGTCTGTATTCATTACTCAAAAAGGGAAACCCAGAAGAGCTTGGACTTTAAAAATGAAAATTAAGCCTTCTTGCTTTTGTCAATTTAGTTTTTCTTCACATGCATTGGTTCGCTAAGCACAACACCAAATCAGAGCGATCTCTCTCACAAATGGACTTTGCTGCCAATTCAACATGCTCAATCAGCCAAAAAGCCACCAACAGGGCTCAGACTATTTCAATGGAGTGGAACACACTGCAAAAACTAGGCCAAGAGCTGATCACAACAGCCCGATATGTCCAAATCAATCTTTGACCACAGTCTTTAAATCAATTACTGTTATGACGGAAGAACGAGTCACTTGATTTGCCAAAGTTTTGCAGGTTTGTGTCATCAAATCTTTGAAAGATATTCAAAATTTTGTTTGAATTTGGTTTATTTGATGAAAGAAAATTAGATATCCACTATCAAAAATATATATTTCGCTTTATGTCTCTGCAATAATATATACTCGTTAATTTTGGATGGACAGAATACATTATTGGCCAAAAAAATTTTTTTTTTAAAATCTGATGGCGAAGTCAAAAGTCTGGAAACTAAAGACATAACACAAGAATGCACATTGTATGGGACGCTTGCAATCAGTGGTGTAGTGGTGCCTTGAGAAGTGGGTATATTCTTAATTTATGCCCCCATTTTTTTTAAGCGGCCCAGCAAAGGATGAACACCCGGTCTTATAAACAGTGACATGTAAGACTAGTCTTGCATATTTAGTTTACCCCAAAATGGGCCAGTAGTATTTGCACAGTCACTTAACTTCTGCTGCTTGACATCACAAAGTAAGGATCATTATGAAATTAATATTATCCATAGAAGAGGTGCAGATTTTGCAATAAAAAGACTGCAGCAATTAATGCAACCTGTATAAATGTGACATCATTTTCGTGTAATTTTATATTCAGAATCGTACGAGAATCATGATCTCTATTTGAAACAAATAAAAAGATTGTGATTTTCTCAATTTACCAGAATTGTGCGCTCTGCTCCGTGTGTCACGGACTTTGACAGGCAAATGGTAATTTTGCTCTGACCGAGGGGGGTAACAATCATTTCAGAAGTGATGGGACAGAACTTTCAAAATATAATGAAGATAACTTTTTTTTTTTGTCTATTGACAGTTTAAATAATTGTTTGTTGTTGTTTGTTATTTTCCATTATCTTACTTTTACACTGCTTTGAGAAATCAAATACACTGCTGGACAATAAGCAATCATTTGTAATCTATCATTTTTTCCTAATTTTCTCTACTGACATTTGTTTGCAATGAGTTGTTTAGATACAAACACTTTCCATTTTTCTCACAGAACGCAGAAGAATTAATAGTGTTTCTTCTATAGCCCACTGTAATAAATGCTAGGTCAATTCAACACTGCATTATTCGATGCTTTTTTTTTTTTTGCCTTGGAAATGAATTAACTAAAAACCAATACACCATATATTTTCACAATCATGTGTTATGTCTTCACTTGCCTCGTCAAAGCTTTATTTTTATTCAACTTACTACAGCAGAGAGTTGCTTGGCCAGATAGCTGATGCCGTTATCCAGATGAGGATTTCCTGGAACGTCATAAGGGCTCATTCCATGACAGATGTGTGGTGCAAAACTTTGGCGATAGTTTCTGAATGTCAAGTATAAAAGTATGCGAAGTGAACGGCGTTTCCATTAACCAATGTTATGTGACCAAAACGTAACCTTGTGCCTCTCGCGATAAGTCATGGCAACGGATTTTGGTGGGATTTTTGCTATATTTATTCAAAGGAGGCTTATGTGTGTTTCTTTACAGAAGCAGCAAAGAGAGCCACTTCAGAAACGTGCGTAGCGCGGTTGGAATAAACCATAGACTGTATAAAATCATAAACACAAGCATTGAGTGGCCGTAATCAGCTTCAGTGACCGTATCAGAGCCACACTGCACCGCAGACGTGTGCAATGTAAATTGTCCAATTATTAATAGTAGGGAAAGCCCCTTATTCTGGATCGCGGCCACTTATGAAGTGTTTCTTGGAGGTTATAGTACGTTGAAGAATGATCATATGACTTTTTACATACGCCATGTGACCTGTAAATGCGAAAAAGCCGTTTCCATTGCAGTTTTGCGAATTAATCCTTTTTTCGCATTGCCTGAAAAACCACCTCATGCGAGCGTAAAAACTTTTTTACGATATATGGGAGTTTTTGTGAAATTGACGCATTTCCATTAGGCGTATTTTCAATTCGCAATTTCAATTTGCGCAATTTGAAGGGTAATTGAAACGCGCCTATAGTTATTACTTCAAGAGTCAGTTTTGGACTTTCACTCAGGCTTTGAGTATGAATGAATCACACTGCATGGCAATGTTTACGCCTCGGTGCTGACCACATCACTGTCTTTACTGGGTGTTTTTAGGGAATATTTGCATTTATTCACATGCGATAGGATTAGTTACTCATGTGCTGGACTGTCATGATTTTGGCTGATACAGGACACTACAGATTGATACACATCAGAGGGGATGGGTACCTGCAATACTGACTGATAATGAAGTGGGGATATGCTGTGTACCTGCATATACCCTGCATTACACCTCTGCTTGCAGGTATTCACATCTGTATTTGCATACTTCACTATGTTTCTGGCCTTATCCTGTTGAATCACCTAAATAATCTAAGACGAGGGAGTAAGTAATTGAATGAATGAAAAGAGTGGAATTTGATCTTCCTAAACTTGCAAAATAATAACAGGGTGGAATTGTGATGGACCCTCCCTCTCTGATGAGTGAAGGAAGGATGTTCGGAAGAGTAATTAGTGAATTGTGTGTGCGTGGGTCGGGAAGCTCCAGCCTCTTCTGACTCACTGTGTGGAAACTCTGAATGTTCTTACACCACTGTGCAAAGCTGCAAGCTATTACACATTTCACTATACAGCCCAAAAAAAAAAAAGAACTCTAACTACAGACAGACTGTCTGAGTAACTCTCTCTGACTATTTTTGCATGAAGCTACCCTTTTTCATGCTTTTCCCATTCCCCTCTACTCTGTCCTTAGCCTCTGTTCTTCCATTCCTCTTTCCCTATAACAAACCACTCCCACCCTTTTAAAATAGTCTCTGGATTTTGCTTGTGGTATTTTCCATCTCTGAGAAAAAGAAAGAAACCTTCTCTACATTAATCCCGCATGACTGCCATGTAGGAGAGAGAATGCATGTAAAAACATGTCAGTGTTCATTTATTTTGTGACCATCAAACAGAATCCTGCTTTTTAAGGCAGCAGGTAGCCCAGCTGAGGCAACTGTAGTAGTAACACAGTGCATGCAGATATAAAAAAATGCACATCAGCTCACACTAGAAAAGCTTTACATGATTGATTTAAAAAGTATTAGTTTACCTTTAAATGTATGTTATTGCATTAGATAATAAAATGTCACATGTACAAGATGCTGCTAGAGCTTCTTCTCAAAACTATTTTCTTCATCATTTTTGATCAATGGCTTTTAATCAAATGGTGATTTTAGTAGATGTATATATAAAGTGAACCCTTCTCAGGTTCACACAGGTCTCCTAGCAGAGTAACCAGAGGTGTCATTTTGTACATTAAATATGAACATTTCACTAAAAACATGATCCAAACATCTTAATATTAATATTAATTCTACACTTAATTTTAATAAGAATGGGGCCCAATGCATGCAAATGTCTGTGATCTTATTAACAGAAAAGGTAATGATAATTTTCTACCAGGACATCTTTTTTTTCTACTGATTTTTCCTCCAGTGTAACGGTAGGCCTATATGTGATATTTTAGACTCAAACTTCTTTTTGTTGAATGTTGCACTTAAAAAGTGTGCTTTGATATTTTGTTATGTAATGCAATGGCATTCCATTTTAAGTAAGCAAACACTTTTTAGGGCCACTGCAAATGCTTATATTTATTAATGGTATTATGTAGCCTACTCATTTTTACCAAGGCCACACCCTACCAATTATGACTGTGACATGTGATGTACCCTGAATATTTCATATTGCACTCATTGTGTATACAAATGTATAATGCAAATCACCTTTACAAAAAACATTTGTGTAAAATATCTATGTAATTTATGAAAAGAAAGAAAAAACACCAACAAAATTTCTTCAATTTCTCAAACGTTTCTCCTAGACACCAATAGAATGGAGCCTTTTTTTCTCCTGAGAAAAAGACAACAGAAATCTTGCATCTTAACTCAAGTTTCAGAAGAGATCTCAACCTGTGCTCAGATTTACCAAGAAACTGGAATCTGAAGTCAGAAGTGAAGTCATTGTGAAGTAAGGGATTTCAATATGAACGCTTCTTATTAAGTGTCTCCAAGATCTAAGCTATTCTATCTACATTTTATGCATATATACTCATACTGCATGTCAACAATTGTCTCAGTTGTGTCCATTTTTGCTTATATGGAGAATTAAAAAAACAAAAAACATCTGAGACAAAGTTGATATTTCAATAAAATGTAACTAAGCAATGAAACCTGATCAAACTCTAATCAATCCTAACTGTCCTCTGTGTGCACACTCCTCACCTGGTAGATCATGACTTTGAAGTTTCTTCTCTTCAGAAGTTCATTTTCGTTGCTCTCCAGGCGTTTGATCTGCCCGGCCTGTTTTTCTATGTTCCCCCGCACCGTCTTCACATTCACACTGACTTTCCGCACCTTCTCCAGCATCTTATTGACTGTGTTGGCTGTGGTGGTGTGGCTTTTGGACAGTTTGGTGAGCTCCCCCTGGATGCCCGTTACCGATCTTTCCATGTCCCGTTGACGGGCTTCCAGCCCGGCCTGCGTCTGCTGGATCTGGTCCACGGCCCCGATGATTTTGTCCAGCAGCGCCAGGACCATGACTCCATTCATCTCACCTTTGTCTCCCTCACCTGCCTCTTCTTTCTCATCAGCAACTTTTGCTTTGTTTTCAGCGATGACCTCGTCTTCTTCATCAGAGCCTGGGAGGTTGATTTCATCTTCTGAGATCTCAGTAAGGGATCTGTGTGGGTCAGGCACCTCCAGGTGCAGATGGCTGTCTTCAATCACTTCCATGTTTAAAAGCTTGAATATGTGATAAAATAACGTGGAATGTGAAAGGATACAAGCAGTGGAAAGTTCTGTGTCCTAACTCGCCTTTCTTTCTGCTCTCAGGATTCCCCTCTAGAGTTCACCTAACTGTTCTCTCCTCTGTCACACTCAGCACATCTGCTCTCCTCTCTCTCTTTCTCTCTCTGAGTGTGTTTGGGATCTGGCCAGAGCAGTGGAGGCTGGCAAGCAGGCTGTGGACGGTCTGTACTGCATGAGCGCTGAGTCGTGATTCACACACTTCCTGTGAAACCCCCATACAAATCAGCTGCGTGCCATCTGCGCTTCCTCACTTCCCACTGAATGAACCACTCACTCCCCCTGGACACTGTGTGTGTGTGTGTGTGTTGTGGTGTGTGTGGTGTGTGTGTCGCTTTGTTGTTGTGGTGTGTGTGTGTGTGTGTGTTGGAGAGCAGTGCTCCCCCCAGTGGCCTGCATTGGGACCCCATTGTGGAAAAAAACACAAATGAGATCTCTGTGGAGATTAACTTTTCCCACTGTCAAAACAGTTTACATTTAAAGATGAAGAATCCAGTTGTATCAGTGGTCTAGAAAAAGCTGTTTTATTCTACATAAGGGTGGTCCATCTCATTGTGAATCTGTTAACACATACCCAGACTGAAATCATATGACACAATGGGATTCCATTGTGAAAAAGAAGATTGTTAAGCATTCTTTTGAAAACGAAAAGAGTTTTATACCAGCCATATATACTTTAATTTGCAAACTGAACTATTGTTTTCAATACTTAAGTGCATGTTAAATTAAAAGGGATGATAGTTTAACATTTATATAAAATGCAGTTTTGACCCCCTAAGCAGGACTTAATTACATTTTAATATACTTTCCATAATTACTTCTATTGGCTTGTTGAAATATGGTTAAGTGCTCTGCTAAATGTGTGACAAGCACTCTATATTCAACTAAATCTATTCGAAATGTAATTTCTATTGAGACTTTTTTGTCATATAATGTACTATCTTTGTAATTAATAGTTGAATTTTGGAGAGCCATTATATTATTAGTATAAAGTATTTTACAAGTATATTTTTTTAGTTTGCCATAAATGCTTGTCAGTATAATTTGCAGTAACCTTGAACCCTATTTCAGAATAGAAAATGACTTATAAAAATGTACTAAAGTCCTAATTTAACATGGGTCAAAAAAGCTCTTAAGTTCAACTAATTGCATTTAGTACAAATTTAAACTATAATACGTTTTCAGGTAATTGTAAATAATATGCAATTGTTCAAAAACATTACATTCAATTCATACTGTAGTATGTTATTTCTGTAATAAGGACTGTAATAAGTCAATGATCTTAGCACATTCATTTTATAGTTCTAAATTCCTACTGTATATAAATAACTGCCTTGTGTCATTTGTGTCTACTTTTATACCTCCAGATGAACTCTAAGAGAAAGGTGAGACTTATATGTCACAAACTCCATTAGATCTTTTGAGCGAGCTCTGAGTAATTATTTTTTCCCTTGGGGATAGTGTTGTATATGTGTGAAGATAACGTGAGGTTCTGGAGAGTGTAACAGTATTAGACAGGCACAGACACAGCGAGAGCTGGAATGTGATCCAGACCTACAAGGTTTTTAAGTTCCCTAAAGGCCCATTTTTCCCATACAGCACACCAAAGCCACCCAAAGAGAAGAGTTTACAAAAATAACTTAAGCTCTTATGCACATGGGCTGCTCTTATGCTCTTATGCCTGCATGTGTACACATGTGTGAGTCTGTGTATTATTACAGCTCATCTCTCACTGATAGAATGCTGCTGTTCACAGTTTTAGAGAGAATAATGTAATATTCAGTGGAGATTGATTGATGATAACATTATTGTATTTCCAGTGGAATGGAAAAATGGTTTTGATCTGGACTCCAAAAATGAGCCTCTCAATATCAGAGAGTATATCCACCATCTTCAGAGCTTTGAGTGTCCAGGTGATAAATTAAGTTCTAAATAAACTAAAGCTAGAATATATAATATAAGCTATAGATGGGTAGTTGACAAATAGGCAGTAAAAATGTTTGTGTGTGTAAAAGACCATTTTTGAAGAAGAAATACATGTAGTGTGAAGTCTGATGTTTGAGAAAATATAAGGGGTCACTAACTTTTCAATTTTGCGTACATTTTTTCACTGTTTTTCTTTTTATTATTTCTTTTACATTTTTACTGAACTGTACCGTTAATTTGTCCTATGGTGTGATAAAGCAAAAATTATGATTTTTTTTTTATAATATACAAATAGCATGAGAGAGATTTATCTATCTTGATACAAATATCAAAAAAAAAGTGTTTGTTGTTTTTTGTAAATAATAATAATCATATTTTAATCACAAAATTCCAGTTTGTCCCCAAATCGCGTACTTGTGCACTATTCTATGATGTTTTGTAGTATAAATAGTGTGAGTAGTGTTTTCACACTGAAAATTCCAAAAAGAAAATGTGCACAATTCATAGTGCGTCATTTGGGATGCAGCTTCAGTCATTTAGTCACTTAGTCAATCAGTATGTTACTGAAACCCTTCTAGAGCCTCCCCGGCGGAATCATCCACCGGGATGCTCTGCATGTGCGGCAGCAGATTGATATCAACTAAGATTCATTACTGATTTTTTTTTAAAGTGCATGGCTGCTTTTAGCTCATTTCAATTCTATTACTTTCTGCATTGCTCTCATCCGTCTCCGTGGATCTCTTAATTTCCACGGGACAGTTTGTATAGAAAATAATCACCCCCCTTTTTTCACCACCATTTTGTTGCTTTGCAACCTGAAATGAAGACGGACACAGTTTTTCTTTTATCCAGCTGTAGTTACTCAGTGCAACTTATAATAATTTAATAACAATTCATGCATTTAGCAGACACTTTTATCCAAAGCGACTTACAGTGCATTCAGGCTATACATCGTTTTAACGTAGAACTTATAACCTCAAGTGAAAAGCATCTAACCACACTTTATTTCCATGTCCTATCTGCCTCAATTCTTTCTGTCTCAAAAACATAGTAACACGTTTTATACTTATTTTCATGACACTTTATAACAATACAAGTTTTCTGCAAAAACATCAGAAAATATTTTAACTAATGCAATTATTGCATATAAGAACACTAATAATGATACAAAAAAAAAAAGAATAACAAGGAGATAAACACATCTTATTTAATTATTTAAAATGCTTCTTAAAGAGACCTTGTCCTCTGGTGTGACATCTTTGTCCTCTGGTGTGACAGTACAGGTGTCACACTGGTGGACATTATCTGTCAAACCAAAGGATGTTTCAGCCTTTTGTGTCAATTAATGACCTTGCAATTCTGAGCTAACCCGTCATTAGCACTAAGCATTTGCATAATTTTCCATCTTTATGTAGTTTAATGTACAGTTTTTAATTAAAATCTATACAGGTATATCATATATATAATTAGGTTCGCACCCAAAGGACACAAAACGTAACACTTTTATAGTTGTTCCAAAATTAAATCTTTGTTGTCATGGATTGGGTCCATTTCAAATCCCCACTGGTGTCCACACTGGAGGTACGTGTTTTCAGTGAACAAAAGTACTACCTAATCTACGCTTTTAAGAATGATATGAAGGGGAAGAACTTATTGTCGTCCATTGCGTAAAATAACACTTGTAAATTATTCCAGGGTATGTTATTAACATTGTTATGCTTTTCGTCTTAAATTTTATAAAGTTGTAACAGTGTTTTCAACAGCATATATAGGACAATTTTGATATTTGGCTCAAAAATGTAAAAAATGAATAACAGTGCAGCTTTTATAACAAAAGGTCCATGTAGGACAAAGAAATATTCTTTTTTATCGTGTGTGACAGTGAAAATGGCATGTCATGTCAACAACCCAGATACAGCTAATAGAAACAACTACTTTGAAAATATTATGTAAGTTCTGAAATTCAAGGTCCTAATAACTGATTAGTAACAACACAAAGGAAAAACTTTCAGCTTGTTTCAGATGAAGTGTGTGTGTGGGGGGGTGTATACACAAGTGTGAATTGTTCAGTCATATGTAGGTTTCTCACCTCTGGTTCTTCAGTAGTTACCGACTCTAAATATATCCAGACTCATTACAGAGTCTGTGCTACATTTTTCTAAGGTCTGCACTCTCACCTCTCAGTGTTACACTGGCACACAAACTTGCATCATTCAGTCTATATCAGATAACTCTGAGTAAAAGTCTATAGGCTATGGCTAAATAATTCAATAATCTGGGACTGTACAGAAGCTTCCTATAGCTTAATTCTTGACTCAAGATTTGAAAAAGTTCGCAAATCTAAGTGATTTTACCAGGTTTCCAAAAAAAATAGGATTCAGAGTTAGGATGTGTCTCTAATACAGCTTCTGGTAGCAAACTCGTTAGACACAGGGTCAATAGTATCAAAAAGAAAATACTTATAAGAGCTCATAAAGCCTATATCTCTTGTACTCCACGCTATCATAGTACATAGCTTGTTATGCATTGATATTAATATTTAAATCACAAATATTTCATTATAACAGTATATGTTTTGTAAATGGCTTATGGATTCTTTTTTGAAAGGCTGAACCATGGATGGATTTATTACCATCTACGTATCTATGAGACCATCATATTATCATGTTTTATGTCTATTATAAACATGTTTATACGTTTTTTTAATGAAATGCAATAAAATATCACCCATCCAAAATTAAACATACCCTCTAAAAAATTTAAAAAATTTAATAAGATCACTATTATATAAAATATATATAGAATATAGAATTTATGTATAACATGCTTAAATAGTTATTTTACAAATGTATATGCAATTATTTTTTACACAGCCAGCAATTTTGCATACGAGCTCTGGCTTATGGGAGGGCAATATTATTCTCATTATGGGTTGGATTAGGAAATGGGAATAAACTTATTTTAAATCCTTCCTCGCAGATACTGGAATTAGTGTTACAAGCACCCTAGCCTAGGCACATTGCTTTTCCATTTTTTTCAAACAACCCAATCTGGGTTTGTCCCTTTTTAACCGCATTTTTTTTAGAGTGTAATTGCAATGAAGAATAATCTTTAATAGTGCAATCATTTTCCTAGATAATTTTAGTAATGGTCATTCCCTTGTTCAATGAAAACCGCTGGTTTTACCTGTGGACTTACTACAGAATTAATCTTTTGTTCCCAAAGTAGAATTATGGTTTTAATGGATGAACACGGTCACAACAACAACAACCACAACAAAAAATAAAGTTTAAACCAATATATTAACATTTGATCATAGTCAAAAAAAATAAAACTAATAATAATTATATATATATATTAATATATTTGACTTTGTAGGCCTTGGCAACATCAAAAATCAACGTGGACCCAGTACAGTACAGGTGCTGACGTCACGTACAGGCTGATATCGCGCAGAGTCGAACTCAAACGTCAGACGGTTAGACCTTTTCTATTTTACTATATTCCGTTTTTCTCTTTCTCCACACTTTTAACTCTTACACTGTGTATGTATTTATGACGTTGAATACATGCCGCTTGAGTGCGGTGGTGATGCTTGAATATAGATGTAGCCCATCTTCTAGTCTGTCAACCATCAGCGTTTCTAAATGTGTTTATGTATATTAGTTTGTTCTGATTATGATTTTAATATTATGTTATAATTGCGGGGGGAAATAAACAGCTGACAGCATTTGAGTGATTAGTATATTGGAAATCTGCGTTAATCAGTCGAGCATATTTACTCACTGTGTCATTCACGCGTTCATTTATTCAGGTATTAACTCATTTTGTTCAAAATACAACTACATGCGCTCTAACTGTTCTACTTATTTCTTATTATCATGATGCCAGAATGATTCGCTGTAGCCTTATTAAGCAAAAATTAACATCTTACAAATAAATAGCGCCGGAATTTGTTAGTATATTAAAATATGTGATACAAACCTTCGATAAAATATTGTTGGCCGGGTAAAAATAGAAAGAGGAGCGCGTAATGGCGCCCTTCAGATCTAAAGGACAGTGCGGCAGAGATGTGAGGGATGTTGAGCCATCAGCCAATCAGCTTTCAGAGATGCGAGGGTTGTTGAGCTTCTTGGCCAATCAGCTCTTAGAGATGCAGGGATGATGGGTCATCCCGTCCGAAGGATGCTGACTTTCAGCCACGGCTATTTGGGGATGGCATTGATGCTGAGCCCCGCGCGAGCCTCTCACATTAGAAGAGGCGAAGTCCGTTTCTATATTGGTTTCTGTATCTTTTGAGAAGGGAATAGTCAGTATGATTGTGTAGCTGACTCCTTGCTTTCATCATTTTATTTGCAAGTAACAATTGCTAAAAATAATATTTAATAATACTTTCTAGTATTATTAACCCCATAAAAATGTATCATGCATATGGAGTATTTGCATAAACCCGATTATATAATAAAGGTTATAATGTTATTGAGTAAAGAATGTTTGAAATTCATCTTAGAATGGTATTTTACATATCAACATAACAGTATATAAGGATAAAGCTGTAAATATATATATTATATATAATATATATATATATAAATATATATAATAAATTAGAATTTACTATAGCTGATGTTTTTTAATAATTTTTTTTTTTTTTTTAACACGCGATGCACTTGGCCACAACTCTGCTTAGGGACATTTGCTCCTGGTTTGGTTGGATTTGGAAATGGCCAACTTAATTAATTGCTATCCTCTCCGGATTTGAATTAGTGTTACACCACCCGAGCCTAGCACATTGCTTTCATTTTTTGTAGCATAAACACCATCACACAGATGCGAGCTTCGGAACATAAAGAATGACAGGATAACAAGTTTTAATAACTTAAGACATTTCAAATAAAAATCGAAAGTTTTATTTTCTTCTGCATCGACCTATGCGTAGGCTTTAACGCTAGGCTATGTGTCATTTCATTTATACTCGCGTCATTGTCGCAGTCGCACAGTACACATGCAAACGCTAGTCTGCAGTGTCCACGGGCATATTGCTGGTGTAACCCGCAGTACCACGACAAAAGCCGAAGAATAACTTATAATATTAAATTATAGATTAGATCTAAGTTATATAAAGTGCACATAAACAACACACAAACGCAGTACCTATACGAGGCCCTATCATACACCCGGCGCAATGCGGTGCCAGGCGCAACGCAAGTGTTTTTTGCTAGTTTCACCCCAACACAGTTGCCATTTTCATGTCTTGCGCCACGTTGTTTAAATAGCAAATACATTTGCGCCCATGGGCGTGCTGGTCCGAAAACGAGGTGTGTTCAGGCGCATTACAGGCATGTTGCTATTTTGAGGCAACTGAAATAGACTGCACCACTGACCACAAAAACTGGTCTAAAGTAGCTACTGTACTCCTGGTTCTAAGTTACTGTATATATAATTATATAATTTTTGTTATTTAAAGAGCGCGTTAGATTATTATTGTGTTCATAAATATAAAATCCCTACATATCATAATGGATATTCCTTTGCATGTATCAGATTTACGTGCACGAGCAGATCCGTTCCCTCACTAGAGAAGCGTTCAGTTTTTCCGCTTGTAAATTCCGCCGTGTAAATAGCAAATCCGCCATGGCATGAGCGCAACTGGCTCTTACAAGGGAATGGGAGATGAGACTCTGATTGGTTTAATGCACGTTATGCCCAAAACACACACATGACTCATTAAGAGAATAGGTACAAACATTTTGGACCATGCGTCTGGCACGCTGACTGTTTTTTACATCGTTAAACTAGCAAAAGTGGATTCAGACACACCCTAATCCCGTGCTCCATATGCGTTCCACCATGCTGCTAGATCATTCCCAAGGCCCAGTGTCTTGTCTGACAGAGCCAACTGGGGCTGGCGTATGTAATTGGCTTCGAGGATAGTGAAGGGGCCGATCCCATAGTGAGACCTGAAATGGTAGGCCTAATCTGAAAGAGACCTCCTCGTGTAAAATGGTAAAAGTGGCAGAATGTTTTGCTAGAGTCTTGAGCGGATCTCGATACTTTTAAGTCTTTGCTTTGCCAGTAGTCAGGTTTCAGAGAGGCCTACAGTTGCCATCTAGCCGTTGAGAAGTATAATTGCATGTTTATTTCAAACTTAAAATGAGACAGTCAGATAAATCGCAGAATGTGTATTTAAACGTTGTGAGACAGCAAAAAAGAAAAAAAAAAAAAAGTTAATTCAAATATTTCCTTGCCAAGTTTACTTGCATTTGATGATATGCTGTCATGCATTCAACAAGCTGTGTGGGCGAAAATCACATGTAAACAATTTTAAGACTATTTTGGCTATACTCATTGCTGGTCTGGTTACAGGTATAGGGCTATAGCAAAGCCATTAAAATTAAACCACTGGTTGCGTCAATTTTGCATAGTCCGTCCAGTTCAGAGCTAAGCGTGGCTCCAGATAGAACCATTTCTGAAATGACACTTACATCTCGAGATATTACTGACTTGGGACAGATGGGCATCTCAACCATCTCATACACTGCCTGGCCAAAAACTACAATGAATCAGTTTTGACTATAAGTGGACTAGAAATAGTCAGTCTGACTATGAGCTAAATTGTGGCTAAGCATAAAACATCACAGAAATGAAACCAAACACTTTGTAATCACTGTTGACTTTGCTTACATGATGAAATATCATACATCTCACAAGTTACTTTGCCAAAAAATGACATGTAACCAAATTCGAAGTTATTTTGGCTAGAAGTGGGTTACTCATAGCCGGACTAAATCAGGTCTATAGTTAACCGAGATGGTGAAATGTTGGCTATTGCTTGCTGGGTAGTAATGTCTGTCTATCTGTTGCACAGACTGACTTGTAGCATCCAGTGGGACTGATTTCTGAGCCAAGGGTGAGTTCCTGTGGCACTGCAGCATCATGGGGGAGTTGTTCCGCAGTGAGGAGATGACTCTGGCCCAGCTCTTTCTTCAGTCTGAAGCGGCCTACTGCTGCGTCAGTGAACTGGGAGAGCTGGGAATGGTCCAGTTCAGAGATGTAAGTAAATAGAGCTTGTTTTCTCTCTCTTCCTGCTGTCCTCTATTATATGCTGATAATGAATTCAAACCTTTTTCTTTCAGCTCAACCCTGATGTAAACGTGTTTCAGAGGAAGTTTGTGAATGAAGTGAGACGTTGTGAGGAGATGGACAGGAAGCTCAGTGAGTGGATTAACACATGCACAAACACATACACCAAGACCAGTGACAGTCCTGACTCAGAATGACTGACACCTGCAGCTAGTTCTCTGACTGGCTAAAAATGATGGACAAAATCATGTGAAATCTTGAAAGCTAGAAAGTCATGTGAAAGCTAGAAATAACACATATTATTACTACATTAATTTGCGCTGCTTTTGGTAGATTGCATTGGTCATTATGAATAATTTGCTATTTAGTAAATATGACCCTAAATATTAGATCAACTTAACCCAGAATGAGCTTTTGTTCCATCTAGTGAATTAGAGGTAAATAAAATCAAATACACCATTTACCCCAATGCATTCTTTTAGTCCATGGCTTCTGTAGACTGCTACAGAAGCCATGGACTAAAAGAATAAAAAAGGTAACTTTTTTCTCGCAATTCCAAGATTATATCTCACAATTCTGATAAGAAAAATCAGCTCATCATTCTCTCTTTTCCCCTCGGCTCAATCATGATTTATAATCCCACACGTCTGAGTTTTTTTCACCTCAGAATAGACAAACTTGCAATTGTTAAGTTAAATTGAATTTATAAATCCGACCTAGAGACTTTAAAACTTGCATTCGAAAAAGTCTGAATTGTGATATAAAATAGATAAATGTTTAAATAGTTTGCTATTTCATGCTGTAACTGCAGGTCTAATATAATATGTCCCCTATGAACTGTCTAGTGCTAGTAGCCTATTGTTAGATCAAATTTATGCTTTAAAATAGGGTAATCATAGCAGGTTTCATCCATAGTCTGTCCGTTTAAACATCTGAGTTTAGCTTCAAATGGTGTCTTTGACGACAATATTCTATAAAAATTATTTACATTCTGATTCTGACATCTAAAGGCACAAGAATAAATTTTTTCTCTTATTCCATGGATTTTACCCATTTGCCTCCACTTGTTCCCAGTGTTTTTCTGCCACCACAATACATGCAGCTGCATGTGATGTAACTGTGATCTACTCCAAATTGGTCTATAAACCGGTGGACAACTGCCCATATCGCTTAGGCCAGAATCTGCCACTGAATAAGGCACAAAAACTCACCCTTCTCTGTGAGAAATAATCAAATAGAACATTATTAAATATCATTAGTAAATTGGTGCTGATGTCATGTTCTGCAGGGTTTGTAGAGAAGGAAATAAAGAAAGCCAACATTCCAACGATGGACACTGGTGAGAATCCTGAAGTTCCATTCCCACGAGACATGATTGACCTTGAGGTAATTTTACTCTCTTATGCTGCTTTAATCAGATATGAGCTTAATGGAATAATTCTGTCAAAATACAAATGCTGACATTTGCTTACCCTCCTGTGCTTCCAAACCCCCATGCTGTTATTTTTTTAGAAGGCAAAAAGGTGACATTTTTAAAGAATCTTCATGAAGCTGTGTTCCATATGACAGCTCATAGTGAACTTGTCTGTCAAGTTCCAAAACAGTGGCCAAAACAGTGGTCTGTTTCCATTCAGACTTTTCAGCAATATTTAAACAATTAAACATAAAAGCACCTTTTATGCTCTTTTAAAGTTTTCTTCCATTTAAATATCTTCACTCATTGGCAAGGTGTCACAATTTTCTTGCCATTTTCTAAACCTTTGGGTATAATTTGATATCAGTGTTTTTATTTCTTTATATCTTTAATTTGTATTTACATCACTGATCACCAGGCAACCTTTGAGAAGCTGGAGAATGAGCTCAAAGAGATCAACACTAATCAAGAGGCCCTGAAGAAGAACTTTCTAGAGCTGACAGAACTCAAGCATATCCTCAGACGTACTCAGCAGTTCTTTGATGAGGTCTGGCTGTCCTCTCACATTATGATCACAAACTTAAGAGTAAAAAATAAATGTATTAATTAAAACAAGTAAAAACCACAAAGACATTCAGGTGTTAATTAACCCTTTGATGTATGATGTCCGCTACAGTGGGAAAATCTTTCAAAGGCATTTTTATCCATTAACAATGTTGTCTTACATGCAAACTACCTTTGACCCTTACCCATAATTTGGACTCTCTTTAGATGGAGGATCCAAACCTTTTGGAAGAATCATCATCTCTGCTGGACCCCAGTGAAGCTGGGCGAGGTGCCCCACTGCGACTAGGGTGAGTTCTAAGTAGCTGATATGTAATTATTCTTGTAAACAGTCAGTAATAAAATAAAGATCAAAGAAACAAATTGTAAAAGTAATGTAAAATATAACTAAAATATCAAATACATAAATTAATTTATTTAATTGCTTTTCCTGGAGATTATTGTAATTTTCATAATAGGTGCACTGAAATACTGAATTTGATACTTCCAGTTCTCTAGAAAGACTGACATTTTTATTTTAGTATTGATTAATAATATTTAGTGTGTTACTATTTATTTTAGCATTAATGGATTTTGAGAGTTTTTGAGGGAGAGATTTGTTCCCTTTCGGCCGACATGCGTGAGACGGACAAGACACAATTCTTGAACGCCCCCGTGTCCCAGACCGGCCTGCTTGGCGACGCAGTGGAGAACTTCGCCCAGCAGTTCTCCGCTGCCCAGAAGCAGACTGAGGCCATCAGGCACATCAGGTCATTGCATGCAGAGATCGCAGTCGTACTGGCGAAGGATGCGATAGAGCCGGTCCCTCCAGCCGATATGAGGACGGGGTTTTTCAGCCCTTACTTCATTGTGCCCAAAAAAGGCGGTGGGTTGAGACCAATCTTGGATCTCTTGAACCAAGCTCTTCACAAGCTCCCGTTCAAGATGCTCACGCAGAAGCGCATCTTCAGGTGCATCCGTCCCTAAGATTGGTTTGCAGCGATCGACCTGAAGCATGCGTACTTCCATTTGTCGATCCTTCCGCACCACAGGCCATTCCTGCAGTTTGCGTTTGAAGGACGGGCATATCAGTACAAGGTCCTGCCCTTCGGGCTGTCCCTGTTGCCCCGTGTTTTCACGAAGGTTGCGGAGGTGGCCCTTGTTCCCCTGATAGAACAGGGCATTCGCATTCTCAACTAACTCGACAAAGCAGTCTCAGGATCAGTTGTGCAAACACAGGGACTTGGTGCTCTGGCACCTCAGCCAGTTGGGCCTCCGGGTCAACCAGGAAAAGAGCAGACAGCATGCCTCACGTAGGAACGTGCCCAGTCAGTGTTGAACTGCTTGAATACGTTCAAGAGCAGGAGGGCGGTTCCACTGAAACAGTTTCAGAGGCTCCTGGGGCATATGGCAGCTGCAGCGGCAGTCATGGCGCTGGGGCTTCTTCATATGAGACCACTCCAGCACTGGCTTCATAGCCGAGTCCTGAGGTGGGCGTGGCACTTTCCGGGTCCAAGTTACACAGGCCTGACGCCAAACCTTCACCCTGTGGTTAGACCTGGCATTTCTCGGCAGGGGGCCCTAGAACAGGTCTCCGGATAACAAAGGAGCCTCAACTACCGGCTGTGGGGGGGGACACATTCAATGGGCATGCAGTGTCAGGGGTTTGGATGGGCCCCCAAACTGAATTGCAAATCAATTGCTCGAGTGACGGGCAGTGTGCCTTGCCTGATCCGTCTCCAAAGGGGCGCTTACGAGGCAAGCAACTACTAGTCCGTACGGACAAACACTTAGAAATTGAGTAGATCAGCGACAAGGTGGTCTACCTCCATCGCATGAAGCAATCACCCGCCACCTCCTCCTCTGGGTCAGAAGCATCTGAGGCGTTTCGTGCCATTAACATTCCCTGGTTGCACAAACCGGGCAGCCGACGAGCTGCGTTACCAATCCCCCAACACGGTCCAGCTGATTGGAGTAGTTTCGGAGCTGCTTCAGGTAGGGGGACATGGTTTGTCTTTCAGCAACTTCTCACTGCAAGTTGTTTTATCATGAACGAGGGAACACTAGGCACTGGTGCCCATGGCACACAGAGGGCCTGCCAAGTAGTGTTTACCCCAGTGAGCCTTCTAGCACAGACACTGTGCAAGGTCAGGGAGGACGAGGAGCAGGTCCTGTTAGTGGTGCCCTATTGGCCCACCCGGACCTGGTTCCCGGAAATAATGCTCCTCGTGACAGCCCCTCCCAGGCAAATTCCTCTGAGGAAGGATCTGCTGACTCAGAGACAGGGCACCCTGTGGCGGAGGTTCTTGGTGACCTACCCCAAGACGTAGTTGACACCATCACTTCAGCGAGATCGCCTAAGAGACAAGCTACGCCTTGAAGTGGAAACCTGTGGTCGAGTGGGTGCTCTCTCACAGAGAAGACCCCCGGAGATGCCCGATCAGGGTCGTGCTTTTCTTTTTGCAGCAAGGGTTGGAGCGAAGGCTGTCTCCCTCCACCCTTAAAGTCTATGTCGCTGCGATTGCTGCTAACCATGACCCCATAGAAGGGAAGTTGGTGGGAAAGCATGACCTGATCATCAGGTTCCTTAAGGGGGCGAGAAAGCTAAATCCTCCACGAACCCCCTCTGTACCCTCTTGGGACCTGTCTCTAGTGTTCAGAGCACTACAGCAGGGCCCATTTGAGCCTTTGCAGACAGTCGAGCTAAAGTTTCTGTCAATCAAAACTTTACTCCTGCTTGCATTGGCCTCCATCAAGAGGGTAGGGGACCTGCAAGCATTTTCGGTCGACGAATCATGCCTACAGTTTGGGCCGGCTGACTCCCAGGTAAACCTGAGGCCCCGGCCCCGGCCCGGCTACATGCCCAAGGTTACCGCTACTCCCTTCAGGGATCAGGTGATGAACCACCAAGCGCTGCCCTCGGAGGAGGCAGAACCAGCCCTAGCTTTGCTCTGTCCCGTACGAGCCTTAAGGTGCTACGTAGACCGGACACAAAGCTTCAGGACCTCAGACCAGCTCTTTGTCTGTCATGGAGGTTGGCAGAAGGGGAATGCCGTCTCTAAGCAGAGGATGGCCCACTGGATAGTGGATGCCATCCCCCTGGCTTATCAAGCACAGTGTGTGCCCTGCCCGTTCAGGTTGCGAGCTCACCCTACTAGAGGTGTTGCATCCTCCTGGGCGCTGGCTCATGGAACCTCGATGGACAGATAATTGGAGAGGGCAGGCTGGGCGGAACCCTGACACGTTCGCTAGATGCTATAGCCTTCGTGTGGAGCTGGTATCCTCCTGTGTTCTCACCTCAAATGAGTAGAAGCACTGAGAGGCCCCGGATTTGGGTCGGCTTGCTAAAACCGCTCCAGAAAGTCCATATTGTAGACCCTGTCGAGCTCCTCCATCCCCTTGGCAGCCAGACGTGGCGGAGCGTCCGGTGCCAGGCCCTCACTCGATGAATCCATGAGAACCGGTAGAGGGCTGGGTTCCAGGTGTAGGTGAGATAAGTGTCTAAGTGGATCTCATATGGGTAAAGTCCACGGTATAGCCTCAGAGACCGTGTTTCCCCGGCAGACTTCTGCCACTCCAAGAGGGTTACAATCACCTTCAATCTTCCATATGCGCCTAAACGGTTGTTCATATGTGTAAGTGCTTCCGAAACCTCCTTCAAGAAGGATGGGGCTTCCGCAACGTCCATGTTCTAAGTGGTACGGGTACGTTTTCCCAGTGTTATCCAGTCTTACTGAGTGGGTAGTGCCATAGCAGCAGTAGCTAGTCTTCTTGTGGTAAGCCCTGGCCTGCGCCAAAAAGTAGGGGCACATGAGGCTTCCACAGGACACTGGAAGGGGCAGTAGCTATGGCCCTTTGGTAGGGATCCCAATTCATCGGTCACCGACGTGACGTCGAGAGTGACCAACTGAAAGGGAATGTCTCGGTTACGAATGGTAAGCCCTAGTTCCTGAAGGAGGGAACGGAGACGTCACGTCCTGTCGCCATAGCTTCTGTACCACCACTGAGCGGCCGGGTTACCGGCTCGGCTCCTCAGCGAAAACTTGAATATGCGCTGCACCAGCTGCCTACTTATACTCACGCTGTGATCAGCGACAGCTGGATGCAATAATCGCATGCCAAAGTGCATTGGCAAGTTAAGTTCATACTCAAAGTGGATTGGTGTCTCTAAGAAGAGTTACACTGGCAGGATTTCAGATGTCGAATCACTGTGGGTTTGACACTGAACGCTATCTGGTGTAGCATTCAGTTGTTGCTGTGTTCAAACTGCACGTTGGAAAGACGACAGGAGGTTACACACTGCATGACTTTACAATTGGAAGAATCGCAGACAGCTCTGTCTGGTGCAGGGTTGCCAGGTTTTCGCTACAAAACCGGCCCAATTACTACTCAAAACTAGCCTGAAAATAGCCCAATTGCTTTCGAGGGGGTCCCCCAGTAAAAATCGCATTCAGGGGTAAAATACAAAACAGGTAAATCTCGCTGGTAAAATTCACATTCCAGGGGATAAATATCACGTTATTGGGGTCGCTTTAACCTTCTGACATAAAAAACAACCGGCAGCAATCACGGATTTGGCAACACTGGTCCGCAAACTAGTTTCATAAAACTCCTCCCCAAACTTCCCGCTGCCCTGTATCTTGGTCTCTCATTGGCTGTAGGTCATCGCCGATGTGTTTTTCAGTCAGAACTCATTGCACACAGCGTGATTGTGAGTCACCGACAGCTCCAAATATTTAGCATCCCAAATATTTCATGGGGTCGGTGATGTGTCGATGATTCTCTCAGATCGCGTCTTTGATAATTCACACTGCGTGATTGTCACTCGCGTGAACGAGCACCGATTTGCCTCCGATTTCGGGCATTTGTCGGTGATTTCACAAAACCTGTCGGCGAGTGAAAAATCAGGCTAAAATCGTGCAGTGTGAACTCGGCATAAGCGAGATCTTAATTCCCGAGCCTTCGATCGTCCGATGTGACGTCTCCGTTCCCTCCTTCAGGGAACAAGGGTTACCATATGTAACCGAGACGTTTTCCCCCACTATTTAAGAATTTTTTCATTAAAGAATTAAGTTTAATAGTTTGGAAGAGTTTCAGAATTTATTTAGCATTTTCATTTACTAAATGGTTTATGATTGTGTGTTTATGATTTTTTTTTTAATTACTGGAATTACTGTGAAAGACAAAAAATTGGATTGGTGCATCCCTACTCATGTTAAGTACTCTTGTACAGTTCTGGACAAGACTTTTATCAAAGTCCTGTTTATCAAAACCTTCTATACACAGAGATCACAATATGTACACTGAATTTTTTTTTAACGTAAAACCTCTTTGTACTCTGCTGATAATACAGGATTGTTTATCCTGTAGGTTTGTGGCTGGGGTTATAAACCGGGAGAGAATCCCCACGTTTGAAAGGATGCTGTGGAGAGTCTGCCGTGGAAATGTGTTTTTACGTCAGACAGAGATTGAGGACCCTCTTGAGGACCCCACGACCGTCAGTGTCTATTTTTCTTGATTTTTTTCTGATCAAGTCAATTAAGATGTTTGACATTTTATATACCAGCGTGATAAAATATTGATCAAGTTATGGGTCTTTGTTCATAACAGGGAGACCAGGTGCACAAATCTGTGTTTATCATCTTCTTCCAAGGAGACCAACTGAAGAACAGAGTGAAGAAGATCTGTGAAGGGTGCAGCATGGTCTTTTCTGATCTTTTATTATTCACATAATTTCATCCAATGCTAATCACAGACTTTAAACTTCATCTCCAGGTTCCGTGCATCTCTGTACCCGTGCCCTGAGACCCCTCAGGAGAGGAAGGAAATGGCAGCAGGTGTCAACACCCGCATTGATGACCTCCAGATGGTATGGTCTAATGCTCTCTCAATAAAGTCTTACAGTCTGTAGATTTTTCTCCAACTGTGTTACTTTTTATCTCAACCTAATATTGTTGATTACATTTAAACTCTCAAATTCTGTTTGAACATGACCTTGGAAAACCAGTAATATCCGCATGCAAAAAACTTATTTCAAATGTTGATCATACTGTTTGCTGTGTTTTCAAACATATAGGTTCTAAATCAAACAGAGGACCACCGGCAGAGGGTTTTGCAGGCTGCTGCGAAAACCATACGTGTGTGGTTCATCAAAGTGAGGAAGATGAAGGCCATTTATCACACTCTGAACCTCTGTAACATCGATGTTACACAGAAATGTTTGATTGCTGAGGTTTGGTGCCCCGTTTCTGACCTTGATTCCATTCAATTTGCTCTGCGGAGGGGAACAGTGAGTAATATTAATCGATATTCATTATAAATGATTTCAGCCACTGAGATGTTATTTTAGTCATTCAATACACAAATGAAAGCAATGAAACAATTTATAATTCATTGTATATACATTTGTCATGATATTAAAAACCCATGCTTATATGCTACAATTATTGAAATTAGTTTTGTAGACTATTTAAATTGTGCCTATATATATATTTTTTTTTTTTTTAAATTGTAATAGTAATGTAACATAAATGGGTTGGGCAGATCTTTTTTTTTTTTTTTTTTTTTTTTTGGAAGGAAAGCATTCAACATACATGCAAACTTTTAAAACCATCCCAGGATCCACCTCATGAAGTTGATTTTATATCAGTTTGTGTTATTTTATAGTTTATATTACTGTATTATTGTGTGGATATACATGACTTTACTATACTGTATATGTGGAAATATTGCTAGATTTAGTAGATGTGTGTGGCAGTATACTTTGAAGGTTACACTATTTTGATGGTCCCCTTCAGACATTCTGTTTCTGCAAATACATGTCAACTAATTAGAGTGATAGTAGAGTGTTAGGTTCTGGTTAGTAGAGTAAGTTGACATGTACTTGCTAAGTTACTAATAGTCAGTAGAATGTCTGTTAGGGGACCATCAAAGCAATTATTAAGAAGCAAACATTAAGAAGACAGTCTACTAAGAATCCAATGTCTGGTAGTTGACATGTAGTTGCAAAGTTACTTATAGTCAACAGAATGTCTAAAGGGGGCAGTCAAAATAAAGTGTTACCACACTGTAAAGGTAATACTTCAGTGGTAATATTGTGAATTTAATGAAGTTTTTATTTATGTAGGAACGGAGTGGCTCCACAGTTCCCTCCATCTTGAACCGAATGCAGACCAAACAGACTCCACCTACTTACAACAAGACCAACAAGTTCACCTCGGGGTTCCAGAACATTGTGGATGCTTACGGCATCGGAACCTACCGAGAGATCAACCCAGGTACCAAAACAGGAAACATTCCTTATGCTTAAAAGTACATTTATGCAGGAATTGTTCGATTTTACAAAAAAAAAAATATATACATACTTTTACTATTTGGTTTAACAATGCGGAGTGCACTTTTTCTCAGGAAATACATTTAACTTTGTTTTTAACACTTGTATAATTGGATTGTTTCTATTTTGTTTCTTGCAGCGCCATACACAATCATTACGTTCCCGTTCCTGTTTGCTGTCATGTTTGGGGACATGGGTCATGGCCTGCTGATGACATGTGCGGCACTTTATCTGGTCATAAGAGAGACCCGCCTGCTCGCTCAGAAGAGTGACAATGAGGTCTCAGCTGATCAATAATTATTACATTAAAGGGTTAGTTCACCCAAAAATTTAAATTATGTCATTAATTACTCACCCTCATGTCGTTTCAAACCCGTAAGACCTTCGTTCATCTTCGGAACACAAATTAAAATATTTTTCATGGAATCTGAGAGCTGTCTGACCCTGCATAGACAGCAATGCAACTGAACTGTAAAGTCCAGAAACGTAGAAAGGAGATCTTATACGCTGTTTCCGTTTAGATCAAATCACAACAACGTAGGAAACAGATCCCGCGTGACGCAGCTGACACAGAACAACATACGTTGTTTACCTCCAGTGGATATTCTCCAAAATGCACCAGGGTGATGCGGAGGAGATGAATTGGTTGATAAAGTTTTTTTTTTTTTCCTTTTGCGCACAAAAAGTATTCCCGTAGCTTTGTATAATTGTGGTTGAACCCCTGATGTCACATGGATTATTTTACCGATCTCCTTGCTATGTTTCTGGACTTGGAAACATTTCAGTTGCGTTTCTGTCTATGCAAATCTTAATTTGTGTTCTGAAGATGAATGAAGGTCTTACGGTTTTGAAACGACATGAGGGTAATTAAAGGGGTCATATGATGCTTTTTTAAAGATCATTATTTAGTGTAACAGAATATGTTGACATGCTTTAATGTTCAAAAAAACCATTATTTTTCAAATACTGTACATTAATGTAGGTCCTATATGCCCAGCTCTCTCAAACTCTTAGTTTTCTACAAAGTCCCTCATTCCGACAAGCGCAGTCTGCTCTGATTGGCCAGCTGACCCAGTGCATTGTGATTGGCGGAACACTGCAAGCACTCGTCGAAATGTAACGCCCTTACCATAATCGCGAGCTTCATCCTTCAAAATAAATGTAAAGACATTAAATAATGTAATTAGTTTTACCATCAGTTCAAGCCCGAAGGGGAACAGACACAGAAATGATGCAGTACACAAGACGCGTTAAGAAGATGATCTACTGTGATGTGACGATGTCTCTCTCTCTCTCACACACCACACACACACCCACACACACACACAAACACAATGTGCCCAAAAAATCGCATGTGAACAGTCATAGGCAATAATTAAGAGCAAAGATTGTCATAGCAAAGTCAGAATTACCTCCTCTCCTAGGTTCACGAAACGGTCGTCCATAAAATGCATTGCTGTTCTGTTGTAAGAAATCTTAAAGATTCCTAAATGCATCTACTTTCAGAAGCCAAATAAAGTGCTTTTGCTTTCGTCTAGAAACACACAGCGTATCCCTGACATGGCTGCATCAACACTAAACCTGTTCCTGAAACCACGCCGCCTTCCTTTGCGTGCACATTTAAGCGCATTATGCAAATATTCCCACATAGTGACCTAGATATTTGGGGGCATGTTAGAACAAGCCGTTTTAGGGGGCCGTGGCAGAGTCTTAACTTTGATAAAGAATATCTCTTTGGTTTTGAGACTTTAGTCTTTGCAACTTCAGGGATCTTATCTCTGCACAATCAGCTTGTGACACTCCAAAGAGAAAGGAAACCTTGAAATCGCATCATATGACCCCTTTAATGACAGAATTTTCATTTTTGGGTGAACTATCCCTTTAAAGAAATATGAAGTTAAATTTGGAGATTAAATCATATATGGAGTTGTTATTGATTTGTTAACATTGTTAACTTCTAAATGTTAACAATGATCCTTTAAGAGGATTTCAAATTCACATTTGTACATTCTCATTTAAAATGTACAATCTTTGGATGAAAATATTGATGATACAAATAAGCAGTATACAATTCGCAGACTGCAAGTTTTAAAAAAGGACATTTAAGGCATTTAAATATATGCAGAACCAGCTTCATATGTCAATAATAATGCAAAAAAAAACAATCCGTTCATTAAGCAAATTCAAGAAATCTTTAACATACAATTATGTAATATAACAAGATATTATAGCGTAATCATGAAGTCATATTCAGAGGTGCAACATTTTATGAATATTTATGATGTAATTTGCTGATTCTTTATAACTTCACAAACGTCTAACCTTAGTTTTTATTTTCTCTCCCCTCTTGTGTATGTGTAGATGTTTAACATGATTTTTGCAGGACGTTATATCATTCTTTTGATGGGGATATTCTCAGTCTACACTGGATTGATCTACAATGACTGCTTCTCCAAGTCCCTCAACATGTTCGGCTCAAGCTGGAGTGTGCGGCCCATGTTTTTCCCTAAGGGAAACTGGACGTAAGTTCACAACATTAAGTCAGTGAAACAGTTTTAATATAATCAAACATCATCAGCAATCATACAATCTTACTTTGATTGTCAAATGAATTTATAATGAAAATAACAAAAAGCAAACCATTATAACAGCATGTAAAATACCAAAAAAAAAAAAAAAAAAAAAAGTCTCATAAAATGTACAGATGTAAAGCAATCATTATATCCTGACTAATATTCACTTTTTAATGAATTTGACATTGTACAATTTTTGTATGTATTTTTAGGTTTGAGACTCTGGATGGTAACTCAGTTCTTCAGTTAGACCCTGCTGTTCCTGGCGTGTTTGGTGGCCCTTATCCTCTGGGCATTGACCCCGTATGTTTCACAAAAAAACACATTCATACAGTATACACGCAGCCACAGCTTAGACAAATAAATTAATTCACACCTCAGACACATTTTTACATCATGCGTTTTTACTGCGGTGCCTGCATTGGATGTTGACAAAATTCAGCATAAGTGTACACAAATAAGGTGCTCGAAACAGAATGTGATGTTCATAATCTTTTCATAATGTGACTTTTGTTGTGCTTTAAATAAGCGCACTTAACAGTATTTTGATGTGTTGTCTAAGTTATGTACATAACACGTCAAGTACTTATTGCGTATTGTGTTAGCTAATATTAATTTAAACTTATTTTAAATGTACTATATTGCAACATCATCATTACAAACATGTAATTATAAATATATTGAAATAAATGGCATACAAGTTTCAATAGACATTGCATATTTTATTTAGTGTATTTTGCCATAAATTCTTGTAGGTACATTTGGCAGTACACTTTAACCAAATTTCAAAGGCAGATAGAAGTGAGAAATTGCACACAATTGCTTTGAATATGAATTCACATTTTTCTTTTTATTGCAATAACATGCAATGAAGTGTCCAAAAGCATTACATTCAGTTTTCACTTAAGTATGTCTATTGCATTATTTCTGTAGTAAACTTTTTAAAAGTATGCTAAAATGTCCTTCTTTTTAACAAAATGAATGAAAGGAAAGAGGATTAGAGGCCTTTTACATATAATCTGGTTTTCGCGGGTAGACAGAATGGAACAGAATATGTCTTCAGACATTTTTGTAAAAGTTGAGAAAAAATACCATGTCAAACTTAACATTTTTTTCATGCTGTAAAGACCAATTCATTCACCATTCATATGTGCAAAGACCAATAATTACCAAAAAGCACAAATGAGAACTTCTCTTCCTCTATACTTTTTACACTGTGATTTGTATTACAAACAACTAAAATAAGGTTCTTCAGTTCAATTCTGGTATAAGACTGTTCTACTAATATTTCTCTGTTAGATCTGGAATGTTGCCACAAATAAGCTGACTTTCCTGAACTCGTTTAAGATGAAGATGTCTGTAGTCCTGGGTGTCATTCACATGCTGTTTGGTGTCACGCTGTCCCTCTTCAATCACCTGTAAGTGTGTGTTCAAATGTATGCGTGTGGAGCAGCTAGTGTACGAATTACTAAGTGTAATGACTGTGGATCGTCCTTTCGTGTTTTGCTCTAACTGCATTTCTTTCTCACAGGTACTTCAAGAAACCTTTGAACATTTTCCTGGGTTTCATTCCTGAGATTGTGTTCATGAGCAGTCTGTTTGGTTATCTGATCCTGCTCATCTTCTACAAGTGGGCGGCTTATGATGCAGCGACATCTAAAGATGCTCCCAGTCTACTGATTGCGTTCATCAATATGTGTCTTTTCAACTACAATGATCCTACCAACAAACCCTTGTACAGAGGACAGGTGATACACACATTTAAAAGAAAACAAATAGATGGATAGAATTCTGGCTAGGATCAGATAGTTGGATGACTGTAGGATATTTTTCTATGTGTGCATAGGTGGGGATTCAGTCTCTGTTGGTGGTGATAGCTCTGGCGTGCGTGCCGTGTATGCTGGTGGTGAAGACTATGGTCCTGCGCCGTCAGTACCTGTGGAAGAAGCACCTGGTATGCTTATTTACTCTAATCAAAACCAGCCAAACTTCATCTTTGTTTTTCATTTTATGTCATTAAATCATAGAGCATGATATTGAAATGGAATGTTGAAAGTGTTTGTTTTGTTTCATTGTCCATGACAAATGCAAACTACACAAATATTAGTAGATATAACAAACAAACAGACCTCTGATATTGGGGTTTGGAGTTACAGACTGTGAACATTGTGTTTCCTCAAATGTTTTTAACAGCATGCCATGGGACAAAGCCAAGTATAACATCTTAACTGAATTTCTTCATAGATGTATGTCTGTGTGCATATATGTATGTTCAATAGAGTAGAATTGTGCATAATTTTTCATATGTGTAGGTAGGATCAAATGAGATTGTGAAGGAAGAGGCAACTCTGATTTGGCCCAATGGGGCACCTACCATGCTGGAAGCTTTTACAGCAGGTTGAAGATTGTTTATAATTGGTAATAGATATCTTGTGTTCCATTCACATGACAGTTTTAGTGTTGAAAGTACTGATGTTCTCAAAATGATAAAATACAAGAATAGCCTTAAATTCACTATAATGTTGAACTAGTATCAGTTCTTGTTCAAATCAGGAAAAATCTGTAGAATTCAGCAGGGTGGATTTTAAATTTTGTAAATCTATCTTGAAAGTGGCAAAAATGCCACTTTATTTAGATTTTAAATATGGGGGCCACTAATGGAAATTTCTTGTGTTATGTGTTAAAGGAATAGTTCACCCAAAAAAGAAAAGAACATCCAAGTTGTAGTTGAGTTTATTTTTTCATCTGAACAGGTTTGGAGAAATTTAGCATTACTTCACTTGCTCACCAACGGATCCTCTGCAGTGAATGGGTGTTGTTGAATAGCTAATTTTTTATTTATTTTTTAAAAAATCAATTCCAGGGGACACAAATGATCCCTTGATTAACATAATTAGATCATTTATGATACTGGTCCAGTTGCTTTGTGATTAACAGGTGAAGCTCCATCGTGTTTTGGTAGGTGCCCCAAGCAGCACCTACCATAACCATACACTCAGGCGACCCATGGCGTGCTGATAGCCACACAGACCTTGTTTGTATTTAGTCCCAGATGAGGGAGGCAAGACCTGCAGAGAATCTAGAAACTTTAGAGCAGACAGGCACCAGCTCACCCACCGGACTTACCCAACAGGGCACGCAGAAGTTCGGTGGCATCCGGGTCGGAAACGGGCCTACAGAAGACGAGGCGGAGATCATTGACCACGACCAGCTCTCGCAGCACTCAGAGGAAGGAGATGAGGTGGGTGGAGTCTGTGATGTCAGCCTGTGGTACATGACATATGGAATTATTTGAATTGTAATATTTTTCTGATATTTATTGGTGCATATTCCTCATTACATATACTTAAAAATACAACCTAATCACAACAGCTGAGGGACATTTTGATGGCACACAGAGAAACATTGCTAGAGTGATGTTTTCTTGTGTGATGTTGTAGTTTGGCTGCAGTGAGATCATGTTTAATGGAAAATAAACTATTGTTTACCAGTGTTTTAAGTGTATCTGCCTAGACAAAAGATAGTCTGATTATAAGGATTGTCATCCTACAGTAATTTGAGAAATGTAAACAGAGGAGTAACTTCTCAGGAAGACTCTGTGAGCAGTCTGACTCACCCTCTCCAAACATACCCACCATTGGAATGTGCAAAATATTTTCATATTTTCTTACCTTTTGACATTGCCCTGAATGGTCTGTTCCATCATGTGCTGAGCAGATAAAAACAACAAATAATGAAAATACGCTTGAATTAATTAAAGGCTGCGTTCTTGGTAGCGTAATGTTTTTAGAGTTTTAGGTTGAAACCTGTCTTGAATATTTCCCTCTAATATATATTCCCGAGAGTAACGAAAAAAACATGCAATTACATTTTGCATTAAGAAAACGTTTTTAAGACTATTAATATTTGTAATAGTTTTTACTCCAGTATTTTACTCTAAGTTCTTATTACTCTAATGCAAAAAATATATTTTAATTGGGAAGTGTTTATATTTCATGATAGCATTTGTTGTAATACCTGATTCAAATAAAAATTATTATTACATTCTTTTACTGCAGTGTTGTGAAAATATATTACAGTGATGAGAAATGTATGAGAATCATCATTGAGAATAATGGAATTACTAACAAATTTGAAAATAAAACCAGGTGCATTACAGTCGCAGTAAGAAATGTGCTTAATTGTTATGAAAATAATGTCACAATGCAAGCAAATCTTATCATACTTAAAAAAAAACATAAATATACTTAAATACTTATAGTATAATGCTTAACAAAAAATAAACTAAATAGCAAACGTTTGGTGTGACTTAGACATATTTTCTTGAGATTCAGCGTATTAGATGTTTTTGTGGGCAATAACTAGACAATTTTAATAAGTAACACATTTATGTCATTTTATTTATTATTAAATGTTAGTGTCATCATCATTATTGATGTGTGGTCTGTTTAAGACACAATGGAAAGTTAGCTATATGATGATTCAATCATTTTGGAATGCACTGAAGTTTTGAAACTTGTTTTGAAACAGTGATTATTTATGGCCATCCAAATTGAATCTTTCTATAATTTATTATTATGAGTAACAAGATGAGTGTGACTGAGGTGAAGGTTTGTGGTATTACCCACACATGGCATTAATTGTTCATGGTGAAAGAGGATTGCATAGATCCTCATCTACTGAGATGGAAAAACTTAGTATACTGAGTGCAAACACAAGGACAGGATCCAGCATGCGCATATCAGAATATTGTATAATAGTAGTGCTTGGTGCATGTGTGCCAGAGCTAAAGAGAATACTCTATACATAATAATACACATAAAAAAAACATTCCTAACAGATTTCAGATTGCTTTCTTTGTCTGATCTGTAACCTTTGACCTGCCTTACTTATTATTCTCAATCGTATGCATTAACATTTAATGCAATTAATTTCACATGAATTAGAAACATTAATACTGTTCTCTCTGATTTATCTAAAACTCTGTTCTCTACTTTTCAAGCATTCAGAGGAAGAACCGGTAAGATAATTTTGTGTATTGTTCTGTTACTTTTGCATGCACATAATCTTTCTTATATATTAATTATTCATGAAAATAATTGATAATAAATATTTTATTCAAACACCTTCCGCAAATAAAAAAAAAAATGTCATGTGTGGATGTGGATGTCATGAAACAGTGTTTTCAAGTACAATTATATTAAAATGTTTGCAAGCTAAGTTATATTGATTTGGACTCATATATGAAATAACAGGTCTTAGTGAAACATACAATAAAATTACTCTTGATTTTCACGTTACAAAAAGGGAAAACAAGAAGGATGTTCTGCCAGCTATGAAGTATAAAATACGGTAGTTTGCATATATTATCATTGGGAAGTAATGACCTTCAATGATCCATCAAACTTATTTTTCATGGTACACAGTGTTTTAATCGTATATTTGCACATGCTAGGAACCAAATATACTATTTTTTTAGGGTAAGTGGTACCAAATAATTGTGAATTAATGTAAATGGATGAAAAGATCATTTGTGACACACTGCAGTTTCTTAGTAAGGCAGTTATGTCTATACATGATTGTTAAAATTATGTAATATCCTTGATATTGCGTTATTGAGATAATGCACACTAGTAATCTATGCACTTTGAGTCACTCAATAGCCTTGGCCTTCTAGTTTCTATGAAATCCTGGTAACACACCTCTGCTGGAGAACAATGAGAGTGTTACGTCAGGTTTTCCATGATAGCTTTTGAGCCATTCGGCACTCTCAACAAAAGATTCAAGAGGAAAAGGGAAACCAGCCTCTGCCAAGCCAAACTTTACATGACTTTACAAGTAGTACAAAAATCAGTCCTATCTTTTCCTTTTTGATAAACACACCTGACATCAATGCTTCTTCAATTATTTTTCTCGCGGAGTAAAACTTATTTCTATTGAACATAACCTTTGACCACCTAAGCACTCTTTTGTTTTAGATTTTACATAACATAGGGTTTTACATAACATAGGTCCTTGGTAATTTGGTTAATATGGAAGACGGCTGCAAAGGTAGTCAGTGGGGGACAGTGAGGTGTTAGAAGTCATAAGTATTACGATGACAGCTCTGTTCAAGCAAAACTTATGTGAAAATTATATGTGAAAAACTCTTTCTCCTCATCTTCATCCTCATCGCCTGTGCACAAATTTGCTGACCTCAGTTTGCTTCTATATGACAGTGTGTTGTCTTTCTTATTGTTACTTTGTGCATATGTGTCAGTTCAGGACCGTGACCAGTTCACACTTACATCTGATATTGGACGCATTTAAAAAAATAATATAAACAAACAAAAAATGGATATGAGCATTAAATGGGAATGAGAATTGAGCACTAAGGCCTGCAGTGTAGCCTTAGATTCCAGTCATCTCTATTATTATTTTTTTCATACAGTTTTGAATTTGTGCACCTCCTGAAACAATTTCATACATATAGCAAGCATAAGCGTGTACATATGATGTATCTGAGAAAAGTCAGTCTACATTTCCATCCATTTTCTGTCCATCTTTTCTCCAAACCACTTGTCCTATGTAGGGTCTGGTTGTCCAGTCTGTTGCAGCACTCTAGATTTATTATAAAATAAACTTCAGTGTTTTTGTACATACACTGCTCATGACTTGGCAGAAGGGGATCTGTGATCTTTAGATTGAAAATGGAAAAAAAAACTGCTAGTTTCTCTGTAATCTCTCTGGATTGTTAAAAGACAGGAAAAAGATCACTGACATCACAGTCATCTCAGCTCTATTGTTCTCAACACTAATGACACCATGCGTCTTCCACAATATGAAAATATTATGATGAATAGTGAAGATTAATTACAGAACTAGTCCTCCTTAATAGAAGAGTACTGTTTTCTACTGCTCATTTATCATTTCTGAATCAGATAACACTTTACTAGCCACTTTCACAAATAAAAAATAAATTTAAGAAGCTTCCAGTAGAAGCACAACAGCAAAATAATAAAATATTTTTTTAGGGTTTATGATCAGATATCTGATTAAACATTTTTTGTTTTTTTTTAAGTATACCATCAGTGTACTGTTAGTCACATTGGATACAAGTGTTTTCCAAATATATAAATGTGGCTATGTTCCTAAAATAATACTAGTTTACTGCTTTTTGAATACTGCATTCTGCCTATTGTAAGAAGGTACTATGCAAAAAAGGTTATAAAGAGTTCAAACAGTTGTTTTCTGCATAGCATTTTAATGCAGGGAGAAGAGGTAAAAGTTATCATCTTTAAAATAAAACTGGTTATTATGAATTTTTTATTAATTTGTGGTTGCTTATAAACATGCATATTACTAGCATATTGGCCGTTTATTAGTATTTATATAGCACATATTAATACATTTTGCATAATAATTAATGGTATTTTATTTCCATATAAAACTGATACAAACATATATCACAGCAAATATGGTAAACAGAAGTATGAACGTGTTTGCGTGAGAGCCAATTAGCACATTTGAGCTTCCACAAGAACCAATGAGGTTTGTTCTTGGTCTATTGTTGAATGACAGAATTTTCTTTTTTGTCTGAACTAACCTTTTAAGATAGTTTTTAACTTTTTTTGGATCCTACATTCAAAGATCATTATTGACCCTTTTCTGTATTTTTTTTTCTTTTTTGTCTATAGTTTAACTTTGGAGATATGGCTGTTCATCAGGCCATTCACACTATAGAATACTGTCTGGGCTGCATCTCCAATACTGCCTCATACCTGCGGCTCTGGGCCCTCAGTTTGGCTCATGCTCGTAAGTTCATCCACACACACTCACACACACTTAAAAATCCACAACACATCCACAGGCTTGTTAAAATTGCACTCACTCTTTCTCTGTCTGTCTGTCAGAGTTGTCTGAGGTTCTTTGGGGAATGGTGATGCATCTTGGACTGTCATCGAGGAGTGGTGGTGGATTCTTTGGCCTATCGATCATTTTCTCTGCCTTTGCCACACTAACAGTGTGCATCTTACTCATCATGGAGGGACTGTCTGCATTTCTGCATGCTCTGCGCTTACATTGGTGAGCTAAACACACACATCAACACACAGGGCCGTAATTTGCCAGTGCAAGCACATACAAATTAAATTATTTTCAATTTTCAATTGTTTTAAAATGTATACAATTCATCTTTAACATTTTTATAGACATGATGAAGACATCACTCAAAAGTACCATTTGAGCTATATATAGTTGAGTCATGAAACTCTAGATAGCACGGGCTGATAGGTCTTTTCCATGCAATCTGTTAGCAATCACATAATTTACTACACAGCACAAGCTGATTGGCCTCTGTTCATTCTACAGCCAATAAGATTTTTTGCTCAATATTTAAATAGTCTGGTTCAGTGTTCACGCTATACTGGTCCTGCAGAACGCTATCAAAGTTTCTCTGAAACCCACCAGCTCCCCCAGCTCCACCTGTCTACATCTGCTATTTATGTATGCCTATTCATGCAGCAGCAACATCATATCTTACATGCTCACAGCAGCGTGTCTTTGTATCTGTTGGCAGTAGCAGTTTGCTCTGCAGCAGCATTCGTAGCAGATCTAGTCTGCTAAGACCAAATACATTAAAACTGTCATATCCATTAACACGCTAAAACTATTCCGATTCGTTGAAAGGATGTTAGCGAAAAGCTATGAATGAAGAGAGCTGTACAACTAAGAGAAATTGTCTATTCTAAAACTGTTATTTTTTTTACAGTTACTCTATCCTTGACACTCTTTTCTGTTAACCCTCAAAGGCCGAGACAGCCACCCGCGGCTAAAAATAACTATTGTTCGTAAATGTTTAATAACTTTTGAACCACTAATCTTATCTGAAAAGTGTCGTAAAGCAGAGATTCTCCGCTTTTCGGAGATATCGCATTTGTCTCATTTGGATATTCAGAGGCTCCGTAGCGTACGTGATTACGTCATCACATTTTGACAACATTGACTTGTCAGAAGAAACCAATGCATTTCGTCCTCTGAGCCAAAATAACATTAAACGATTCGGTTGACGCGCTGTTAGTCCCCATCCGTCCCTTTCCGCCGACTCTCAGATTGGTTCAAACGGTCACAAATTCAACCAATAAACATAGGTTTTGGTCTTTTGAACCATTGTTTAGCAAGTTTCTTTGGAAATCTGAGCAAACGCAAAGTGAAAGTAAAGTGTGTCGTGCGTGCACGAAAACAAACACACAATAACACATTTGCATGAGAGCACTCTCTGAAAAAAACCAGAAAAACACAGGACAGAGCAGAACTTTTATTTTTTTGTGCTTGCCGATTAACCTCTTTTTAACACCAGATTAAGGGTACTGATCAATATTTTTTACTGCATTGGGGTGGAAATAATTTTATTTTTCATATAATAATTTGGCAGTAGACAGAACAAAAGAGTATATAATGGTGTTGGTTAACACATTATCATAGAATGACAGTCAAACCAAAATTTATTCAGACACCTTCAACATTTCTCACATTATCACAGTTTATTCGCTATAGTTTAGAAAATGGTAATAAAATATAAGAACTCAGAGTTAAACTGTGTCAGAGCAAATTCATCTTGATAATGTTAGATAACTTTGATAGAAAGGTATGTAATGGATTACAATCAAAAAAATTATTCAGACAGCTGTTAGTATGACAGTATTTACACAACTATCAATACTTAGTCGGGCAACCCTTAGCCTTAATGACAGCCTGTAGTCTCCTGGGCATGCTGTCACCCAGCTTCATGCAAACATCAACTTCAATTTTTTTCCTCGGTCTGAATAATTTTTGGACCCAAATTTGTATCAATTTTACTGGTAGTCCACTGTATGAAGAATTTTTGGGTATGATTTGTCACAGTTTACTTTATTTTGCTATCACTTACATAAATGAACTATAGTGTCCTGCACCCACTAGTAAAAATCTACTCAACCAAATTATATCTGGTCTCTGAATAATTTTTGGTTTGACTGTATATCCTTTGGTTATTTTCACACTTAATTATGCCCATTAAAATGTATTTTACAAGTTTTTGTTACTTTCACTTTTTTTTTGCTCTTTGGTACATCATATTTAATTTAATAGCATTAGAGCTGCTCCATTGCAGCGGCTCAGTACTGTAATCACGCGCTTTGCTGTAATAATGCAGGGAACCACTCGTTATAAATCTCCTAACTGTGATATTTTCAGAAATAGAAGTCGCGTTTTTTTTTATCTGAAACGTGCTGTGATTTATATTCCAAAGCTACTCATATTATGCAGAAACACTCAAGCAAGCAAAATGTATTGCACGTATTTGTACTGATGCAGAATAGTACAGCCTAGTGCATTTCACACAAGCTGCTGTTAATACTGAATGGTTAATGTTATATTCATTGCATACATATACTTCGTAGTAGATATCCTTAATCTCTTATAACTCCATTCTGCTGTCTGTTGTTTTGTTGTCGGTGTTTCTTTGTCTGAATATGGTGCTTATCACATGCTGTTTGGTATCGGCGTTTGGTATCGGGGCATTTTAACGAGTACGAGTACGAGTACAGGAGCTCAGTAGCGGGCCCGATACCGATACCAGTATCGGTATCAGTGCATCCCTTAAACAAACCAAAAACAAGAATGAAAAAGTGGTACATATCAGATAAAGCACTGGAATTTAGGTATTCGCGTCGCTGGGCGATGTCCCGGTAAAATCAACTGACCAGTGGATTGAATCATTTGGCTGTTATATTATGTAAATAATAGTTCATAAAGATAATTTGCACTATTTTTTTCTGTTGCACTCTGTATATTTTGTTATTATATAACACGGTTTCCATTTTCTTTACTCCCTAAATGTTTTTGGACACATCTATATTGTTAGTAAAGTAAATAGACCTGTTTTTCACTGAAAAGCGCCTATAACAATATTGTAATAAATGGCTATAACTTGCTTGGGTAATGTTATTTGTAGACAAAACATTATTTGGAAGTGTAAAACACCCAGATACAACTTTCTAAAGAAAAAAACCCACACTTCAGGTGTTTTTGTTTGAGTACACAGTAAAAAAAAAACACCCAATTATTGCTTGCGTTTTTCTTAAAATTCTGGAAATTCATTAATTCTTAGAGAAACCAAAGGGAAAGTTGGGACTTTAAATTAGCTAGACTGAAACTTCAAGTGCTCCTGTTTATAATGATATATGGCACTTTATGCTCACTGCTACAATAGGTCTGAAAAAACAAAGAAAAGTACAGGCGTGTCAGGTGCCCCAAAATGTTCTAGGTCTTTAAGGGTTAAGATCTTAATGTGTAGATTATGTCATCCTTCTGAAATGTACTAGAGAGGGAAAGAATGTGAAGAGGAAAGGTAAACATATCGCTGCCTCTCAAGAATAACTTGTTCTGATAATGATTTTATAAGGTGCTAATTGTGGCATTTTGATGTCATTCCCGTCTCAACCCTTTCGAAATTCCTTCCACGGCCTATGCACACACAGACATGTTGGAGGTAAATGAGGTTCTACACTCTTGGTGGTTTTATTTGTTCCATGCGTAGAAAGATGGAAGAGTCTTTTCTCTCTTGACTTAAATATTTACCACAGCAGTGAGCCATTCCCTCACTCTTAAATGTTTCCTTCTCTTGTGTATCCACCCAACAGATTTTCCACCCAATCAAACCTTTTTTAGCTCAATGTAAAATCATGTTCTGGTTCCATTTGATGTTTAAATGTTTCTGGATTAAAGGCATATATTACTTTTTTCTCATCTTTTTTTCCCACAGGGAACTGACTCCCTTAAATTCTCAGAGAGCTGTAATGCACACAATCACTTACTAACAGCTGTCTGTTTGATTTCAGAAATCTGTGTCTGGACATTACCTTACTCAAAATCTCAACCTTCGGTTCAAAAATATTTTCTCCCAACGGCAAATCTAAACACTCTTATCTATGACCCAATGATAGTGACGGAATGTGTGTGATTATGGCTTTTTTCACTCCTGGCAGCAAAACCTGAAGAAATTGAAAAATGTGACCATTAAAGACAAAGTTGGAGAAACAGCTCAAATAACAGTTTACCCACAGAGCTTACATTTATGAAAGTTTCAGAAATAAAGGCAAAAATATATTAAAGATGACAGACATTTGGCTAATTTACAAGCATAGTTTGAGCTCTTCAACTTCAATATTCCCCATCAACTATTCTTATATACAGTATAGAGTATTTCCAAGGAGGTATGATCTTTGCACAGAACATTCTGAGAAATTAGGGCTTTGTGTGATAATTTTACAGTGGTCTATAATCTGTAAATTGTTTTATATAGGATTTAAGTTTATACAAAGCAAATGTAACAGTTCTGTCAATCAGTCAAGTGAGAACCGTTATCAACTGATGCCAGAAATCTTAAAATTTAACAATAGTGCAGATGTGTTGTAAGAGGGCATAAAAGTCATTTGTCCCACTAATAGCTGCCACAGTATAACAGTCTTCACCGGCTGACACATTCCTCATATGGTCATACATCCCAACCCGATTTTCACCTTTTCACTTCAACACACTTTTGCTTTTGAGGAAGTAACCACAACATACTGCAAGTAAACAAAGATTCAAGTCCATTGTTGTCAACAGGAATCAACAGGTGTTTTTAATATCAAATGTCCCGCTCATCACCGCTCTGACATTGCGTTCTTTTGTCCTGTCTTTCCTGTCATTTAGGGTGGAGTTCCAGAACAAATTCTACACAGGACAGGGCTTCAAGTTTGTCCCGTTTTCCTTCGAGAGTATCCTGGAGGGTCGATTCGATGAATGAGCTACTACAGCTTTATCAAATTTCATCAATTCCCACTCCTGCATGGATCCTGTCTCACCCTGTCCTCTTCAGGAGCAGTGCTGTCTGGTGATGTGTTTGTAAGATGTGACCCCTAACCTATGCACATTGGGTGTTTTTGAGATGTGCTTTGTTCTGTAAGCCTTCCTGCCAGATTTATAACCCCACTTTATGAAAACAATCCTTTAAAACAGTGGGTTAACTATAATAGATGTTGCAATGTTACTAATGTGTAAGGAGTCCTGACTGGAAATCGAATGTTTAACAGTTTAATGACTTATTTTGAATGATTTCACAGACTGCACTCAAAAAAGGGCTTTTCACACTGCTCTTGACCCTGGGTTATTATCACCATTCTAAACTTTGATCCCAGGTAAAGGTACATTTTACACAAATTTAAAAGTGGGGTTAGCACCGGATTGCGGTAGCGAACTTGTGCAATGTGAAACAATGCGGTATTAGAATATTATGGATAGATGCTTAGCAGCAGATACCCAATCGTGCCACATATTCACATACTTTGGACAGTCATGGAAACATTGCACATTGTATAAACAGTTATTTCAGCGTTTGAGGGGAAAAATGTCAACTGGTGACAGAAAACATAAGAACTGATATGTACCTGATAGTCTACAATATATAATACGAGGATGAGCCATGCTAGAACCATCCCACATTTTTCTAGTCAATGACAATAACAAATTTGCAAATAAGACTGTTAACCCAGGATTTAGGAATGTACAGTGTGAAACTGATTAAGAACAGCCATGATTAATTGCTAACCTTGGGTAAATTATGATCAGTGTAAAACATGGAGCAAGATAACCCAGGATTCCATTTACCTGGCATTTCGAATGACCCAGGGTTAACTATTTTAAGTGTGAAAAGCCCTGAAGAGCAATATCCAAATAATGCAGGAGTGTCCAATCCTGCTCCTGAATGGCCAATGTTCTGCAAAATGTAGCTCCACCCAAATCCAACACACTTGCATGGAATTTTCTGGTGAGTCTGAAGACTTTAATTAGCTGGTTCAGGAGTGTTTAATTAAGGTTGGAGCTAAACAGGTTTGGACCCCCCTGAGTAAATATTGTAGAGCAGTGGTTCCCAAACATATTCCTGGAGTACATTTTGAATGTCTCCTTTTCTGACACACTCATTTCAGGTCATGGAGTCTCTACTAATGAAATGATGGCCTAAATCAGGTGTGTTTGATTAAGGACACATTCAAAATTTGAACAGTGTTGGGGGCTCCAGAAATGTGGCTGAGAACCGCTGTTGTAGAGCAGAGCATAACTGGAATACAATTTATATTCAGCTATAGAATCTTCCGTGACTTTTACATGAAAATGTTTAAATTTTAAATTCTCTGATTCCAAAATAAACCATGAAAACCTGTATTTACATCTAAAACCATCAGTAAGTCTAGCCTTTATGGTTAAATTACATAATGGCTCAATATATAACTCTGCACCTATTGTGTCTCTCCACAAACCATTCTTATTGTGTTGTTTTGAAGGGACAGATAACGTAGATGGTTTCAGGGATCACCCTGTTTAAATGAATTGAATATATATATAACCTTGATCCCACATTGATAAAAAAAAAGAAGCTAGTCAGAAAAAGCAACAACCTTTTACAGAATAAAGGTTAACATCCTGTTACTGAGTAGACAACAGTGGATATCATAAGTCTCTTGAGGCAGCTAGTAAAAGGTGTTAATGTTTGGTGGACTCTTCAGCTGTGTCTTGCTCAAAAGTGAAACATATCAACATGGAATTAAAATATGAAATATTTACTTTATCTTTTTTTTATTTGTTGCTGTTTATTGTTTTGCTGTGGTGATGTGGCAAGTCTTTTACATGCAGCAGAGAGTGTTTGTGCATGAACAAATATTTCAGTGAGGACTATACAATGAGTCAAATATGTCTGTTGTTGTAAAACCCTGTTCCTCCTAAATCAGACGATTAAAGATCTGGGGACAATAAACTCATGTCAGTGTTTCTATTAGATCTAAGAGTCTGTTATCATCAAATACACATTTGATTGTTAGTCTTAAACGGTCATTTGGTGTCACGTGAATATTAAATCAGATAAAATATAAAATCAGATACATAACGTCAAAAGATTTGACCATTGAAGATGTTATTTGTAATTTTACATTAATAAATAACATTGAACAATCTCTTGTTTCTTGACCCTGTGGACATGGAAGGGAAAGAAATGCCTCATAAGTCAAAGAACTTAATGAATCCACCAGGCTTTACAGCTCTAGTGGCTCCAGATTTCCTCTATATTTGTGTCCAACTTCCTGTTCATGCAGAGGGAGGAAGCGAGGCAAGCATGAATGGAAAAATTTAATCTTTGCTGTGAACTATTTACTATTCAATTACTCTCTATCGTGAGACTTTCTATACTGCATTCTGCTATTGTGCTGTTTTATTTATTTGTTTAGATATAGCAGAGATGGCCATTATTACTACTAAAACAAAACAGATGCGTTATATTAAATAAGCAGGTCCACACTTACAGTTTTTCTCGATTGCTTAAACACATTTCTTGAAACTATGCCTCATATTCTCAAAATAGTAAATACAAATCCATAACGTCTCACCCAATTCCCCAAACATCCTATTTTCAGGTCAAAATGAAGCTCTACACTCAAAACCATTCACTCTTGCTGAAAAACCAAACTTTGGCCTCAGACATCACACACAAGCCCTCAAAGTCACACACACTACAACATAGTCTTACACACTGGTGAGACAAATTCAAAACAATACTACAAAAACAAAAACCAGTAAAAAGTTATGTTGCTTGTGGTTCTCCCCCTCACGGAACTTTTCACATAATGAACACGTGTATACATTTGCACATTTTTTATTCCTTAATGTACTGTACAGTACAATACACCAAACAACAACAAAAACTATTCTGCCCCAGCATCACATCTTTGTTCTGGGTCAGGCCAGAGAATCTCGTCAACATCACAGGTTATACTGGCCCTAGCTAGGCAGTGTGGGGGGGGGGAATCCTCTTGCATGCCTGATCCACCCCTGGCATCCAACCTGAAGTGTGCCCCAGCTACCTGGGTTGTGTCCCGTAGCTGGGTAGTGTTTTTTTTGTAAACTAGAGAAACCATCTAGGTGGTTGTCAGAGTGCTCCCAGCTTTTATTTTATTATATTCGATCTTAAGTGGGAATATTTTCCTTGTCGGGAGTGGCTGCCTTTTCTTTTTTGAATAGTAATTTTCCTCCTGTTTTTACATTATAGATGGAGACAGAGAAGGGCTCTGTATCTTGTTTTATTTGAAACTAGTGTTGCTGAGCATTTTTTCCCTGACTGAGCCCTGGTTTCCCTTTCTCCCAAGGTATTTTCTTTTTTTCCTCCTTCTTTCACCGATGAGGTTTGGCCCTTGCCGCTGTCGCCTCTGGCCTTTGCTAGTTGGGGACACTTATTTCCAGCGATATCGTCGACTTTATGCACAGACACATTAAACTGCACTGAGCCTGGATGAATACTTCTATAACTGAATTCAATGATGAACTGCATTTATCTGAAAATTGAGTGTTTACTATTGTCCTTTTGCATTATTGACACTATTTTCTTAATTAATGCTGTTCAGTTGCTTTGACACAGTCTGTGTTGTTAAAAGCGCTATATAAATAAATAAAGGTGACTTGACTTACTTTGGTTTATCTGCCCTGTGACCCCTGGAGAGGGCACAGTCTCTCTCAAGCCTCTCTTCCGCTTTTTGCTACACACCTCTCTTTTGCCCCTTAGATTTTTAAATGTTTGCGAAACCCAGTAGCATGTGGCTCCGGACACCTCTTAATTCAGTATTGAGGTGAGCTTGGGCAACACTGGCTTGAGGTGTGGCTAGGAGCACTTGACTTGTGACCATCAGGCCGATTTCTTCTTGGGAGCAGTTCTCTCAAGATATCAATCCTAATGCGAGAGTCACATACTCAGAAAATGAAGAATTCTCACCCTTGCAAGCTAGCTATCGTAGGTTGGAATTAAGCTTACAGCATTAATCCTTAGCTGAAACCAACCTTCTATCAAAAGTCATCCACACCACATCGTTCTGAAAGTCTAGATGGGCTAATCTACCTGTCTGCTGCGGTGCGGGTTTGTCCGCACTTAGGACATTTTGAGGCAGCTGCTGTCCAATATACTCCTTGCCCCCAGCAGGATAATCGAACACATCTCCAGTGTTTCCCATTCATTAACTACCTCGCGGTGGTCTGCCGCACAGTCTCTAATCTTTACCGCGCACGGTTTTATAATAAACCGAAGATATATTTATACTGTTCATATAACAAAAGTTATTTAACGTTGTGTTTCACGCCATTGCTTTGGCAAGTATCTGTCAAACGAATTAAAACCGAAAGCGTAATATGACTTATCAAGTCTGTTTGCGCTGCTTCAGGGACGTGCACAGACATTTTGAGGGACAGGGGCTCAAGTGGAAAAAAAGGCACTTCTCATATTTATTAAAAAAAAAAAATGTTCTAAACAAAACGTTAAATATATTAGGGGTGTGTGATATTGAAAAAATATATATCTCAATATTTTCTGAGATTTTATTGATAAAGATAATTAGACAATATTTTACTGAATGTGTTATTGTGCTGATATCTCAAGGACTACCGTGCACAGCTGACTCCTAAAGTTTTTGATATTCTTCATATTCTGTGCGGTGATCAGTTCACAGCAGTGATAGAAATTAATATTTTCCAATAAGTTTAAATAGATTTTTACCCTTTTATGGGCATTTTTTTAACCCTCTTAATCAGCCATTTTTTTCTAAATGTGCATCATCTTTTCTGTCAAATTCTTAAATTGAATCAGTTATTTAGAATAATAAGTCATTTGGGCTGTTGCAAATTAAATCAGTATTGACAAAATATTGACATCTTTGCAATGCAGAGAAAACACAGAAGCTGCATCTAGGGGCATTTAGATGCAATTTACACACTGTTTAATGCCGGACATGAATGCATTTAACCTGCAGTTACAAATGCATTAATACCGTTTTGATATATTAAACATAAAACATTGAATACTACTGATATTTGAAATGATAAAAAAAAAAAAAAAGATACTTTAAATGGATAATTAAAACCGCCAGTAGGTGTCAGCGAGTTACTGTTAATAAGTGAGTCATTGCAATTGAACCGAATCATTTAAATGGTTGATTCATTCGGGAACGAAACACCGTCGTGTTGCTCAGAGACGCAAATCTAAATTATATTTGTTGGTGAAGTAGAGCAAAAACAGTCAGTATTGTGTCTAAAATGTAAGTGTTTTAATATTAAATTCTTGTTTATTGAACTGTTGTATTAAATCAATATCACAATTGTAATCATGCTGCTTTTTGGTGGAAAAAACGTCAGTTGATATGGATCGGTTGGATGGCCGGCGTTGTCATCCCGTAGACTTAAGCATTGGTACTTATTTATATATAAAATCATTTTAGGTTTACTTCCTTCGTATTTACAGCAGAATATTTTACAAAAGGTGTAAAGAATTATGGTCTTCGCTCACAAGACTATTATCTTTTAAGCATCCCTAAAGTTCATACTAATATGGGTCAACGGGCATTTAGTTATGCTGCTCCATTTGATTGAAATCGACTACAAGATAAGTTATGCTTAAAAGAGTTGGTATCACTAAATGATTTTAAATGTATTTTAAAGGATCTAATTGTAGAGTCACCTGATTGTAAATGTTTTTGAGTGATTTGTGTATGTTTCTGTGTATGTAAACGAATGTATTTTGTTTTATGTGTGACTAAATGTGCTGCCTATCTGGGCCAGGACCCTCCTGTAAATGAGATTTTAAATCTCAAGAGTTTTTAATTTCCAGGTTAAATAAAGGTAAATTATATATTTTTTAAATTTAAAAAAAATAAACTATATGAATTATATACATATATACATTTCCCGCCCCATATCTTGATTTTGTGATCATTCCTAAATGCCTTTAGTACTGAATCATGCAGTGAAAGTTTGTACTGGTCCTAACCTATTCGACTTCGTATTGCCTGCTAAACTTTAGCTAACTTACATGGTAGCTCTCTCATGAGTCATGGATGTTAGCAAGACAAATTAACTATAATTGCTTTTTGTCTTTTGGGTAATTAGCTGTAAATTCGAGGCAAAGGTAGCTTTTAGTCTTTTGTTCATCATCTCTCACCTCCACACCAAGACAAACACATCTGGAAAGGGAGGGCGGGTTTCACTTCTGCGGCTCTCTGCCTGCCTGTGATGTGCCGATCAATGTGTGCTACACTGCTGTGCTGCGGAGACGTGGAGGGGAGAAAGGCATCGACAATCTCAATATTTCCCGACCCGACCTGATATTTAGATTTTTATTTGTTTGACAGGGACCACTGTGCGCAAACAGAAACACACACACACGCGCACACTATATACCATATTCAGTTATTTAAAAAAAAAAAATAAAAAAGGGTACACTTGGTTCAGACGATCAGCTCGTGATCCGGTGTTTTCCGCGTCTAGAGCGGCTCAGATCACAGTGACTGCAGTGAACTCCGTTATTGAATGTGCTGTGAGTTTAGCGCGTTTGGGAGCGCAACGGCCACCAGTTATGCATAATTTGCACATTTGCATTATTTTCAACATTCTAATGGGCAAATGTTTACAGTATTTCATTAAATTAGTAATGTTTGTAAACCTGTTTTCACAGAAGCTGGAGTTTTCCGCCAAAATAAAAGCTCAACTGAAGTTTCCATCAAAATAAAAGCTCAAGGGTTTATCTCTCGCAAGCATGGCCTAAAATTAACAGACACGCACATAGAAAATACTGTACAGGCACCGCAAGCTCACTGTTCGGAAGAAAAATATAAATATTGGGGTGGGGTTTATATGAATGTATTTCTGAAGGGAACTGACTTTACAAAATTTTCGATGGCATTTTTGTTCCCGCTCTTATCACTACTGCTGTTCCAGAAGCGCAACCTGCTGTCAGAGAGTGAATTGGCGTTGTCATTCAGTCCTTCTGCTGTTTTGTTCTGCGGTTTTATTTATATCTTGTATCTTTGTTTGTATCGGAAGAAATGCTGTGATTTCTATTTCAAATGGCTTTTTTTATTAATATGTTTAGTTGTAGTAATGTACCACTGCCATTTTTTGGCAAACACTGTTTCATGGCCAAGGAAAAATATTTATTGTCGGTAATTGTCTCAGTCATCCAGCCCTGGCATGTGAAGTTAGTTTTAGGCCCTGCTTGCAATTAGGAATTAAGGACAAAAGTAGTGCATTTCCCTACAAAATCTTATATTTATTTCACAGTGAAAAGTTTTTTTACAAAAAATATGGCTATTACTGCATAGGAATAATAATCTAACAATTATTATTATTTTATTAGTTTATTCTAATTTGTTTGGCTGCAAAATCACCAGGGAGCTGCGACCTATTAACAACTACAAAGCGGGGTATTCCCCTTTAATTTCAAGGACAAGTAACATTCCTCATCCTTTTTTTTTTATTTTGGCACAAAGAACCGTGTTGGAGCTCATAATTTGAACGTCAAAGTGCCCAGATTTATGAATTTAACTTTAAAATGTACAACATTTTCTTACGGGGGAGGGAGCATGCCCCGGACCCCCCTGGAGGGATCGAGGACCACCCACCACACTCTCACAAAATCCTGTGGGAAACACTGCATCTCGTAGCTGTTGAATGAAGTAGTCATAGGAAGTTCTAAAATCAGCTTCCCCCACTGCAGCCCAATCAATCACTTTCCCAGAGAGTAGTCTCGTCGGAAAAGCACAAAGCTTGGAAACTTCTGCTAGATTCATCAGTGGCTAAGGACAGTCCAACAATCAGAAACATGAAGTAAAGCAAAGGGTCAAAACTGCAATAATAAATCCCAACGGCAAGCAGGCAAAGGGATAACCTAAAGGCAGGAGTCGTGAGGACAGGCAAGGTGGTCAAACACAATAAACAATCCAAACAGGCAGCCAAGTCAATAGGGTAATCCAAAAAGGCTGCCAAACAGTAAGTGACTGTAGAGGGAGCAGAGTGAGTAGCACACAGTCAGTATTCAGGCGATGGCTTCCTCTTCTGGTGTGGCATTACACATATTTCTGCAGAATTTAAACATGTATGTATGTATTATATATACTGTCTGATTTGATTATGTATTTGGTGTCAAAATCATTTAAGTATAGTAAGTCAATATTTCCAATATAGTTCCAATTTAGCTCTCAAATAACTGCATAAAAAAAATAAGACACCAATAGCAACTGCCTGCTTTTCACAGGCCATGGTTACAGAAGTATTTTCCCCATTTATTCCATCATAGCCATTTGTTTAATGCTCAATACATACTTTTTACTCATCAACCAAATCAGATATGAAGCAGAACATCACAAGGAATTTTGAAAGTAAATCTCAAGAGCTCATGATAACTTTTTTTAAGGAAACAATTGTTATTTTCAGTGTCAAAACAATGATGCATCTAACCACCAATTGTAGCTACATCATAATTTATATATATCTATATAATGTTTTGTGTATTTTACATATCAACTAAGAGACTTCTAATAAATACATAAATAATAAAAAGGCCGGGTATATCTGAACCTCCTTCTCACACAACAGGCACCTTTGTCTTTCAATTGTTATTGTCACCACTAGCATGTACCATCTTAGGCCTTAAACTTTGCGATTTTGTGAAAGGTACAGGTATATACAATTTGCTATTCATGGTGTGCTCCCTGCTGGATAGTCAGGGCAGCGCGTTGTTGGGTGTTCTCCTTTATTTTATTTGAAGATAAACAAATAACATTGTATTCTTGTTTTCTTGCCTTTTATTTATTTTGTATTACTATTTTTAAATCTAATCCAGTTTTTTAACTAATAATGAAAGTGCTGAGAGAAAACAGTGTGGGGTTCATCAGAGCCATGTTAAGGTAGCATACACTTTTTAATTTAGATTTTAGTTCTAATTTCAGTCATTTCCGTACTTTCATGGCAATTTTAGTTGTAGAAGTTCTACAATTTACTTCAGTTAAATGGCTACACACTGTTATTTCACAGGAGCAGGAAATTAGTGTTACAGTAAAATTACTATATTTACAGATTTACTTTAATAGTGTATTGTTGTGTGTTGAGTGTTAATATGTCTGTACCAAGTTGGTATTTGATCCTAAATTTAACCAATAATCATTTAGCTCAGCATGATACTATATCAAAGTCTCTGTGTTTATTTATAAAGATTAAATTGTCTTGTTTCTGCAACACATACAGTACCCATTATAAGTAGTATGCACATGGCTTACAATAACTTACAATAGTTTTTTGATGAAAGGAAGACGTGAGCAAATGTTTTGCTGTGTGCCCAACCTGCCTCCATATACGTAAATCACCACCAAAGATGCACCCGTAGCTAACGCATCTAAGAAGAAGCAACATTTCTAGTACAGTGAATTTGAATGCCAAAAGGTGAATGTAAAAAGATGGTCTGGGTAGTGGCTAGGCCAGGCAGAAATAACAATCAAACAAAGGGGAAAAAAATAATAAAGATGAATAAAAATCAGAATCAGAGCTTTATTACCAAGTATGTTTACACACACAAGGAATTTGACTTGGCGACAGGAGCTTCCAGTGTAGAAGAAAGTACACACATAGTGCAGACATTCTGTACTTAATAAGTATATGCAAAATATTGAGAAAAGAAAAAAAAGGCTACTTTCTTTGATAGAAGAGAAAATTGTACATCTCTTTTGCGAATGTGTTTGTGTAAAAGTTTTTTGGAATGAGTTATGTACCTATCTCTTAGGGAAAAATGATGTATGCTTATGTACTTGTTATACAGTTATTTTTATTTTACTATTATTATTAGTATTATTTTTCATTAAAAAAAAGAAAGCACAGCAGTCGACGTTGTTCAGATGGTGCCATTTTGAATCTCGGCCAGCAGGCGGCAACAGAGTCAGTCAGGCGCAGCGCGGCACCGCTTCTCATCACCAGCGAGTACGGACAGTTATGGCAAGCCATTTTATCTTAAAATCCTTTGTGGCCCCTGTTATCGAGTCGTATTGCCTGTACTAGTAACAATTCGGTTAGAGAGCTCTACAATTAAATTCTTACTAGTAACAACTCAAGTTAGAGAGCTCTCCAATTCAGTTCTTAGTAACAATTATGATTAGAGAGCTCTCTAATTCAATTATTACTAGTAAGAATTCCAATTACAGAGCTCTCTAATTCAATTCTTACTAGTAACAATTCATTACAGATCTCTATAATTAAATTCTTACTAGTAAAAATGCCAGTTAGAGAGCTCTCTAATTCAGTTATTAGTAACAATTATGATTAGAGAGCTCTCTAATTCAATTATTACTAGTAAGGATTCCAATTACAGAGCTCTCTAATTCAATTCTTACAAGTAACAATTTCAATTAGAGAGCTCTACAAATAAATTTTTACTAGTAACAATGCCAGTTAGGAGCTCTCTAATTAGTCTTAGAAGAAAAAAAGAAAAAAAAAAATTATGATGAGAGAGCTCTCTAATTCAATTAGTACTAGTAAGGATTCCAATTACAGAGCTCTCTAATTCAATTATTATTAGTAACAATTTAAATTAGAGAGCTCTACAAATGATTTTTTACTAGTAACAATGCCAGTTAGAGAGCTCTCTAATTCAGTTCTTACTAGTAACAATTATGATTAGAGAGCTCTCTAATTCAATTATTACTAGTAAGGATTCCAATTACAGAGCTCTCTAATTCAATTCTTACAAGTAACAATTTCAATTAGAGAGCTCTACAAATGAATTTTTACTAGTAACAATGCCAGTTAGAGAGCTCTCTAATTCAGTTATTAGTAACAATTATGATTAGAGAGCTCTCTGATTCAGTTCTTACTAGTAACAATTATGATTATGGAGCTCTCTAATTCAATTCTTACTAGTAATAATTTCAATTAGAGAGCTCTACAAATGAATTTTTACTAGTAACAATGCCAGTTAGAGAGCTCTCTAAATCAATTTTTACTACAATTACAATTAGAGAGCTCTCTAATTCAATTATTACTAGTAAGGATTCCAATTACAGAGCTCTCTAATTCAATTCTTACAAGTAACAATTTCAATTAGAGAGCTCTACAAATGATTTTTTACTAGTAACAATGCCAGTTAGAGAGCTCTCTAATTCAGTTCTTAGTAACAATTATGATTAGAGAGCTCTCTAATTCAATTATTACTAGTAACAATTCCAATTACAGAGCTCTCTAATTCAATTCTTACTAGTAACGATTTCAATTAGAGAGCTCTACAAATGAATTTTTACTAGTCGTATGTTTCTATTGACTTCCATTCATTTTTTATTACAGAGCTCTACAATTTTACATTTTACTAGTAAGTATTACAATTAGAGAGCTCTACAATTGAATTCTTACTAGTAACAATTCCAATTAGAGAGCTCTCTAATTTAGTTTTTACCAGTAAGAACTGGGATTATTTTAAGATAAAACGGCTTGCCATAGACAGCAGCACTGAGCGCAGGAGAGGAATGGAGCTGTGAAAGACCTCTTCATCAGCGAGTGAGTTACTGTACCACACTGACAATATTACCAGATATTAAACGTGTTAGAGATGTTTAGATCAGTGCCAGGTTACAACATAGCAATTATTGTTCATTCAGTGCAGCTAGCGAGTTAGCTGCGTAGCTCATAATGCCTGCGTCCTAGTGAGACGCCTACATAGACATCATGTTTGGGTGTCGGAGGAGCTTTATTAACAGGGGTTTTGGTGCGTTCCGAGTCAACAGTGTATTGGGCCACCATAGGCGCTATTTAGAAACCTCTTTAGTTTTTTTAGAAACAACCTGTGATTCTTTGACGTACGTTATGTGTGATAAAGGTCGTCTGATGATATCGAATCCAGAAATGCTGCCTAGATGGATAGCTCACTAGTTTGTTGAGACAATCTATGATGTTGTCTGTATACTGTAGACAGCTCACTAGTTTGAGACAAAGCCCACTATTCGCTTTTGCGTGTCTGATGTCTAAAGATAAATGTATGGGTGAATTGTTTGACTTCTGTCTGTCATAACCAGTGCTGGGGAAAGTTACTTTTAAAAGTAATGCATTACAATATTGCGTTACTCCATTAAAAAAAGTAACAAATTACGTTACTTAGTTACTTTTTATGGAAAGTAATGCGTTACGTTACTTTCGCGTTACTTTTAAAATCTGGACAGGGCTTGCTTGTGTTTTTAAAAAAAAGTTCTATTTTGGCAAATATAAAAGCCTTTTCCCACCAAAAGTGAAATGAATAAGCCTCAGGCTGAAGGAATTAAATTTACGTCCGTACAGTAGATGCAGAAAGACATTTTCAACACACTTCTGCAATAAAAAAAAGACACGCGAATGTTTGTCTAGAGTAATGTGTGCTTATTAGTATTGTTGAACTGGATCATCGAAGATCAGAAGCATAGACATTGGTTAATAGAATGGGATTAAATACATAAAGGATATCAGTGTTGTTTACATTTAATTATTGCATATTCTGAGTTGCATTATTTTTATTCATTTTGAGGAATACTGAATCTGTTTTTTTTTTGTGTGTGAGATGAATGAATGCATATTTATTTTAGAACTACAGGAACATCTGATTTCTCTCAACATGGGGACAGGAGAGCTGTCAATCAATAAATTGGAAGAAAAAAAAGTAACTTATTTGAAAAAGTAACTCAGATATTCTCTTGTAAATTAAAAAGTAATGCGTTACTTTACTAGTTACTTGAAAATAGTAATCTGATTACGTAACTTGCGTTACTTGTTATGCGTTACCCCCAACACTGGTCATAACTGTCATAATGTTCATATCCAAGCAAACGGATGTCTTCAGTATATACACCAACGAAATGCCCTAAAAACTTCACTTGACTTGAGCCCTTAATCACTTCTGAGCTGATTAGTTTTTAGACCTGACTCAGTCCTGTTTTGGAGAGATTATTAAACCATGCATATGGTTGGAAAACTAATTGTGCACAATATTTACTTTAAATTCACAGTGCACACAAAAAAATGTGCACTATAAATTTTGTCCGATTTTGGACTACAGCCCTTACGGTAACTTCTGGTTCTATCTCAAATCATCGAGCATTCACATAAGTGTGCATGTTTATCAGATGATGATGATAACCTGAAAATGGCCAAACATCGGCTGATAAATTGGCCTGGCCAACATGTTGGTCTATAATTAGTTAGATTAGATTGAATTATTACAAATACTGCAATCCTTGCATTTATGTAATGTCAGGTGGATGACACAGCAAGATTATGTATTATTGAATATGGTGAGCTGGCTTTTAGGACCCAAGCATAAATTAAACATTCTCAAGAGCGCTGCTGTAATTCCATATGATTGCATTCACTGGTTTCAGATTTCGAATGGGTTCTCATGTTACTGAGGATCCTGGCTGTCTGGATGGGTTTGAAGAATAACACGGCTTTGACATTCCTGTGATGCAGTACAATGAGACTAAACTATAAATTGATTTATTTCTACTCGAATTTGTTTTCTGATATGGTTTAAAATGTTGTGCAAAGTGCATGTTAATGATTGACTTATGCTTTTGAAATACAGAGGTCAGTTCTCTGTTTCTCATATAGGCCTACATATCCCATATAACAATTTTCTTTACTAAAAAAAAAAAAAATTCAGCATTGTCTTTTTTTCTTTCTTTTTTTCCCTTTTTAGTTTCTAAGGGTGTCAGTGTTTTTGGTGTATATATATATTTTTGAACAAAGAAATGCAGCCTTGGTGAGAAAGAGACTTCTTAAAAAAAAAAAAAACTTATTGATCCCAAACATTTGAATAGTGGTGTAAAAAATGATAGCTGCACAAATATATCTACCACAATGTACAGTACAGTGTGCCACCATATCTGTCCAAACAATCTGATATCAACTAGGGGTGTAACGATATTCAAACCGACCGAACAGAAAGACCGAGATACGCGTACTCTCATGGCGTACCGCGATACTATCTTGGCCAACATGCTGAGACACTTCAAACACGTACGGCCATGATGGTTTTGAATTGCTTGAATCACTTTGAAAAGGAAGGCACCTTTAAGGGCAACATGTGCAGAACAAATCTGTCATATAGGCTACATAAAATTATAATGAGATTACGACTGTAAAAGAATAAGCCATGTTTCAGAGAGTTGTTATGGAAGGAATGCGTCCACAGAGTTATATCTTCATGCCTAGCACAGTCACTTGTGCAGCCACTCACAGCCTTTTGTTGAAGTGTAAGTTGCAATATTTTGTATATACAGTATGTATATTGTGTAGCCTATATATTATTTAAGATGCATTTGGTTGCGTTACACTTTTTTTACGGCCTACTACGGTGATTAGCTCTTAAGTGCTCATCACGAGCAGCACAAACAACAATGCAGAATATTAATAACTATGACAGGGATTGTCATATACATATCATTATAATGAGGACACTATTATAATAAAACATTTTTAAGGTTTTTAGAGTTTAGTTGCCGTGTTGCATGAAGAACGCGTTCACAACAGGAGTTACACATTCAGAGCAGCACAAACACGTTCACTTGTGCATTCGGGTCATTTTGTACAGTTGTGATATTAAGCTTATGTAGTATAAATAATGAAGGGTATCCTATATGAGATAAATCTGATGAGTTAAGTCCTGATTGATTAAAACCAGCTATCAAAGTGCCTCATTGTAGGGGAAACCAGGTATGGTTGTAACATGGGGAGAGTTGTAACAACACCAATTCCACCAATAAGGGATAAAGCAAGGAGTCCGATATTAATTTCATTATTTACCCACTTTCTCCCAGATCCTATATGAATGGTTAAAGAATGTAATAGTTTTGACCGAAACTATATTTTGTTTAGTACTTAAACTGTTGCAGATACAGTTATATAACTTACATTAGAATAAATTGTAGATTCTTAGGCAAAATGGGATGCATTTTAAGCTGCTAATTTCAAACCATTATGCTAATACAGCTAGATAAACACTGGATGACATGTGTGGGGTAAGTTCACATCTTAGCATCCCCTTACAAACAACCGAGGAGTTTCATGTTGTCTATATGGAGCCATTGGACAGCTCAAAGCCAAAGGAAGAGTGGGTAAAATGTGCCATATGCAGTCTCTGGATCGACCAAACCTGCTCTCTAAGGTTAGATTGTGACTCTGATTGAAAACATTCACACATAGACACAATCTCACACACAAATGTAAATTTTTTTTGTTAGATCTACATGTTCTTTACCTAGGTACACGAGTTGGGTATTCATTAAGCATAAATACCGTTAAGGAAGTTTTTTATAGTAGTCTAATTCTCTCTCTCACACACACACACACACACCACAGAAAGTGGATTTGAGCTGTGTTCAGTCACAAAGTGTGAGACATTGTTTCAATAAACCTGTTTTTGAAGCATACTTCATGGTGTGGCTGCTGTTTTTGCTTCTTTTGTCTAATTGTAACAACTTACCCCAGCATGTGTTACAACATACCCCGGCAGCCTTAAAAGGGCTGTGATATTCTTGCAGAGGTTTGAATTGGTTCCTTTTGTAGTAAACAAATGTGGGTGCTTTTTATAAAAGTTTGAGCACTCTAGCTCAAAAATTCAGTGAGTTAAAAAAAGCGTTACATCCATACCCGGTCTCCCTACTGGTGATCTTCAGGGCACGCAGCTCAAAACAGAAACGCAGAACATTAATAGCTAGGACTGTTATATACATAACGTTATAATGAGAGCACTACTGTAAAAAAAAAAAAAAACGTGATTTCTTAGGGTTTAGCTGACATTTTCAGTGTGTTGTTACAAAAAGCAGTTACACATTCTGAATACGTAACTTTGTTTAAGTTCACTTGTGCTTAATTTTGTGCAATATAATCAGGGTCTGAATTTCGCAGCGGGCATTGTGCGTAATTCTACACATTCCCGCAGGTTATCTTAATTTTTTAAGGCAATAGATTTTTTGGTAACACTTTACAAAGCAACAAATTTGAACGTGTAATTTGTTAATGCATTAATTAACATGAACTAACAGAGAGCAATTATTGTTATTATTAATATTATAAAGTTAAAAATAAATCTAGTGTCCTTTAGCATAGCTGGTGCCATGGCATGGACCCTGCCCCCACAGCAAACAGAACTGAGACGAACCGAACCGTGGCTCCAAAACAGTGATATGAACCGAACTGTGGCATTGGTGTATCGTTACACCCCTAATATCCATAAAGGATTTCATATCCTTTTGAACTTTTACTTAATTTCTTAACTGTCGTTGTTGTTTTTCAGGGGCCTACTAATGGCCAACCAAGGATGCTAGCGTTACCATGGGCAGCGTCACTCTGCGCTACTTTTGCTATGGTTGCCTCTTCACCTCCATGACCTGGTCGATTCTACTCTTCCTGTATTTCAACCTGAGCCGGGAAAGCCGTTTGTCCTTTAAAAATGTGCCCATCCAGGGGCAGCACCGTTTTCAGCCTCGTTTCACCCGTGGCCCGGCAATCCTGCACAGAGATGGCAGTCAAGTCCGCAAAGGACATGCAGTGGAGACTCCCAAGCTGGACCTTTCTCCAGAGCTGGGTTAGTGGACATTCCAACTATCAATCAACATATATGTTTTCATTTGAAATTTGTGTTCTTTAAATTATAGACATATTGTGGGGAAAGAAGGGCTGCTGATCTGATCCAGATGTTATATTGGACATCAAGCAGCGACTCAACACAGTAGTATTGTTGTTGATGATGGTTTTATGCTTTTAACAGCCAAAAAATAACCACACAAATGTGGTTGGTACAATGTTTATCTACATTACATTTGAACAGAGTAATGAAGGGATTTTATTCTGAATCAATAGTAGGGTGACCATACGTGCCATTTTCCCAGGACGCGTCCTGGCCAGGATTTCTATATTGTCTAAAATATCTAGGTTTTGGCTTTGTTTGCGTGTGCAGACCGATCGGTGTATGACATCAAAATACCTCGAGAGCATTTTGAAAGCATAATATATGATAGCATGTATGGTATTTTGATGTCATACACCGATCGGTCTGCACATGCAAAAAAAGCCAAAACCTAGATATTTTAGGCAATATAGAAATCCTGGCCAGGACACGTCCTGGAAAAATGGCACGTATGGTCACCCTAATCTAATAGACCATTTCAGTGTTGCAAAAAAAACAGTGAGACGTTTTTTGTGGCGGAGCCTATCTGGTTGCAGAAATGACAGTTTAACATAGCAGTCCTATTCAGTCCTGGAATAACTATAAACATTTAATTTTGAGTTTATATTTCAAAATTCTGACTTTGCAATTCCAAGATCTCACAATTCTGGTAAGAAAAATCAGCTCATCATTCTTTCTTTTTAGTTTATAATCCCACACTTCTGTTTTTTTTCCCTCAGAATTGACAAACTCGCAATTGTTGAGTTTAAGTTATAAAGTTCGAACTAGGAGATAAACTTGCATTTGCAATAAAAAAAGTCAGAATTGTTAGATAAAATAGGTAAATGTTATATAAAACGTTATAGGTTTAAATAGTATTTCATGCATGTATTTCAACTGTAGGGCTAATACAATATGTCCCCTATATGAATATTATATAGACCTATTGTTTGAATCAAATTTATGCTTTAAAATAGGGCAATCATAGCAGGTTTCATCCACAGTCTGTCCGTTTAAACGTCTGCATTTAGCTTCAAATGGCATCTTTGACAACAGTATTATATAAAAATTATTTGCATTCTGATTCTGACTTCCAAAGGCACAACAATACATTTTTTCTCTTATTCCATGGATTTTACCCATCTCCCTCCATTTTTTCCCAGTGTTTTTCTGCCACCACCATGCACACGCAGCTGCAAGTGATGTAACTGTGACATCTACTCCAAATTGGTCTATACAGTACACCTTTTTCATCTGCAGAGAGAGAGAGGTAATTAGAAAAGCCTGTTTGGCTACTTATAAAAGATGGAATGGCTTGAAAAAAGTTTTCATAACAGGGATGAGAAATAGACTTAAATACAATTGGCAATTCACTGTAATATGAGTTTTGCAGGCAGTGAGGTAGGTTTTGGAACAATACAATAATTGAGATAAAAGGATTATTGCACCCCATTGTTTGCACCCAACGTTTATTCGATTTATTCATGTTTTCAAAAGCATGAAAGAGAACTTGCGCTGTTCCTCAGGAGGCTTTCTGTGCATGCGCTCAGAGACGGAACATAGCACTGACATACAAAGCTCAAGGTGCGTGCCTAAATGGTCAAATACATGCAAAAATGTGTCAAAATGCGGTGCTTGGCGATTATTTCACATAAACCCTCGTCGGTTATGTAATATATGAACGTAAACAGTTGAGAATGAAAATATGTCCATAACAGTAAATTGGATCCGTGTGCGGCTCTTAAAGTGACAGCAGGCTAATATTCCTGTGTGCTTAATATTAATCAAACAATAAAGACAGAGAGAAAATCACTCACTGCTCTTGACTGAAGACCTTTTGTAGCTTTAATATGAAACAAAGGAAGTTAAGAATTAAACTGTGAAGACAATGCTATTTTATTTTACGTTCAATTATTCAATTTCTGTAGTAGGCTGTTAGCTGAATACTTTAAACTCGCACTGTTTGTTTCATTTGTATCTTTTTTTTTTCTTTTGTATTTGTCCTTTGCTTTTTTTTATTTTTATTACTGACCGTATAATTATTTTTGAGGACTTTTTTTTTTGTTTGTTTTTTACTAATATTAGTGACCCTAGTATTCTGCGGTGGTATTGAGAATTGTGAAATTTCACTGGTCTTTAAAATGTAGATGTCATAGCAACCTTATTTACAGAACATATATATTTGATATATATCGCTATTTTTAAATAAATCACTCATATAAAGTTTTGGTCATGTGGCCTACTCATAATTGTGTTAAATAATCGTGATTACAATATTGACCAAAATAATCGCGATTATGATTTTTGCCCTAATCGAGCAGCCCTAATCTGTCCTACACTGTGGGCTCCACTAAATCCTCTGATAAAGCAGCTTTCTTTTAACGAGCAGCCACTGAGTAATAAGTCATTGTTTTTTTGAGTGTCCTGATTTTGGATTTTAGGAATGATTTTTAACAAGCAGGACCAAGAGGTACGAGATATGGGCTATCATAAGCATGCCTTCAACGTTCTCATCAGTAACCGGCTTGGCTACAACAGAGATGTCCCCGACACCAGGAATGACAAGTACGAACATCTATCTGTGTGCTAACCACTTGCTCAAATCATTAGCTCTGTTGAATCATTTGATAAAAGTCTCCATAATATCAGTATTGACATTTCATGTAATATTGCAGTGTTTATTATAAATGATTTATCTGAGAATACCTTTTTTTTTTATATTCATGTGACCCCTTCCCCTCGCCTTTTGCACAACATATGTAGTGACCATATGAAAACAACTTTAAAAAACACCATTCTATTACAAGTCATATGATAGCTTTGAGAGAGAAACCGACAAAGTATTGCTCTCCTCTGAAGCTCTGAAATGTCATTAGGCATTGTTAACTGCCGCTGTTTGAATATGTGGTATGGAGAATGAGATTTTGAGACCTGCAGATGAGAGGACAATATTTCATATGGAGCTTGTCAGATGTGGTCAATTTGAACTGTGATTGTATGAAAAAGAGCCATGCAAAGATAGTTCAGAAATGATCCCTTTGTGTTTCTCAAAAGCATATAGGTTTGTAATGATGGTGAGTAAATAATTATAGGATTTTTGGTTTCAGCTAGACCATTTTTGATGACCATTTTGATCTAGAAAAATGAGCATTTTATGAGGACAAGGTGCACATGGTTTTGTGTAAAACATGCTGTGTTGTGTAAATGGAGGTGATGGGACGTGTGGTTTGGTGTGATAATGCTGTAAATCATCACATGAACACTGTTCCCAACAGGTGCAGAGATCGGATCTATCCCGAGGCCTTGCCCACAGCCAGCATAGTGATCTGCTTCTACAATGAGGCGTTCTCTGCCCTCCTTAGGACGGTTCACAGTGTGCTGGATCGCACACCAAACTACCTGCTCCATGAGATCATACTGGTGGACGACCACAGTGAACTGGGCAAGCTACTTTACTTCTCTAAACATGTCCAGCCGTCTTTTCTCAAGCAAGACATGATAATGATTGACAAGTTGGTCTGTCTTAAATCTTAGTGAGCTGCCTTGCTGTTGAGAAACTCAACTAGAACTCATGATCTCCTCTCACAAGAGACTCAACTAACATAACACACTTGATTTGCAAATAAACATAAAAACATGTTACACTTGAAGTGGGGCAAAACTGAATGATATTCTTATTCTAATAGATTTAAATTCAGAGCAAGTCTGTGAGAAGAAGAAATATACTGTTACTATACTATATAAATAGTAACTGTTACTATACTATATAAATATACTATACTGTAACTGTTCAAAGCACTGAAGAGAAAATACTGTGTAAAAGAGTTTAATATATCACCGTTTGAATGCACTAAACTTAAAGGTGGGGTAAGTGATTTCTGGTAGCCAATGTTGATATTTCAAATCACCAAAACAAACACACCCCTACCCCAAAAGGGTCTCGCCCCTATTTTGATAGCTCTGCCCCACACATACGTATACGCAACCCAGGCAACGATTATGGCGGAATCTGCTGTATTATTATCTGCTGTATTAAAAATATTATCTTACTATTATATTATCTTTTCGGACACACTTTGGGAGCTGACGCTGTGTCTTTATCATAGCTGAAGGGAACGACAATACGATTGCAGATGAACAAACAAGCGGACGTGACACACGAGCATATTCAAGCAAAAGCCAGCATATATTAGTTCTGTGAAACAAAGCAAAACCAATGTTACTCACCTATCGAGAAGAAACAAAGCAACCTCGGCGTCCGATCGCAGGCCTTCCTGCTCGTTGAGTTCTCTCCAGCGCTGGAAAGCTGATCCGAAATTTACACGGGTCCTACTTCTTGCCTTATCGTAAGCCTTCTTTTGTTTCCGCAGACGGTTTCCTCTCTTGTTTTTTATCCGCCATATCTATCTTTCTGTCGCCGGTTGGCTCGGCTAATGTCCGTCCTGTGCACTGAGCGCTCTCTCCTCCACATCATGAGTAGACACGCCCCTAACTGCTGATTGGCTACAAGTTTGTTTTGGTACTCAGCCCGACTTAGTTTTCTAAAGCGTTTTTGAAAAAATACATACCCCACCTTTAACATACCACAAAATGTCATGTCATGACCCAGATATTAGGTCTGTGTGTATGTGCACCAAATTTGGTCAATAAATTATCTTGTAAACATTTTAAACCGTGTTCAAAGCACCTGTCAAAATTCTAGTTTGTCCTAAGAGTTATCCATAAGACTTTCAGCTTTCAGATCCCCTGGAATTAACCATTGCCTGTAAAATGTTAAGCTAGAAGATTGAGTATGTGAAAGAAGGGTAAGAAATGAAGTAAGCCAAATGGGTCGCTAAATGTCTGACTCATCAAATGTTACTTTGTATGTCTGACAGATGATCTGAAGGAAGACTTGGATTCTTACATACAACAGCACCTGCAGGAGAAAGTGAAGCTAGTTCGTAATGAGAAGAGGGAGGGCCTGATCCGCGGAAGGATGATTGGGGCATCTCATGCTACAGGTCTGACTTTAAAGGGATAGTTCACCCAAAAATGGGGAGGGGAAAAAAAATCTGTAATTAAGAAACTTGTCTTGGATGTCATTCCAAACCGATAAGACTTTTGTTCTTATTCGAAACAAAGAAAGATAATTTAATGAAACCTGAGAGATTTCTGTCTCTCTATTAAAAGTCCATTCCACCAAAACTTTAAAAACTGTCGAACAGTTCATAAATACATCATAAAAGTAATTTATATGAATTTAACAGTTTAATCCAAGACTTTGTCGCTTTATGTGATGAACAGATTTAATGTGATGAACAGATTTAATTTAGGCTTTTATTCTCATATAAACGATGCACATACATAAAGCAAATCAAATATGGTCAACAGAAGCTCAACTGTACCTCAGTTCTCACATGTAAACCATGCATGTTTGAGCTTAAAGCATGCACATTTGTTTTTACTGTTTACCTGTTTTGCAGTACAATTTGTCTGCACTGTTATTATTACTGTAGTTAATATTATTATTGTTGTGGCTATAACTCTATATCCTTCAGTAAGTGTCTTCATCTCCGTTTTTGTTGTTGTTGTTTTTTTCAGGTGAGGTGTTGGTGTTTCTGGACAGTCACTGTGAGGTGAATGAGGCATGGCTCCAGCCTCTGCTCACACCCATCAAAGAAAACAGAAAAAACGTGGTTTGTCCAGTCATTGACATCATCAGCGCAGACACACTAGTATACAGCCCCTCTCCTATTGTGCGGGGTGGATTCAACTGGGGCTTGCACTTTAAATGGGATCCAGTGCCCGTGTCTGAACTCAACAGCCCTGATGGAGCCATCAGGTATTACCAGTGTGTGTTACATTATGCTAGGATGCAGACTTCTCGCCTTTCTATGAAATTTGCCTTTTTTTTTTTTTTTTTTTAAGAGAAGGGCATATGGTATTTTAAAGTATTCATAAATATTGTGTTGGAGTCCCCTACAACAGGTTTTAAATGCATCTAAGGTCAGAAAACACTGTAATTTCTCAGAATATACATTTAATATTAAAATCATTTTTCAATGATTTTGAAACGATTTGTTCGAAGCAGTTCTGAGCTTAAGGTCTATAAACCTTCCATAAGCCTACTCTGCTCTGATTGGCCAGCTGGCCAAGTCTGTTGTGATTGGTCTTTCCGTATACAATGCACGTCGGAAACGAAGTTGCTATTACCATAATACATTTTTTGCTCCGGAGGGTTACTTGTAAACATATATGCTATAAGGTTACAAAAATGGCATCGATGTTACCTTATCAAAGTAAGGCCGAGTCCGAGGATGACACCGATGCAGTCACTCAACCAGAAACTCCATCGCAAGCACGACTTGATCAGGACGTTTCTCAGTGGTAAGTTTAAACTTTGTATGTGGTACTGTACGTGATGTGACAGCAGTTTTATTCATTCATTATTATTATTTACTTATTTGAGATGCACGTGTGGGCTTTGTTTTGAATGCACTTCATTCCATGAAACGCTTATTCTTTCTTCTAATTTATTCAGGTAAATAATTGACCAACAAAAACATATTAAAATGAAGATACAAATTATACCAAACGAAACTCGTACATCGACCTGATGTAAACACACTGACTAACGGAAGTGTTTGTGGGCAGGTCAGATTGTTCGTATTTCGTGGGCAGGCGGGGATTGCAATGTGTTACCTTGTGACATATATAGGTAACAGGCAGAAGATTCGAAAAGATGACGACTCATTAAGGCGGTTCAGAGACGACTCTTTCTTTTGAGAGACAATATCTTTATTTATTATGCACTTTTTCGATTACCAAATTTGCAGACTGTTTACATTGAAGGATAGCTATGTTACAAACTGCAAAAAATATATTTTTTCGAAAACCCATATGACCTGCTCTTTAACATATATATTTTTTCATAATTATTTACAAAATAACTTAAAATGGAATGTAAGATTTTGGTCACACTGCACACCCCTGTGTAAAACAGTGCTGCATATCCTGTCCCTGACGCTGCAGTCATAGATGGGGATGAGGGCCAACTCTTTAACCCTGGAGTCATAGACTGTCCTGTTTGGAATCAATCCTCCCAGATGGATTCTTGGCACAGAATTTGAACCACATTTGAGCCCCTTTTCCTTTACATGACCTGTCAAATGTTTGGACACATCTACTCATTCTTTTTTATCACTATTTTTCAGATTTTAGAATAATGGAGTCAAATGAAACTATGGGACTTATTTAGTGACCAAAAATATTGAACTATTAAGCAAATCTTTAATTTTACAAAAAAAAAATCAAATTTTAGAAAGAAATTAATATATATGTGCAATTTATTTTTGTCGATCAAAATAGGTTTTAGACTCGTGTGAAAAAAATTCAGTTCAGTTTGTTCATACTTTTGCAGGTAGTGCACACAAGCCCACTGTGGTGAACTGAGATATGACTCCAGTTATGTTTTTCTGCAGGTCTCCCACAATGGCAGGTGGGCTATTCGCCATGGACAGGAATTATTTTTATGAGCTTGGTCAGTATGACCGCGGCATGGACATCTGGGGTGGCGAGAACTTGGAAATATCTTTTCGGGTAAAATTGTGTATACTTTAAGATACATTGTTTGGTCATTTTTATTTCATTTATTTTATTTGAATCTAGGGTTTCCCAGACTGGGGGTTCATGAAGGAGCTGCTGGTGTTGATGAAAAGTTAATAATGAATTCAGTTGAATTTAACATTAAAAAAATATGAGGCTGCACAATTAATTAAAATAAAACTGAAATCACAGTATATTTTACACAATTTTGATTATCAAATCAAAGGCTGTGATTTAAAGTATGGAGTCTCTTGTATGTGTGTGTGTCCGTTACTGATTCCAAATTACATGACAAAAATTTTAGTCAGTAACGTAATCCGTTACATTACACATTTTAGGTAATATAACCGGATTACTTTTAGATTACTTTTGACCTAACTAGTTTATCATATCGATTTAAATAGGATAATCTCGTACCACATTGATATAAAAATAGAAAATATATTACATTTCTTGTTATTAATATAATGAAGTGCACTAAACATTACATTACGTCAAGGTTTCCTAAACTGGGGCTTGTGAAGGAACTGCAGGGGGTTCATGAGTTTAATGAAAAGCTAATAATTAAATCATAAAAAAAATTATATCATTTTAAAATAACAGCAATCAAAATAAAACACTTACTAAAAAAATTATTTGTTAACCTGCATGTCATGTGACCATTAACCAACATCAGAGAACTGTGAACATGCAAATGTGATTTAATTATTAATCTTTTACCTCTAAAATCTCAGGGGGGAATTCAAATAAATATATTGGGTGAAAGAGATTCGGCTGACAAAAAAAGTTTGGGAATCCCTGCATTACTGTACATGTAAATAAGGAATAATGTGAAATTTGTTTTTGGTGCCCCCCCCCACCCCCCCCCATTAAATCGTGTTTGAAGAAAAAAGCCTCCAAAAGACACATGATACATGGTTAAATATATACTGAGGATAGCTTAATTCAAATACAAATAATGTTGTTATCAGTAGTTGTTGCATGTTCAACTGTTGAGAAAACACTTCTTAAAATGTAACTGATTTTTGTAAATCAGTGGTCAAATGCTGTGTGGCCTCTCAATTGTCTGTGTAATTACAGCCACCTGAGTAGTGACTTATCTTTGTGTGAATGTTCACAAAACTGGAAGACTTTCTGAATATAAAGGTGCATCTCAATAAATTAGAATGTCATGGAAAAGTTCATTTACTTTAGTAGTTCAACTCAAATTGTGAAACTTTTGTTTTAATAAATTCAATGCACACAGACTGAATTAGTTTTAGTCTTTGGTTCTTTTAATTTGGATGATTTTGGCTCACATTTAACAAAAAACCACAAATTCACTATCTCAACAATTAGAATACTTCATAAGACCAAAGAAAAAACATTTTTAGTGAATTGTTAGCCTTCTGGAAAGTACGTTCATTTACTTTACATGTACTCAATACTTGATAGGGGCTCCCTTTGCTTTAATTACTGCCTCAAATCGGCATGGCATGAGGTGATCAGTTTGTGGCACTGCTGAGGTGATATGGAAGCCCAGTTTCTTGGACAGTGGCTCAGCATTTTGGTCTCTTGTTTTCTCATGTTCTCGTGACAGTACCTTGGTGAGTTTGCTGGCAAGTCAAGCACACCAACATCATGGTCATTTAACCAACTTTTGGTGGGCAGGTGCCAAATCCTGCTGGAAATGAAATCAGCATCTTCAAAAAGCGGGTCAGAAGAAGGAAGCATGAAGTGCTCCAAAAGTTCTTGGTAAACGGGTGCAGTGACGTTGGTTTCAAAAAACACAACGGACCAACACCAGCAGATGACAGTGCACCCCAAATCATCACAGACTGTGAAAACCTAACACTGGACTTCAAGCAACTTGGGCTAAGAGCTTCTAACCTTCCTCCAGACTCTAGGATCTTGGTTTCCAAATGAAATACAAAACGTGCTCTCATTGGAAAAGAGGACTTTGGACCACTGGGCAACAGTCCAGTTCTTCTTTCCCTTAGCCCAGGTAAGACGCCTCTGATGTTGTCTGGGGTTCAGGAGTGGCTTAACAGAGGAATACGACAACTGTAGCCAAATTCATTGACAAGTCTGTGTGTGGTGGCTCTTGATGCCTTCACCCCAGCCTCAGTACATTCCTTGTGAAGTTTACTCAAATTCTTGAATCGATTTGCTTGACAATCCTCATAAGACTGCGGTTCTCTCGGTTGGTTGTGCATCTTTTTCTTCCACACTTTTTCCTTCACTCAACTTTCTGTTAACATGCTTATCCAGCACTCTGTGAACAGCCAGCTTCTTTTGGCAATGAATGTTTGTGGCTTACCCTCCTTTTGAAGGGTGTCAATGATTGCCTTCTGGAAACTGTCAGATCAGCAGTCTTCCCCAAAATTGTGTAGCCTAGTGAACCAAACTCAAGAGACCAATTTGAAGGCTCAGGAAACCTTTGCAGGTTTTTGAGTTGATTAGCTGATTGGCATGTCACCATATTCTAATTGTTGAGATAGTGAATTGGTGGGTTAAATGTGAGCCAAAATCACCACAATTAAAAAAAAACAAAGACTTAAACTACTTCAGTCTATTTACATTGAATTTATTTAATACACGAGTTACACAATTTGAGTTGAATTACTGAAATAAATTAACTTTTTCCACGACATTCTAATTTATTGAGATGCCACCTGTATATCAGGGGTAGGCTATTTTGAAAGGACATTTAAAAGGTTAAAATGAGGAATTAGGGAGGAATTACTGTTGTGGTGGTAATCATGTAATCCCCCCAATAAAAAAAGTAACTGTAGGCTCGATACGGTATACTGTACTATTTTTGGAATCTGTACTACCCAGCTCGTAGGGGTGTGTGGGGTGTGTCTATATATATATATCTATATATATATATATATATTAGGCTATTGAAAGGAAAAACTGTGCAAAAAAAAAGGATTGGATATTTTTGTTTTCTTTTGTTTCATTGACCATTAACCTACACGGGAATATGCAACATGGCGACTCGTGAATGTGTAATAAGTTATGAATATTACTTTCAGTGGGTTACTTCCAAGGAAAATTTACGTTTAAGGGGTTAGGCTGACAAAACGTGTGGGAACCTTTGGTTACGCATTTGTGTGTAATCTGGGGACCCAAAAATATCTCGCTTGCTTTAAAATATTTTTTCCATCAGATTTGGATGTGTGGAGGGCAGTTACTGATCGTTCCCTGCTCCAGAGTGGGGCACATCTTCCGCAAGCGCCGGCCCTATGGGTCACCCGGAGGTCAGGATACAATGGCCCACAATTCCCTGCGTTTGGCCCATGTCTGGATGGATGACTATAAGGTGGAGATCAATATTATAGTACTATAATAATAATAATAAAATACTAAGTGTGATGTAAATGATACTTATTAACTGTTCTATCTTTTAGAATTTGTATGCAGAGACAGATTGCGTTGTAATATGAGAAATATGATTGTAGCACCAGTATGTAGTAGATCAGTTTTCTGGAATGGGTGACCTGTTATACAGCATTGCCTGAATAAGTGGACATTTTTCAGAAATATTTGATCACTGAATGCTGTTATTGGCCAATCAGAATCAAGTATTCCAGAGAGCTGTGTAATAATTAAACTTAGTTGTGCAGTGTTTTTTTTTCTTAAGTAATGTTCATGTGCATTTGCAGAGGGTTTCAAGAGTGGTAATTGCTCTGTTTTATTGTCAATACTGTAGTTTTATTTAGTTTTTTGAGTCAGGTCTCTTATTAAGATTTGACAGTTTTTCTTGAAAATAAATTATTTGTCATGCCCCAGTTTGTGGTCTGGAGGACACGTGTCGACACTAGTTGCCGAAAGTCAGAGGCAGTCAGCAAATTTTGGGCAGTTGGAATTGACTGATTTCACAGAAAATCACATGGTGTATGATTTTCTAGACTATGATTCCAAGCCGTTGGGGGATATCACACATGTTTGATATTTTGAGATGATTTAAGAACACATTGTTTTCATTTGTCATGCTTCTCTTTGCAACGAGGTGCATGTTTTTGCACGAGTTTGTTGAGTTTTGAAAGTCTGGCAGTGTGTGACCCTCTGTCACCAAGTGTATGATGTCCAGTGTTTCTTTTACAAAGTCAGAAAGTGTGTGATACCTAGATTTATATAGAATTTGTGTAGTGCTAAACGCAACTGCTAGACTACTCTCTGGGTCCCGCAAGTATGAGACAGTAACTCCTATTTTATCTGCACTGGTTACCCATCAAATATAGAATTGATTTTAAAATTGTTATTTGTTTTTAAAGCCCTCAATAATTTGGCCCATCAGTACTTGACAAACCTGCTCCGTCCGTACACCCCTTCTAGAACGTTGAGGTCCAGTGATCTCTGCCTGCTCATCGTGCCTAGATCTAGACTTAAAGAATGAGGTGATTGCACTTTTGCAATTGCAGGTCCGGAATTCTATAAGTCTTCCTCTTCACATTAGAATAGCTCCCTCTATTTCTGCTTTTAAAGGGGTCATAAATTGAGAAAATCACATGTTACCTGAGCTTTTGATATATGTGGTCATTGTACTAAAAGAATATCCTGTAAGTTTCAGAACTGAAAACGTCCTTGTTACTGAAATAAAAGCTTTTATTGACACCAGGCCCAGCGAACGCCAGATCCTGGAATGTGCCTATACCTATGACACCGCCTCCACAGAAAAATATCAATGCCTAAATCTGTAGACCCGCCCACTGATTCACGCATGACATAGTAGGGAAATAACATAAGTGGCGCTAAACCGGATCGAGCAACCAAGCAATAAACATGCCGTTAAAGATCACAAAATATTGTGCAGTGTCTGGTTGTGGAAGAACACAGTCGATGCATAACCTTCTTTCGGACTCAAATATTAGGAATGCGTGGTTGAACTTTATTTTTATTTAAGTTTCAGCTCACGTGAGTAAAACATTGAACGTTTGTTCACTTCATTTCACCGCGGATTCCTTTGTAAACAAGACACAGGTCGACGCTGGATTTGTAGAAAGACTGAGATTAAAAAGCAATGCTGTGCCGTCTATATTGGATCCAGCAGGAATGGCTCGGCACACTTATGTGAGTAAAAATGTCACTATTGCTTTGTTAGAGATTGCTTGATATTTCCTGATTAAGTGTACGTGTCTAACCAAAGTCACAGAAGGCTCCAACTATGAAGTTAGTTTGTAGTTAGTTTACTATGCAAAACTGTTATCCAATCATAGCAGTGGGCGTTTACTTCCAAGTCTTCAATGCAGCACACCCATAAAAACCGAGCGTTTCTCAAGCCGCGCGAACGTCATAAGTAGATCACAGACAACAATATAAAATAATTAACAAAATCCAGTTCATGACCCCTTTAAGTCCATTCTAAAGACATATTTATTCTCTCTAGCTTTCAATTGATCATTGGTTCAATTTTTGTTTTATTATTGTGTTTTAAATTTGATAGTCTTGTTATTATTTTTAAGTTTTTATTCTAATCTGTACAGCACTTTGGTCAACTTCAGTTGTGTTTTAAATGTTTGTTTTAAATATTGTATTGTATTGAATTCCAGCTTTAAATTTGTGGTTTTCACTCAATCTCTTTTAGAGTATAAAGTCTGACCCTTCATTGTTGGGGGGAAGTCGTGGCCTAATGGTTAGAGAGTCGGACTCGTAACCCCGGCAGGGATTGTAGGTGGGGGGAGTGAATGTACAGTGCTCTCTCCCACCTTCAATACCACGACTGAGGTGCCCTTGAGCAAGGCACCGAACCGCCAACTGCTCCCCGGGCGCCGCAGCATAAATGGCTGCCCACTGCTCCGGGTGTGTGTGTGTTCACTGCTGTGTGTGTGCACTTTGGATGGGTTAAATGCAGAGCACTGATTCCAAGTATGGGTCACCCCCCCCAGCAATAAATTGATTGTTTTTTGTCGGGTTGGACATTGACAGCTGTGGTGCTGCTGTTCTTTGCTGTTGGCAACACGTGCAGTATGGTGCATTACATGATGGAGATGTGTGAAATTCTTCATGCGTGTTTTGAATTTTACAGCTGCGTCGTCCATCCTGCAGAACTTCAAAGGCTCGTCTAAGAGATAATTGACCCTGTTAGAGGAGAATGTAATTACCTGTGCCAGACACATTAATACTCTGTTAAGCAGTATCTTGAGAATAACCGGATGAAGCAGTGTCTTTGTACTTTGTCAGCAATATTTGTTCAGTCTCTTTTTTGCTTCAGTGTAGTGTAAATAGTTTTAAAATGTTTTCCAGCTAATGTGGGATTAGTTTCTCGTTATGCTGTTCGCATGTCCTTTTTGCAGGTACTTGAAGGGTACTTCATTATGAATAACTCTGACATCAAGAATACATTATGTATTACTTGAGTTCTCAACAGTTACACCATGTCAGTTTTTCACTAATCTCATTGCAGTGTACTCTAGATTTGCTGTATTTACTAAGGATACATGATGCCTAAATTAATACCTTAAGCAAATGTGTTCCGCCTAGCTGTTGGAGCAGGCTTGACATTGGGATCATCATACCTATGATGCCTAAAAATGCTGTCTAGGTGGTTGGCTGACTAGCTTTTGGAATGAATACAGTGTCCTGTGTCAGTAGTGCATAATCAATTTCTCTGCAAAACCCGTCATGCACCTAATTATGAAAGTGTCTGCTCCGAACGAATATGCTTACTATTTCCCCTGGTGGTGTTGGTTTAAAAACTGCAGTCCGCAGAGGTAATTCCTGTGTGCTTTTGCAGGTGATGTTTAGGTGATAAATAGAAAGACTGGCCCTCTGTCCCAATGTTCATACTATCCATCCTAAATAGTATGTGAGATTAGAATACGTGTGTCCCAAAGCATAGCATGTTGAAAAGAGTATGCCAGAAGTGGTCTACTATTTCAGGTCGATTTTTGAAGTAGAGAAAAGTGTGGATCCGTGTGTGCCGTTGCACGCTCTCATGGTCGTGTATGTGCAATTTTACCCACTAATCATTGCGACCGGCACAGGATTCGTTTCAGAACTACAAACACGAAAAAAAAACGTTAAAAAAAATTGCAATCATAGCGGATGTGCGCAACCGACGGTTAAGTAGAGAGGTTTAGATAAAGGGGTTTGAGTTACCAATAATTAGCATTTAATCTGGTAAAAATAATTGTTTAATGTTATCTGTTATATTTCATCTACGACAACTTGAACTTCTATAAACATCTATTTGTCAATTATTTTTTTAAATGCATCATTATGCAAAAAATATGAGCAGAGATCTCCGCATAAAGACCCACGGCTGGCAGATCAACATGCTACTTCATTTCTCTCCAATATGGTAGGGTGGTCCGATAAAAACGCAATTGTATGACGTAATAATATGTCCCAAAGCTTTCCTACTTTTCTACTACACCCTCAAAAGTACTTTGTCTTCACCAAAAGAGTACATACTTTAAGGACGTAGTATAAGTAGGCACATTGGGATGCAGCATGGTATTTCCGAAGCCCTGGTGGAACATGAGGGAACTGCAGGTGGTTCAAAAACTGATGAAAAAATATCAAATCATAAAAATACACAAAGTAAGAAATAATTTTAAAATAATAGCAATAAAAATAGCAGTTGAAATACAAAAAGAAGATTTATTTATTTTATTTTTTTGCTTGCTTGCATGTCATTAGACTAAAATATAAACTTAATTTGAGAAAGTACTTCATAAATATTCACAAAACACGTTAGAAAATAATTTAGGTCATACGGACCTGGCAAAAAGTTTGGGAATCCCTGATTTAGAGGTTCAGAGCTGCACTTAATTAGCAACAGGTGTGTGTGTTTGTATTTTAAACTGGCAATTTTCGGAGATTCTGAGCCAAATTACAGGAATGTAAAAATTGGTAGGTCTGTTACTAAATTCTGTTAACTTTAGCAATCTTTGTTGCATTATGTGCCAATGGTGGCCATAGGGAAAATGGGGGGAAAGCACTTTTCAAGTTTTATTTTGTTTTGTCTGTTTTTTTTCTACAAACAAAGTTTGCATGCCTGTAACTCAAGAAGTATCAAATATATTTGTAATGCCCTTTTAGATCTTGGGTCTTTAAAAACATTCCTTTTGGCATCTTCATTTTTAAGACCCTATGTAGTTCAGTTCCAGAGATAATGGAATTTCAGTATGGCTCCATGAGTAAATCGTTAACTTGTACACATTTTCAGTGGCCAAAAACCAAATGTGTAAAAAATAACATTATTATGCTGCCAATTTACTGAAGTCATTTTTGCACCCCTATAATTTGACTGCAAATCTGAAAATTGCCATTTTGACCCCCCTCTGCAAAATAGTGGATTACTCAGTAAAAATGTATCCATGACATATAATATTTTTCTTTCGTTAGAAAAAAATATTAGCAAAATCAATATTTTGATCCAGGAACTCACAGGATGCACCTTAACTTGAATGAGGGTTCATTACTTCCTCTTGTATTTAAAAGTAGTTTTTAATCTTAAATTTGCGGTGCTTATGGCTGTTCGGACAGAATTTGAAGATTATACTGTATTTAAGTTTTTTTTTTTTTTTCATATTTATTTACTGACCTGAAGTTATGTGACAATGAAACACCTCACAGTTTGTTTTGTGGATTTACAGTTACTTTCTCAGTGCATCTCTAATGTTCAACAACTGTGTAGAGGCACAATTTTGTCCTCTGCTCTGAAGTATGCAAGCAGGGGCTTTAAAGGATTATACCCACAAATTCACTCACCCTCAGGCCATCCAAGATGTAGTTGAGTTTGTTTCTTTGCTGGAACGGATTTGGAGAAATGTAGTATTACATCACATGCTTAACAATGGATCCTCAGCAGTGGATCCCATCAGAATCAATGGGTGCTATCAGAATGATAAAAACATCACAATAATCTAGAAGTAATCCACACGACTCCAGTCTATCAATTAACATCTTGTGAAGCAAAAAATGTGTTTGTAATAAACAAATCCATCATTAATACATTTTTAATTTCAAACCATTGCAGGAGAGAAATATGCACACATGAAACAATATTTACAGTGAAAATAATCCAAAACAGTTCTAAAACATGTTGATGGATTTTGATGTGAGAGGACTTTTTCACGGCAGAAGGTATTATGGATTATGGACTCATATTTTGGCCAGAAGCGGCATTTTGAAGTTAAAACACTTTAATGATGGATTTGTTTCTTATAAACACATCTTTTTACATGACAAGACGTTAATTGTTAGTCCATATGTGTGAGGATTACTTGTAGATCATTGTAATGTTTTTTATAGTGCTTTGAACTCTGACGGCACCCATTCACTTCAGAGCAAATGTAATGCTAAATTTCTCCAAATCTGTTCCCATGATGAAACAAACTCCTCTGGCTCTAGGATGACCTGAGGATGAGTAAAATTAAAGCAAATTAAAAGTTTTGGGTGAACTGTTCCTCTAATACTTGCTTGAGTATGGAATTGACTGCAACAGTCAATGTAAACATAATTTTTCACTTGTGAGAATGTTTTGTCTTGCGAATGCTTTTTCAGTAAATGTAATAATTAAATATTTCTATTGCATATGTGTGTGTGTGTGTGTGTGTACATCAGGAGCAGTACTTTGTCTTGCGCCCGAGCGCTGAGGGAGCGGAGGAACCGTGATATGGCCTGCACCCATCAGTGAGCGGGCGCTTATTCGGAAAAGAGTCTACGTGTCATTCATTCAAATGGTACCTGGACAATATCTACCCTGAAATGCAGGTCTCCTCCCCACACAAGCCCCAGCATCCTGTCTTTATCAACAAGGGTTTGAAGAGACCCAAAGTCCTGCAGCGGGGTCGGGTAAGACCTCACATTGACCCTTATGTTTACCGTATCCTGTAGCTCTGTTGGTCAATAAAGAACTGCATGAATATTTGGCGGTTGTTTTCTAGGTTTGACTTTCACAACATAAAAACACTTTTTCTTTTGAGTGTCATTTTAATATTGCCATTTCCATTGCCATATTCAAGTGAATACAGAGCATGAACTAATTATAAACAGCAGAGGGCAGTAGAGCAGCTCTTAAACAGTACCTGGTCAGACGATTCATTAAGTCCACTGATGGTTTGCATTATTTTTGCATTACCTTTGCAAATAAGAATATTTAGAATATCATCTGATTTTTGTATTTTTCTAAGCCTAAAGTTTGTTAGTTATCACCATGTACTGTAATTAATGGACTGGTAAGTGGTGGTTTAAGTATTGCTCTATGAAAGCAACCAAATAACAGGATTTTATGTCAACTTAGTCAACTTGAAATTAAAATTTACCCAATTTACTTACTTTATACATGTTCCTAGTCATATTGTAAGTGATTTGAATATGCTCTTTTCAGCTGATGTCACAAATCCCTCTTATTTTTGAACCCCTTTCTTTCAATACACCACTTTTCATGCTCCAATCAACATTTCCTAATCGGAGATGAGACTTATAGAACATTACGTATTTATACATGAATTAATAATTTATTAATCACATTATCGTTTAAAATCCAAAAGAGAACATTTAACATTTTTGCACACCTGTCATTGAATATTAATGAATGAATTGCCTTCCCCAAGACCATACAATATAATGTTTTACTTGTGTGTGTGTGTGTGTTCTCTTTAAGCTGCGTAATCTGCTGGCTGACAAGTGTCTGGTGGCACAGGGGCGTCCCAGTCAGAAAGGGGGTGCTGTGGTGGTGAGAAACTGTGACCCACAGGACCCTGAGCAGGTCAGTTTATCAAACTGCTGTCATTCTGTGATAATTATACGCAGCTATCATGGGAATTTTGCAGATGATTTGCTTCTTTTTGCAGCTCTGGTGCAAATTGGGGCTGTTTATCTATCAGTATTCATTCGTTACTCATGCTTGACACATTACACTATCCTTCAAAAGTTTAGGGTCATTAATACATTTATTCAGCAAGGACATTAAGTTGATCAAAATTAACAGTCAAAGGCATTTCTGTTTCAAAATTCTAAAAAAAAAAATAATAATAATAATTTCCACAAAAATATGAAGCAGCACAACTTTTTTCAACATTGATAATAATAGGAAATGTTTAATAGTACTACCAATACAGCATATTCAAATGATTTCTGAAAGAAGTAATTCAGGAGTATTTCAGCGCAGGCATAAATCACATTTTTACATTTAATTTCATATTTTAATGAATATTTATATTAGAAATAAATCGTTCTCAATATTACTTTTTTACTGTGTTTTAGATTAAATAAACGCAAACTTGGTGAGAATGAGAGACCCTAACTAAAAAACTCTAACTGACTGCACACTTGATGATAAATGCTGTCATTTTTTTTTTATTGTTGCTGTAGTTTAAAAGCTATTTTTCTCAGCTAACAAACTGATGACTTTTGTTAGATGCCATAGATAGACTGATGTAAACAAAATGTAGGTAATTTTACTGTTTGACAAGTCTGAAAAGAAACATGTTGAAATGGATCATTATATCTAAAGAAAAGCATATTTTTAAAGTTTTATGATTGGTACTGTGTAGATGTTTTGTCATTTTGATCTATGTGTTTGTGTGTGTTGTTTTGGAGGAATGGGCCTATGATGAGGAGCATGAGTTAATTCTAGCCGGGCTGCTGTGTTTGGACATGTCTGAGATTCGTTCTTCTGACCCGCCGCGCCTCATGAAGTGTCACGGCTCAGGTGGATCTCAGCAGTGGACACTGGGGGTAAGAAATCTTCCCGTTATTGTCTTTTACCTCATGTATCCCCTGTACACTAGGGCTGCAACTATTAATTATTTCTCTGAATAGACAGATTTTTTTTTAAAGCCAAATTTGTTTTTAGTAATATGCTAATTGAAGGCTATAACAATGTAAATACATACATGGTATACTAAAAATTATACTATACAGATTGGATCATTTAAAAAATCTATGACCATATACAGTAATGTACACGTCATGCTTATTGTATATGCCTCTTTTGTTTAGATCTGTCTAGGTGCCCCATTATGTGCTCTGCTTCATATGCCATCTATAATTAAATGAACAAAATATGTATTTACAAATAATGTATTTTTTGTTCTCTCAGAAAAATAACTGGCTATACCAGGTGTCAGTGGGCCAGTGTTTGGCTGTTACCAACCCACTCAGCATCAAAGGATATGTTACCATGGCGATCTGTGATGATTCCCGGTCCCAGCAGTGGCAGTTAGAGAGTTGAGGATGCTGGAAATGTGAGGAACCGCTATAGCCCCCCCTCTGGCTGGGTATTGAACTGCACCGCCGTAGTGCCGTAAGCTCAGAAATGGACAACAGACCCTTGCCAGTCCAGACCGCTGTGACAATATGTTGTGAGGGCCTGCAGAAGGACCTTGGTCTGAAGCTTTCTTGATCCGTATTCTTTACTCAGAAACAACTATTTTTAGAGAGTATTTTTAAAATTGTGTTTATTAAAGTATTTGTAAGTTTTACAAATTTTAATTTGCTCTTGAAATGTGAACGATTTGCACAGAAAATCTATTTTCAACGTATTTCAGATGTTAATAAATATAATTATAGTCTGCTAGATTTTAAGTTAAAAAAATGTAATTATGAATGCAGCATTTCTTAGCATTACTTAATTGTGTTTGTCTTTTTTCCAATCAAGTTAACGTAAGCCTGAAATTTTGAATTCCTTCTGATTTTATTTTATTTGATTTCACGATCACTGGATTTATCTTGACCTTAATAAACTGCAAATGTAGTGGGTTGTTCTGTAATGGATTGGTATTTCTATTGCTGGTATTCCAATATAGATAAGATGAGTTCAGTACAACAGCTTAATTAATAAAACCAATCAGTATTGGTAAGCTAATTTACTACAGTTTGTATTAGAACAACTGGCTTGGAGATGGACGGACAGTAATAATTTTGGACTGACTGTGAAAGCTTCAAATGTATTTTTTCCAGTGAACTGTCTTTTCATGGATAAAGGTACAAATATTTGAAAGTCCAATGTGACTGTAAACTGCACTTATTGCCATTTTGTACATGGAATTGCAAATACAGTCATAAACGAATATAACATTCACTGGTTGATTTTTATTTTATTTACAGAAATAAATAGTTTTGTCAAGAGTCATATGAATGGTATACACACATGAGATGATGTTCACAGTGTTTTTGGTAACATTTTACATTATATAAATTAACATTGACATATCCTCATGCTCATTGGCTCTCTCTCTAAGATACGCTAGTAGTGTAGTGTTGTTGGTGATGCGATAAGCAATGAAATGCACTAATCGTGCATTACATTCAAAGACAACGGGCAAACCAGTACCTGTACGGATGAGCATAAAAGCATTAAAAACAGAAGATCCCCTCAGTGAATGTCCAATTTTTTCTAACTTGATAAAGTGAAAAATCTCTTTAATCCACATTGAGTGGGTAGGTGACGCAGATGATTTCCAGTGCATTAGAATTAAACGTCTAGCCAGGAGGGATACAAAGGCCACAAAGTCTGCCTTGTAACCTAGGTGATGAACTGGTAAGGGAAGTGTACCGAAGAGTGCGGTTATCGCTACAGGTTTAACTGTTGTCCCAACTACTTGAGATATTGTCTCGAATATTTGAACCCAATAACCATGTAAACTTGGGCAGGACCAGAACATGTGTGCCAGGGTTTCGGGACCCTGACGACAGCGGTCACAGATAGGATCAACATCAGAGTAAATTTTAGAGAGTCTGACTTTAGTCCGGTGAATATGATGGAGCATTTTGCATTGGATCCAACCATGATTTGCACACAACGATGAAGAATGTACCCTCTGTAAGATACTTTCCCATAATTCATCTGGAATATCTTCTTCCCACTGACTTTTTATAGATGTCAGTGAACTTCTATGTAGAGAACATAGTTTATCATAAAAATATGAAATCATACCTTACCCAATAGACATTGGTTCAAGGAATGAGTCCAAGTGAGTTGTATTGGGGAGACTAGGAAATTAAGGATACATATCACAGATTTGCACCTGCAAATACTGGGGAAAAAAATGTTTCTGGGCATTGAAAAAAAATATCTGAGAGCTGTTGAAAGGATGCAAAAACATCATCTATATATATAAATCTTAAAACATTGATATGCCGTATGTTGCCCATTGGGAAAACGTCTTGTCCATCATTGATGGTGGGAAAACAAAATTTGATGCTATATGGGCAGACAGAAAGAGCTTGTAATCCATAATGGCGCATAAACTGTCTCCAGATTCGCAGTGACATTTTTACAATTACATTTTTGGTAAAGAGAGAATATGAACTCTTAATAGGGGAATGTCACAGGGCTGTTAATGTAGTGGGGAAACATGAGGATACTTCCATGGCAAGACAAATGGGTGAACACTGAGATTGGAGTTGGTTTATCCAGTACTGGAACACTCTGAAGTTAGCAGCCCGATAGTAAAGGTAATACTGAAAGTTAGGCAAGGCTATACCTCCAATAGACTTGGGTCATTGAAGAAGAGTTTTACGAATTCTAGCCGTCTTTTTATTCCAAATAAACTCAGTTGAGTCTCTGAAAGAAGGACTGAGGGAGAAAAATAGGGGATAGACTGAAACAAATAAGAGACTTTTGGGAGGGTATTCATTTTTACTGTATTAATTCTGCCAGCTAAGGATAACGGAAGCACCAATCATCTTTCAAAGTCTTTTTGAACTTGTAGCAGTAGATTATTAAAGTTAAACTTAACAAGATTTTGAGTTTAGTGGGAAAAATTCACTTTTGGCTAGATTTAGTTTATAGCCTGAAATAAAAAATAAAGCCAAATGATTGTAAAGTACTAAAGGGGTCATATGATGCTGCAAAAAAAAAAAAAAAGTTTCACTTTCACAACAAAGCACACAGCGCCTTCACGACATGGCGGGGGCAACAACAATACTACAGTGAGAATAAAAGTTACGTCTTCTTTCTTTGCGTGAACATTTGGGCGGCGTTATGCAAATCTTCCCAGATTGTGACGTAGGTATGTGGGGACGTGTTAGAACGAGCCGATTTAGGTAGGCGTGGCTGACTCTTAACTTTTATAAAGAATATTTCTGAAGTCTTTGCAACTTTACAGATCTTCTTTATGCACCAAGAGCTTGTAACACTCCAAAGAGAAAGGAAAAATTGAAATTGCATCATATGACCCCTTTAAGAACCACAGGACCTGACACAGTAAAATCTGAAATATAAAGAATATTAACTGCGTACAGTGAGACCTTCTGTTCTATACCTATTCTCGTTATTCCTTTTATTAACGGGTTAACTTTTAAAGCAGCGGAAAGAGGTTTGATGGCTATAGCAAAAAGAAGTGGACTTGAGTGGATCTGTGAAGGTTAAAGTATTCAGAGCGAGTATTATTAGTTCTAACTGAGGCCCGGGGAGCGGTGTACAACAGTTTTACCCATGAAATGAATTTTTCACCAAAACCAAATTTCTTTAAAGCATAAAAAAAAGGTATCCCCATTCTACCCGATCAAATGCTTTTTCAGCATCTAGTGATATTACAGCTTCTGGGGTAGAAGGGGAAGAAGAATTGTACACCACGTTACGTAATCACCTAATATTAAAAAAAGTATGTCTACTCTTAATAAAACCAGTCTGATCTGGAGATATAATTGATGGTAATACAGATTCCAGTCGCATTGATAACAGTTTTGATAACTTGTTGCATGAAGCAAACTACTGAGTCGATATGAGGAGCATTCCAGAGGGTCTTTATTCTTTTTTAGGATCAAGGAGACTGAGGCTTGATTAAGTGTTTGAGGAAGTTTTAGTGACTTAAATGATTCATTATACATTTCTATTAATATGGGAGCCAATTTGTTCACTTCTTATAAAATTCCACTGGATGCCCATCTGGTCCAGGGCATTTGCCACACTGTAAAGAGTATGCAGCTTGGGTGAGTTCCACTATATTAATGGCTGCTTCAATTTGATCAACTGAATCAGAATTAACTGTCAGGATATCAAGGGTGCTAAAAAAGTGATCAAAATCAGAGGAGTTGGCACTTTGCTCAGATGCATAAAGCGAAGTATAGTAGTCCTTAAAGTGATTGTTAATTAATGTGGGATGTGTTGTTATCCCTGAAGGTGTTCGGATATGGGGGATAAGGCGGGAGGTTGATTCTTGCCGTAGTTTTAAGGTTACCAGACTACCTGCTTTGTCACCCTCTTCATAATACCTAGACTTAGTTCTAAGTAGTACATTTTCTGCATGACTTGTTGAAAGAATATAAAATTCTGCCTGTAATGACTGGTGTTCCTTATAAATATCTGAAGATGGGGTGACCACATGTATATTATCTAATTGCGTTCTAATTGAGTGATTTTCTCTGTTATTTCGGAACGCCTCTTTTTTGTTTAACTTTGTCTTATGACTAATATATGAACTGAGGAATGCCTTCAAAGCCTCCCAAAAAAGAGATGCAGATATCTCTGGACTTCTATTTGTGGATATAAAAAAAGTCTATTTTATTAGAGACAAATTCCACAAAGCTTTGGGCTAACAACATACACGAGTATTCAGCTGCCATAATGGATGTGTACCATATCGAGCCCCTCAAAGTAAAAATTCATGGTTATTGGTGCACGGTCTGATATTACAATAGCATTATAATCACATGATTCTACTGACTGAATAAGTCTATTATCTATTAGAAAATAATCAATGCGTGTGAATGTTTGGTGAACATGGGAAAAGAAAGAGAATGCTTTACCATGTGGATAAAAAAAAAACCGCCAGGGATCTGAAACTGAAAACTTAAAAGATTGAATTGCATGTGCAGATTTTGAGGGTGAATTACGTTTGAGAGATGAACGGTCAAGATCTGGGTTAATCCAACTATTGAAATCCCCTCCCAAAATAAGAAAATATGAAGATATATCTGCCCGGTCCATCATAAACATTAAATGTTTCACTAGAATGACAATAGAAGAACCATTAATAATAAAAAATATAAATTAAAAAAAACAATGTTTAACCCTTAACCAACTTAATAATTTAAGTGCATTTATTTATACTTAATAAATCATCAATAATAGAAGGTCAATATTACAAATAAGCATAATGGTATCCAGTAAAGATAGTCAGACCTAGGCCAATATGAACTATGTATCAATACCTATAGTTTCTGTAGACTTCACGTTTTTGCGAATGAAGTCCAGTGCCGCAGACAGTTCCACAAACTTATGTGAAACTTCATCAGCTGTAGTGATTCTCAACACCACAGGGAAGAATAAGCCAACCTGAGTCCAGGACCTGAGTCCATCTCTGAATGCAGACCGTTTCTTAGCCACCGCCGTAGTTTAGTCAGCAAAAAGAGACAATCTCTTTCCATTGTAATTGAGAGGAGAGAGTTCCGCAGCCCTTTGAAAAATCTCAGTACGAATGTAGAAGTCATGCACTCTAATGATAAGAGGGCGAGCGTCAGTGCGCGGAGAGAACGGAGCAGGGCAAGCGCTCGGACGGTGTGGCGCGCGATTCCAGCAGTGGCTTACCTGAACCCTAACACTCTGCGAAAAGTTGGGCAAACGACAGGACTGACGGAGAGAGTTCAGATGGACGGGAACCCTCGCTGACCTCAGGAAGATCCACCAGAAGAATATTATTTCTCCAAGAACGACCCTCCAAATCTTCGCACGTAGCATCCAGATGAGTTAAGCGATCATTGAGAGATGAAATCAAATTCTCCAGTTCCGTTATGCAATCGCTATATCATAAGAAGAACGCTCCAGTTCTTTGATGGCAACGTTACTATTGTTGGACTCAACCATCTGTTGTAAAGGTTCCAACCTGCCTTTAACATCTGATCGCACTGTGAAAATCTCCGAGTGCAAGTCAGTAGATAATGAGTCTATTTTATGACACATCTCATTCTTGACAGAGTCCAGCATCGTCTGAAGACAACCGATATTCCCAGATGCTTACCACTTATGATTAATGCAAGTGTAGTCTTAGAGTCTTTGAAGCTAGTTTTGAATAATTTTACGAGAAAAAAAACAAACATGTATCTTGCTTCAAAACATCTTTATTAATACTTACTATGCATTACTTAACCAAACCCCAGCAGCGTAACATCAAGTCCCTTGAATGCAACTGAAGACGCTTTTAAGTGACAATTCAGTTCTCTGTCAACTCAAGATTTTACCCCGAGTTCATGGATTGCATGAACATAAAAGTGTGACATCAGTAGCAAACAACCAATCATGTCTTAAAACAGAGAAACGCTAGTTACAAATGTAACTGTGGAAGACCGCCAGAGGCAGTGCTGAAAGCACTAGTGGAAAACCCCCTCATGCTCGCACTTGACCCGACCGAGAACAGAATAACAGAGTTCTCACCTTGTGACTCATGAAGTGTCTGGAGCTATAATAACCCCTTAATCATCTTGACCTCTAGATCATTCTCATGATACAGAGTGACCAAAAACTCTGGCGGTCTTCCACTTAGTCATTGAACCATAGTTACATTTGTAACTAGCATTCTATTTCTTTTTGCTCCAGACGGACACTACTGAATCCATTACTCCAGTGCAAACAGGAAGCACTCACTGTTAAGGCATGAAGTTTACTTACGCGCATCGCTGTTGTAATGGCCAAGAGAAATGTGGTCTTAAGTGACTGCCATTTAATATCAGACTCTGATATTGGCTCAAATGGGGGCTGACACAGGGAATCAAGAACAATATTCAAATCCCATGCGAACTCCGCACACCACGTGGAGAAAACATTTAACGATTATCTCCTTTCAGGAAGGCAACAATTAACTGTTCAGACCCAAGAAAAGAATTACTAAACTCAGATCGATGAGTCGCTAAATCCAGGGCTAGCTGGGGCCACACCCACAGTTTCAATCATTCTGGATGTGGGTGCCAAACTTTCCCCTCCTAACTGGCTCAGTAGGTCTGGTCTGCTGGGCAGAAGACAAGGTTTTCCTACTGTCAGTGCGAGAAGAATCTGAAACCATGGATTGCAGGCCAATGTGGAGCCACTAGCAGCAGACGATGGCCACATCCGTGCACTTGACATAGTCCTCCAAATCAGTGGTAACGAGGGGAAAGCATACAGTATCATGTTTGGGCAATTGTGGGCTAGGGCATCCAGACCCAGAGAGCCTGGTTTGTCCCATAGGGAAAACCAATGAGAGCAGTGAGACATTTGACTGTCCGCAAACATGTCTACCGTTGCAGTCCCCATACATCCTCCATATCATCTGCAGCACTTCTGGGTGTAGAGTCTAATCTCTCTGTGACACCCTGCCTGATTGAATCGGCCTGGTAGATATACTGCCTGGATAGAAAGCAGGTTGGTCTGAGCTCAGACAAGCAATTTGCAAGCCACCTGAAGTGCACTCCAAGATCTTGTACCTCCTTGATGATTGATATAAATATCAATCATCCTGTTGTCTGTGCGCAACAGAACATGTTTTTCCCTGAGAACAGTCTGTACAGATTGTGTCAAAGCAACTGTACAGCATTAATTAGGAAAATATTGTGTCAGTAATGCAAAATGATAATAGTACACTAAATTTTCAGTTAAAGGCAGTTCATCATTGAATTCAGTGATGTCATCATCCAGCTCAGTTCAGTTTAAATAGTATCTGTGCAATCAAGTCGACAATATCGCTGGAAATTAAGTGTCCCCAACTAAGGAGTGTTGAAACCCCTCTGCACTCCCCCCACTCACCATCATGGACAGCACTGTGACTGCAGTGGAGTCATTCAGGTTCCTGGGCACCACAATCTCTCAGGACCTGAAGTAGGACACTCACATAGACTCCATTGCAAAAAAAAGGCCCAGCAGAGGTTGTACTTCCTTCGCCAGCTGAAGTTCAACCTGCCACAGGAGCTGCTGAAACAGTTCTATTCCGCCATTATTGAATCTGTCCTCTGTACTTCTATTACTGTCTGGTTCAGCTCAGCTACCAAGTCTGACCTCAGAAGACTACAGAGTGTAGTGCGGACTGCTGAGCGAATCATTGGTACAACCCTCCCTTCTCTCCACGAACTGTACTCATCCAGAGTGAGCAAAAGGGCTGTCAGAATCACTCTGGACCCCTCACATCCAGCACACTCCCTCTGAACTGTTGCCATCTGGTCGACGCTACAGAGCTCTGGGCACCAGAACGGCCAGACACAGGAACAGTTTTTTCCCTCAGGCAATCCATCTCATGAAGACTTGACAATAATTGTGGAACACACAGTATTTATTCACTCATAAACTTATTTTTCTAACACACATACTCAGTTCATTTCAATTTGCACATAATATACTGTACATACAACTGTCTATTGTTATATACTGTACCTGTACATACAATTGTCGATTTGTTTATTTTTATTCCTTATTTACTTGTTCTGTTTTTCTATTTTTTTTTATCTGTGTTTTTGTTCTGTCACTGACATTCTGTTACACCGTGGAAGCTTCTGTCACAAAAACAAATCCCTCATATGTGTAAACATACCTGGCAAAAAAAACTCATTCTGATTCTGATTCATTCTGAAAGTATTCAGAGGCGACGCGGCAAGGAACCGGAAACTCCATCGGTGACAGAATGGATAGAAAAACCTTGGGAGAGACCCATGCTGGAAACCAGGTTCGGGGCCAGATTTCCCTCTGACCAGAGGAAACCAGCCATTTCAATTTATTATTTATTTTATCATGTAACACAAGCAGTCAAACCAACATTAGGCATTCTAAGTTGGTGTTTTGAAGAAAAAGACATGATAATTAACAGAAAAACATATGAGAACGTGCATCCTTTCTGAAAACAACACAAAACTTTTGCCTAGCATCTTGTGATCACTCTGCTAGGCTTTTGAACAAAGGTGCATTGGCTAAATCACATCATACACACGCTTATAATTCTTCATAAATTAAAAGAACATTCAAATATAAGCCTTTAATGCGATTGCCGTTATTATTGAATTTCTTTAGTCCCAGTTTTGATTGATGCACGCTCAATTACAATATCATGATTATGGTTAAATAAGAAAAGACATAGGCTATAACCAAATCAGGCTACATTTATTTTCATACTAAATATCTCAACAAACATCATTGGATATGACATTAAGCACAACTTAGATTTATTTAGTAAAAAGGCTTGACTGATTCATTTTGGCATATATTTGTATACTTTTACTATCTAAACAATTTCAGCATGCGTTAATTTTGTGTCGCTAAACGTTTGCCTCACTAAGGTTAAATTATGCATACGTCTTTCTTTGGCCTGTGCGAAACTTTAATTAAAATTGAAACTAAACTATATAAAAACTAAATGGAAATGTGTTCACAAAATAAAAACTAAACTAAAACTAACAAAAAATATGAATGAAACTAATAAAAACTAAACTGAATTTTATAGCAAATTTGAAAACGATAAAACAAATTAAAAAATGTAATACTATAATAACCTTGGACTGCAGTGACCATCTGATCTGGATACAGACTGGATCTGGTGGCTACGGTGACCTCGGAATAAGAAAGAAACAGACTAATATTAGCGTAGATGCCATTCTTCTAACAATGTAGCAAGTACAAATCGGGTGTTATGGGAAGTTTTCCCGGTTCTGGTTGTCCTAATTAATGCAGCCTAAAAATCCTTTAAAGAGCAGGTCATATAGTATTTTAAAGTGTCCTAATATTGTGTTGGAGTCCCCTACAACAGGTTTAAATGCATCTAAGGTCAGAAAACATTGTAATTTTCTCAGAATATAAATTTACTATTAGAGTCATTTGCCAATGAATTCTAAACGATTCAATCCAAGCAAGTTCGGAGCAAACCCCTCCCTTCCATAAGCAGACTCTGCTCTGATTGGTCAGCTGGCCAAGCCTGCTGTGATTGGCACAGAGAGGAGTCCTTGAGCAAGTTAGTGAGCACTACCATTGACAAAGCACCTTTACATAAAACAGTAATATAGTGCTCCAATCCGTTCTTATAATAATGTCATAACATACAAAAACACTTATGCAAGTGAATCGTGCCCACAGCTAAAGTTTAGCTGCTAAACTGTGAACACTTAAAACAATAATGGTGGATACGTTAGCCGAGTGCTAACGTGGCTAACTGATGAAACAATACAGTTTGTAAAACAAAATATGTCCACTGTAATGTCTGAAGAACGACAGACAAAATACGCTCTGTCTTAACTTTTAATCAGAACGCAGAACAGCGGTATCCCAGGCGCACTAGCCTAACTAACTCGCTCGTCTCTCCCGCATTAACCCTATAGCTGCCGGTGCAGCAAAATAAACAGCAATTTCACAATGATTATAAAGTCTGTGTGCTACACTACATTCTTTATTATTAAACGAAGTGATTAGAACAACGTCAGTCTACATTAATCAACATTAATGTAGAGCTGAGTATCATCAGCATAACAGTGAAAGCTAACACCATGTTTCCTGATGATATCTCCCAAGGGTAACATGTAAAGCGTGAAAAGCAACAGTACTAGTACTGAGCCTTGTGGTACTCCATACTGCACTTGGGATCGATATGATACCTCTTCATTCACTACTATGAATTGATGGCGGTCAGATAAGTACGATTTGAACCATGCTAATGCACTTCCATTAATGCCAACAAAGTTTTCTAGTCTATTCAAAAGAATGTTGTGGTCAATAGTGTCGAACGCAGCACTAAGATCCAATAGCACTAATAGAGATACAACCACGATCGGATAAGAAGCAGGTAATTGTACTCTAATCTCATAGCAGGTCTCGTAATATGATACTTTCTAAAATCCTGACTGGAAATCCTCACAGGTACCATTTTTCTCTAAGAAGGAATATAGTTGTGAGGATAATACCTTTTTTAGTATCTTGGACAGAAAAGGGAGATTCGAGATCGTTCTGTAATTAACTAGTTCTTTGGGGTCAAGTAGTGTTTTTTTGATGAGAGGCTTAACAGCCAGTTTGAAGTTTTTTTGGGACATATCCTAATGACAATGATGAGTTAATAGTCAGAAGAGGATCTATGACTTATGGAAGCACCTCTTTTAGTAACTTAGATAGTATGGGGTCTAACATACATGTTTTAGGTTTTGATGATTTGACAATTTATACAATTCTTCCTCTACTATAGAAGAGAATGAGTGGAATTGTTCCTCAGAGGATATATAGCACACTATCTGATGTGATACTGTAGCTGACTATCTCTAATAGTATCGATCTTGGAAGAAAAGTAGTTCATAAAGTCATTACCGCTGTGTTGTTGGGAAATGTCAACACCTGTTGATGATTTATTTTTTCGTTAATTTCGGCCAATGTCTTGAATAACTTCTGGGGTTTATTATATAACCCCATAAATACTGCTAAAAGTAATCAGATCTAGCAGTTGTTAATGCTTTTCTCTAGGATAGGGTACTTTCCCGCCAAGCAATACGAAATACCTCTAGTTTTGTTTCCTCCAGCTGCGCTCCATTTTCCGGGCTGCTCTCTTTAGGGTGCGAGTGTGCTCATTATACCACGGTGTCGGACTGTTTTCCTTAATCTTCCTTAAGCATAAAGGAGCAACCGTATCTAAAATGCTAGAAAAGAGAGTCCATAGTTTCTGTTACAAAAATCATCAAGTTGTTCTGAGGTATTGGATATGCTGAGGAATTGAGATAAGTCAGGAAGTTTATTTACAAAGCAGTCTTTTGTGGTAGAAGTGATGGTTCTACCATATTTGTAACAAGTAGTTAAATTTACAGCTTTAGCTATATGAAGTTTGCACAAGACTAGATAATGATCTGAGATATCATCGCTTGGCTGCATAATTTCAACACCATCAACATCAATTCCATGTGACAGCATTAAATCTAGAGTATGATTCGACAATGAGTATATCCTGAGATGTGTTGTCTAACCCCAATAGATTTCAGAATGTCTATGAATGCTGATCCCAGTGCATCTTTTTCATTATCAACATGGATATTAAAATCACCAACAATTAAAACTTTATCTGCAGCCAGTACTAACTAATATATAAAATCAGCAAATTCTTTAATAAAGTCTATATGGTGCCCTGGTGGCCTGTATACAGTAGCCAGTGCAAACATCACAGGGGATTTGTCATTAACACTTGTTTCTCTGGATAATGTTATATGAAGCACCATTACTTCAAACGAGTTATACTTGAAGCCCGCCCTCTGAGAAATACTGAAAACATTGTTATAAATTGTAGCAACACCTCCCCCTTTACCTTTTGGACGCGGCTCATGTTTGTAACAGTAATCTTGGAGGGAAGACTCAATTAGAATAATGCAATCATCAGGTTTTAGCCAGGTTTCTGTCAAACAGGGGACATCTAGGTTATGATCAGTGATCATATCATTTACAAAAAGTGCTTTCGTAGAAAGGGACCTGATATTCAATAAGCCAAGCTTTATCATTTGTTTATCTGTATTACATCTGTTTTTATTTGTTGAACATCAGTTAAATTGTTACTCTTAAATTGGTTTGGACGTTTTTTGTATTTTCTAGTTCGGGGAACAGACACAGTCTCTATAGTGTGATATCTAGGTGATATCTCAGAATTAACTGATTTCTGTGACGTGAGGCGGCTAGCAGACGGTCGGTTTAGCCAGTCTGTCTGCTTCCTGACCTGGGCCCCAGTTAGTCAAGTGCAAACTCTAAGACTATGTGCCATATTTCTAGACAGAAGAGCGGCACCACCCCAGGAGGGATGGAGACCATCTCTTTTCATCAGGTCAGGTCTGCCCCAAAAACTTGTCCAATTGTCTATGAAACCTATGTTATTCTGCGGGCACCACTTAGACATCCAGCCATTGAGTGATGACAGTCTGCTATGTATCTCATCACCACGGTAAGCAGGGAGGGGACCAGAGCATATTACAGTGTCTGACATCATACTTTCAAGTTCACACACCTCTTTAATGTTATTTTTAGTAATCTCCGCCTGGCGAAGTCGAACATCATTAGCGCCGGCGTGAATAACAATCTTACTGAATTTACGTTTAGCATTAGCCAGCACTTTTAAATTTGCACGTTCCGTACAATAGAATCGCCAATAACTAGAGCACTTTGATCAGGTTTCTCAGTGGGTGCGTCACTGATTGGGGAGAACCTGTTTGATGTTTTGATCGGAACGGAAGAGCATTGTTTTGACCCGTGACTATGCCTCCTCACCCAGTTGCCCTGCTGCAGAGGCTCTGTAACCGGAACCAAACAATGTACAGGACTCCCTGAGCTAGTCGCATCCAAAGCCATATCTAGAGCCCTCACATTCTTACTATCCTCAATTAAAGTTTGGATGCGTGTCTCTAATTCTGATATCTTCTCTGTCAGCCTAAATATTTCCCTGCATTTATCACATGTGAATCCCTCGTCGCCGACAGAGAGCGCTAAACTATACATGTGGCAAGAGGTGCAAAAAACAATAGCAGGAGAAGAAGCCGTTACTCACCGTGATTGATGAATGAATCTGACTTAACACTGTTGTTTGATGAACTCGTGAAAAAACAGAGCTAGAGAGAAAAGAAACGGAGCGAGAGAATGACAAGCTAACTGGCTAACGAATGGTAATGCGCTGCACGCACGGTTTTAGAATAAAAACGAACGATCAAATTAATCAGATTAATTTGATATATAATATCAGAAATAAGGTGGGAATTAAGTTATATTTTATCACTTTAAACAACAGAGAGTGATAGTAAGATAGAGATTCAACAGAAAAGCAGAGCTACACGGAGCTACAATCACAAATTACTCTGCAGCACGACAGACAGGAAACGGCAAAAGAAACATAATTTATGAGACAGTTGTCAGATTTCATTGGTGATTTCAAATATGAAATTTAATCGTAAGCTTGACGAACATTTTTGGAGAATTTGATGTTTCCCCATTCAAAGAAATAGAAGATGCACTTGCTTGCCCGAGAGGCGGTTTCAAGATGGCCACTGAGTGAAATGACTTGTCTTAAAGGGACTTGTCTTAAAGGGACCAAGTTTCCCAGGTCGAGTTGCTGTTGAAGACGAGTAATCCAATTGGAGAGTAATCCAATATAATGAATGCAATACGCCAAGCGTAATCGGCCTATTAGGAGTCACGCATCACTGAATTGGAATGCTACTCCAGGCGCTGGAATTTGAAATTACTCGGCGTGCCAGAAACATCAATGAGAAAAATGTGAGGAAAGAAGTGATTTGCATTTTTCAGAAATTACTGCCAGAACACGCCGATCGTCTTCCGAATGTGATTGACACAGTGCATCGTGAAGAAAGTAAATTCTACCTGCAGTTTAATCATCCAGTTCTCCTTGCGTACACACAGAGCAGCAGTATGGGCGGCAGCCAAAAATTCTGCATATCTATGGGAAAATGGTTCTCTCTGCATTTCAGAGAGGCCAACAGAGAAAGCAGGAGGAAGTTGTGGCTGCTAGTAAATGAGGCACGGAAGGTAGGAAAGATTGCCTACTTTGTAGCTGGTTGTGCCTTTGTGGAGAAAAGGAGATATTTCCATCAGGCTGAATGATCTCAACTTTGACATAAGGTTTTCTGTTTACATGTTTGTTTGTAAATAGATACAAGTTGCTTCTTTCTTCGCCTCCTTTTGACCAGGACCTTATTTTCATGCTATAAGTTGAAAGGTCATATTTTGTCTGTTTATGCCCAAAGCAGTCACAGTTGATGTGGTGCTATGTTCTCATCACGGTTAGTAGCTGTCTTGTGCGGCTGACACAGAACAGCATACACAGTTTGCGTTCAGTCGATATTCAAATGAAAATTTGTTCAAATGACTTCTATTTTTGATATTTTCTTCAAATGTTGTTATTAGTGATGTCTTTATCTATAACTTCACTCAATGCCAGGGGACCAAGGAACACTTTAAAACAGAAATAAATTTTTTTTTTTATTTGCCAAACAATGTAAAACAGATTTTTGTTTTCTTCAAGAGACACTCAGCATCTCTGAGGATGTGCCTTTTTGGAAATCCCAGTGGGGAAATTACATTTTTTGTTCTCATGCTTCTCAACGCTCTGCGGGTGTTTGTACACTCAAAAAACGTATTTGCTGGTAAACGTCCTTATACGAGTTGATTCTGTTATGATAGCACTATATCCTTTATGGACTCTATAGATAATATTCATTGTATTAGTGCTCCTGATAAAGATTTTTGTGATCGTCCCATCACATTAGCTGAGGTTCTTGAATCTATCAATATTTAATGGTTAATAAATTGCCAGGCATAGACGTCCTTACTTCAGGAATTTTACCAAATTTACGGAATTTTTTTATTAGAAGGTACAGTGTTTTGAAATGTTTTTTTTTTTTTTTTTTTTTTTTTTTTTTTTTTATTTTACATTTTTTTGCATATTTGTCACACTTAAGATTCAGATCATCAAACAAATTTTAATATTACACAAAGACAATGCAAGTAAATACAAAACAGTTTTTAAATGATGATTTCATTTATTAAGGGAAAAAAGCTGTCCAAACCTACGTGTCCCTACGTGAAAAACTGAATTGCCGCCTCCTGTTAATCATGAAAACTGCAAAATTAACCACACTATTTTATAAAGCTGATTAATTTTCATAGGCCACCACCCAGGCCGATTACTTGCCGGAGACCTGTTGAATCTAGAAATCACTTAAATAGAAGCTGTCTGACAAAGTGAAGCGTGCTTAAAGAGCAACACATTATGCCGTGATCTAATGAAATTCAAGAACAGATGAGAATCAATTCAGTTGACATGTATCAGTCTGGAAAGGATTATAAAGCATTTTCTAAGGCTTTGGGACTCCAGCGAACTACTGTCAGAGCCATTATCCACAAATGGAGGAAACTTGGAACAGTGGTGAACCTTCCTAGGAGTGGCTGGCCTACCAAAATTACTCTAAGAGCGCAACGACGACTCGTCCAGGAGGTCATAAAAGAACCCAGAGCAACATCTAAAGAACTTCAGGCCTCACTTGCCTCAATTAAGGTTCAGTGTTCATGATTCAACAGTAAGAAAGAGACTGGGCAAAAACGTCATCCATGGGAGAGTTCCAAGGCAAAAGCCACTGCTGACCAAAAAGAACACAAAGTCTCGTCTCTCATTTGCCAAAAAATATCTTGATTACCCCAAGACTTTTGGGCAAATATTCTGTGAACTGATGAGACAAAAGTTTAACTTTTTGGAAGATGTGTGTCCCGTTACATCTGGCGTAAACCAACACAGAATTTCATAAAAAGAACATCAAACCAACAGTCAAACATGGTGGTGGTAATGTGATGATCTGGGGCTGCTTTGCAGCTTCACGACCTGGACAACTTGCCATAATTGATAGAACCATGAATTCTGCACTCTATCAAAAATCCTGAAGGAACTTCCCGCCATCATTTTGTGACCTCAAGCGCACTTTGGTTATGTAGCAGGACAATGATCCCAAACTCACCAGCAAGTCCACCTCTGAATGGCTTAAGAAAAACTAAATTAAGGTTTTGGATTGGCCAAATCAAAGTCCGGACTTAAAGCCGATTGAGATGCTTAAACAGTCCATACATGCTCGAAAACCCTCCAATGAGGCTGAATTAAAACAATTCTGCAAAGAAAAATGGGCCAAAATTCCTCCACAGCGATGAGAAAGACTCATTGCCAGTTATCGCAAAAACACTTGATTGCAGTTGTTGCTGCAAAACGTGGCACAACCAGTTATTAGATTTAAGGGGCAATTACTTTTTCACGTAGGACAAGGAAGGTTTGGACAGCTTTTTTCCCTTAAAAAAATAAATAATCATTTAAAAACTGCACTTTGTATTTACTTGCATTATCTTTAATGTAATATTAAAATTTGTTTGATGATATGAATCTTTTAAATGTGACAAATATGCAAAAAAAAAAAAAAAAAAAAAACGGGAAGGGGGGCAACACTTTTTCACACCACTGTAAATAAATATATATCTATATATAATCTATAATATAGTATATATCTATAATCAATTAGAATAGAGCCTTTTCCTGGGCCTAAGAATAATAAAAAGGAAAGGAATGCATATGTTGAATTGTCAATTGTTTCACTGATATCTTTCAATTCATCCGTTTTGTGGGCCTGTTCATTAAAGCAGTTAAAAATCCATATGCCCATGGGTACTCTCCAAGATTTGAACTGCAGCAGGGGTATTTGAAATACCTATTTGAAATACGTCAGGGGTGCCCCATTTTGCCATCTTTGTTTATATGGACTACTCAATTATTAGCCAATAACATTAAGAATAGCACCTTGCAAGTGGTTAGTGTCATGGGAAGGGAGTTCATCATCAGTCAAATGGCTGATACTACCCTTTTCCTAAAAAAAATCAGACCAGATTCCCTTAACACTATTAAAACGTTCTCCATTGCTTCTGGGCTTCATCTCAATGTGCTCAATTGTGAATTAATGCCAGTTAAGCAACTCTCTGTTTCCAGTATATCTAATATCTAAGTCAAAGAGAAAATAACTTTGGAATAGTAATTTCCAAAATCCAAAACTTAGGCGCGATTTAAACTTTTTGCCTATTTTGGAGAAAACAGACAAAAAAAAATCAATCAGTGGCTTCAGAGGGACTTGGCACTAAAAGAAAGGATTCTCCTCTCTAAAGCACAAGGCATTTCACATCTAACATATGCAGCTCTTTAGACCCTGATAAAGCAATGTGTAAAAAGATTGATCAACTATTATGTAACTTTGCATGGAAAAATAAGACGCGTTATGTAAAAAAAATTGTTTTATCCAACAGTTACGGTAATGGCGGTCTTGATTTTGCAACATCCATCCAGTATTTGAAATATTATACCAGAATATGTCTTTTCTCAGTTGGGAGGTTTGAATTTTCTATTGTTATGTAACTATAGTATTGAGAAGTTCCCTGTTGCGCTCTCTAATTTCCACAAACAAGCACTATTAGTGTGATCTATGATTTTCAAACAATTTTTCTCCAACTAATTACTTCATTTGGAATAATAATATCTGCTGTAAACATAAGTCCCTATTTTTGTTTTGCCATTTTTGTATCAATCAGGTTATCAGGATGGTTAATTGTTTACTTATCAAGAATTTCTCACAATAATTTTCCTGTTACTCCAAAACAGTTTGCCATTGTATTTGGTGCTCTCCCGAATTGTGTCATTTTTATTTAAGGGCTATAATAGTGTTTTGAGAAGTTCTGAAATGTCTCTTCCAGACCCGGTTGACACGTACGTAGGTGGAATATTGAAATATTTGCTTTCTTTTTCTTAATGATTGTTTCCATTCCTCATTCTGTTTCAGAAAAAAAAAAAAGGACGTCCATTCAAAAGTGCAGATTAAAATCTAATCTTGAACATAACTATCTTTTTTTGATTAAACCGCACAATGAACACAGGAAAAGGACTATGACGTAAAATATTTTATTTTGTTTTTGTAAATGTTTCTAAATCTGATTCCACAAACTCCTCCAAAACCCACACATTGTATATATCAAAAGAAAAGCTTCGTTTTAACATTGGATACTACTATACAGGACAAAGAAAAGACAAATACTGTTAAATGTCTGAATATTGTACAAGGAGGAAAAAAAAAAATCCAATAATTTTTTTTTATTACAGCCAGTCATTGAGAAATTATGTACAATTGATTTATCTGAAAATTGAAAAAATACATCATGCCACATATATTACAAGCTCAGGACTGTTTAAGAATACCAACAATTGCAGTCCACATTAGTTGTGCACATGAAAAAACTTCATTTCAATCTGGTCTGCAAAGTGCTTCAACCAGGTTTGAATTATTTCATTAATTGAGTTTGACATCATACCATGATTTTTAATTTTACCAACACCAAAAATAAGTCATCTTTTATTCTTTAATGTAAACAAGAAAGAAGCATACTTTACATTTCATTAAATGTCTACGCATTACGTTTTTTGAATGTGAAAGGCATTGAACTTCATCTCTGAAATTCAAAACGTGAGTCTATGCTGTGAAGCGTTAAGAGCAGCTCGTGATCGCTATTGGGAACTATCAAATGCATCATAGGTGGCTTCAAATGGGAATTCACAGTGCACACTAATCTGATGAACAGAGTTAAGATTTCACAATCACCTCAGTATGATTGGTGCTCGTTTTGATTGTGAAAATATACAAAAATGGCAAAAAAAGCAAAAGTAAGGAAAAAGTTCTTCAAGTGGTCAGATCATTTTATACAATATTGGTTCTACATTCTAAATACAACAAAAATACTCTGAATTTAATTTTTTTTTTTTTTTTTTTTTTTTACAGAACCTGTACAATTTTAACATACCTCCACACCAAAATGATTCTTGACATCCATTCTTAAAAATAACTTTTTTTTTTTTTTTTTTTTTTCCATTTCATTTTATTGCAAACAAGCAAAAGGTCACCCAGACAGCTATGATAAAGTTAAGGTAACATTTGGTCGAGTATTTAAAACTGCTCATTTATAGACGGCTATTTACACATTGTATAAGTATGTGTTCTGACCAATCGGCACAGGCTTTCCTAGTAGCTTGACTCTTCTTACTCTGCTTTTCCCATATCGTTAAAAAATAGCTTCAATCCATAAATCAAACGCTCTGGCTCTTATTTTAACAGAAATCAAACAAAGGAAAATAAACTGACTTCATGGATCACTTTTTAAACAGGTATCTTTCTGTTTTAGAGTGCAATTAATATTCCCTTTAGCTTTTTATCCCTAAGGAAGGTCTTCTCAGGTACTCCTTGTTCGTGGTGGTCACATTTTCTGGGAACTATATGTGTGTGGGTATATATATATAGTATATATATGATATATAGCATAACATACATACATAATTAGAATATAGATTTCATTTTTTAAACACCACCCAAGGACCTGCCTCTTTATATCTAAATAAGGCTGTGGCCAGCACCTGAAAATCATGTTTACCACTTAATCGCCATCTGGGCATTGCTGCCGTATCATCTCTCAATGCATACAAATACCTTTTTATTTACAGTCTTTTTTGCAATCTCAGAGTTACCAGTGTTTTTTATTTTAGGTGCCGGTGCTCAACAACTCATAAACTAACTATATCACTCTTTCTTCGCTTCAACCGTTTCTTTCCGCCACTGAACCCAAACAGGAACCCCTAGAGGGGGTCGTTTTAAACAAAAAAACAAAATAACGGCAGGGCAGATTAATGAACACCAATCTAACTATTATGCCTTTAAAAAGCCCCTAACTCTCTGAGTCTCCATCATGCCCTAACATTTTTTTTTTGTCTGCATTATAATTATATATATAAAATTAGCATAGACCTCATTTCCTTGCCTAAATAATAATAAAACGGAAAGTAAATAAGCAATAGTTGATTGTCCATAAATTGTTTGTTGTTTTTACCATCCAATGATGATCTGTCCATTCTTATATATTCCATTTGCCGGCAGTTACCTCTGCACAAACGACTGCATACCACCGTGCAAGTAAGGGATTTATAATTTCAATGACATAGATAACCTCAAACATATCAAACTTGTAGTCATAACACAACTGGGGGGAGAAAAAAACAAAAAAAACAAAAGGTGACCAGAATGTTAAATGTCTATGTCATTGGGCCGCATTTTATAGATGTGGGGAACAAATTCCTATAAGACTGGTGGGATAAATTAGACTTACCTCTTCGCCTCTCTGGATTCTGCGGTTGGAGCTGATGATGATTTTGTGTCCTCTCTCAAAGGTCACAACCTCAGCAATGCAGTTGGGTGCACAGGAGTGGTTGATATACCTGGTGGATAAAAGGAATTGAACGGATTAAGCAAGTGAGGCCAAAGCCTGTGAATGCAAATGTTGTTAGCTATGCAAGCTTGGTTGTGTGTGATGTTGCATTCTGCTGCGCGTTAGACAGCAATTCATAGCATAATCCATGTATGCACTGCTTGCTTTCTCAGAGTTTTCTCTTTCAGGTCAACTACTTTCATGGTGGACAATTATTTTTGTTTCTGAGCAAGTTAAAGCTAGCTATATGGACACTTACAGACATGTAAAGCCTTGGCCCAGGCAGCATGTGTGTTTGTGTACTTGTTTAGAGTATGTTTCTGGCTTTAGCGTCTAAAGCTAACATTGCTGGAATGTTCAAAAAAAATTCAAGATAATTTTCCACCTTGCAGGTCCTCCTGAAATAGTCGCATCAATTACATGCTCACTATCGATGCGAAACATGTAGACTCCACGATTCTGAAAAACAAAAACAAAAATCAATTAACAACACATGGACATAACACGCACTTGCTCAGCATGACTTCTTATTTTAGATTCAGTTTTATCATAATGCATACCTGTGCCTCGTACATCTTCTCTTTTCTGTTTGCCACTTCATTGCGAATGATGGTACCAATGTATTCGATAACCATGGTGTATTTCTCAATGTCCCTTGCAGCATACAGCCCTAAACCCTGAATTAAAATAATACAAAAACTCAAATTATTACAAGTTTGTGTCAAGGTGGTCTTAGCACTCAGCATTCCTGGTTAAAAAAGTCGCCACTGATATATACACACATATATAGGGTGTGTGTGTGTGTATATACTGTATGTATATATATATATATACAGTGGGGGAAAAAAGTATTTAGTCAGCCACCAATTGTGCAAGTTCTCCCACTTAAAGATGAGAGAGGCCTGTAATTTTCTTCATATGTATACCTCAACTATGAGAGATAAAATGAGAAAAAAAAAATCCAGAAAATCACATTGTAGGATTTTTAAAGAATTTATTTGCAAATTATGGTGGAAAATAAGTACTTGGTCAACAACAATTTTATCTCAATACTTTGTTATAGACCCTTTGTTGGCAATGACAGAGGTCAAAAGTTTTCTGTAAGTCTTCACAAGGTTTTAACACACCGTTGCTGGTATTTTGGCCCATTCCTTTTCCTTGTCTTTCCCATTCCTCCATGCAGATCTCCTCTCGAGCAGTAATGTTTTGGGGCTGTCGCTGGGCAACACAGATTTGCAACTCCCTCCAAAGATTTTCTATGGGGGTTGAGATCTGGAGACTGGCTAGGCCACTCCAGGACCTTGAATTGCTTCTTACGAAGCCACTCCTTCGTTGCCCGGGCGGTGTGTTTGGGATCATTGTCATGCTGAAAGACCCAGCCACGTTTCATCTTCAATGCCCTTGCTGATGGAAGGAGGTTTTCACTCAAAATCTCACGATACATGGCCCCATTCATTCTTTCGTTTACACGGATCAGTCGTCCTGGTCCCTTTGCAGAAAAACATCCCCAAAGCATGATGTTTCCACCCCCAGGCTTCACAGTAGGTATGGTGTTCTTTGGATGCAACTCAGCAGTCTTTCTCCTCCAAACACGACAAGTTGAGTTTTTACCAAAACGTTCTATTTTGGTTTCATCTGACCATAATACATTCTCCCAATCCTCTTCTGGATAATCCAAATGCTCTCTAGCAAACTTCAGACGGGCCTGGACATGTTCTGGCTTAAGCAGGGGGACACGTCTGTCACTGCAGGATTTGAGTACCTGGCGGCGCAGTGTGTTACTGATGGTAGCCTTTGTTACTTTGGCCCCAGCTCTCTGCAGGTCATTCACTAGGCCCTCCCGTGTGGTTCTGGATTTTTGCTCACAGTTCTTGTGATAATTTTGTCCCCACGGGGTGAGATCTTGTGTGGATCCCCAGATCGAGGGAGATTATCAGTGTTCTTGTATGTCTTCCATTTTCTAATATTTGCTCCCACAGTTGATTTCTTCACACCTAGCTGCTTACCTATTGCAGATTCAGTTTTCCCAGCCTGGTGCAGGTCTACAATTTGGTTTCTGGTGTCCTTTGACAGCGCTTTGGTCTTGGCCATGGTGGAGTTTGGAGTGTGACTGTTTTGAGGTTGTGGACAGGTGTCTTTTATACTGTTAACGAGTTCAAACAGATGCCATTAATTCAGGTAACGAGTGGAGGACAGAGGAGAAGAAGTTACAGGTCTGTGAGAGACAGAAATCTTGCTTGTTTGTAAGTGACCAAATACTTATTTTACCGAGGAATTTACCGATTAATTCTTTAAAAATCTTACAATGTGATTTTTCTGGATTTTTTTTTTTCTCATTTTGTTTCTCATAGTTGAGGTATACCTTTGATGAAAATGACAGGCCTCTCTCATCTTTTTTAGTGGGAGAACTTGCACAATTGGTGGCTGACCTAATACTTTTTGCCCCCTGTGTATATATATATATAATATAATATATATTAATATATATACTATATATATATATATATATATATATATATATACAGTGGTGTGAAAAAGTGTTGGCCCCTTCCTGATTTTTTTAATTTTTTGCATATTTGTCCACTTAAAAGATTCAGATCATCAAACAAATTTAAATTACACAAATATAATGCAAGTAAATACAAAATGCAGTTTTTAAATTATGATTTCATTTATTAAGTGAAAAAATCTGTCCAAACCTGCCTGGCACTACGTGAAAAAGTAATTGCCCCCTAAATCTAATAACTGGGTTTGCCACGCTTTGCAGCAACAACTGCATTCAAGTGTTTGCGATAACTGGCAATGATTCTTTCACATCGCTGTGGAGGAATTTTGGCCCACTCTTCTTTGCAGAATTGTTTTAATTCAGCCACATTGGAGGGTTTTCGAGCATGAATGGACTGTTTAAACATCTCAATCGGATTTAAGTCCGGACTTTGATTTGGCCACTCAAAACCTTAATTTAGTTTTTCTTGAGCCATTCAGAGCTGGACTTGCTGGTGTGTTTGGGATCATTGTCCTGCTGCATAACCCAAGTGCGCTTGAGGTCACAAACTGATGGCTGGACATTCTCCTTCAGGATTTTCTGATAGAGTGCAGAATTCATGGTTCCGTCAATTATGGCAAGTCGTCCAGGTCCTGAAGCTGCAAAGCAGCCCCAGACATCACACTACCACCACCATGTTTGACTGTTGGTATGATGTTCTTTTTATGAAATGCTGTGTTGGTTTTACGCCAGATGTAACTGGACACACACCTTCCAAAAAGTTCAACTTTTTTTCTCATCAGTCCACAGAATATTTGCCAAAAAGTCTTGGGTATAATCAAGATATTTTTTGGCAAATGAGAGACGAGCCTTTGTGTTCTTTTTGCTCAGCAGTGGCTTTTGCCTTGGAACTCTCCCATGGATGCCGTTTTTGCCCAGTCTCTTTCTTATTGTTGAATCATGAACACTGACCTTAATTTAGGCAAGTGAGGCCTGCAGTTCTTTTAGATGTTGTTCTGTGTTCTTTTATGACCTCTTGGATGAGTCGTCGTTGTGCTATTGGAGTAATTTTTGTTGGCCGGCAACTCCTGGGAAGGTTTATCATTGTTCCAAGTTTTCTCAATTTGTGGATAATGGCTCTGACCGTGGTTCGCTGGAGTCCCAAATCTTTAGAAATGGCTTTATAATCCTTTCCATACTTATACATGTCAACTGTTTTGTTTCTCATTTGTTCTTGAATTTCTTTAGATTGCGGCATGATGTGTTGCTCTTTAAGCAGGCTTCACTTTGTCAGACAGGTTCCACTTAAGTGATTCTTGATTCAACAGGTCTGGCAGTAAACAGGCCTGAGTGTGGCTAGTGAAATTTAACTCATCTTTCTAAAATAACGTGGTTAATTGCAGTTATTTCATGATTTAACAAGAGGGGGCAATTAATTTTTCACATAGTGCCACGTAGGTTTGGACAGCTTTTTTACCTTAATAAATGAAATCATCATTTAACAACAGGGGGGGCCTGCAATTTTGTTTTACTTGCATTAATCTTTGTGTCATATTTAAATTTGTTTAAGATCTGAAACATTAAAGTGTGACAAACATGCAAAAAAATAAGAAATCAGAAAGGGGACCAACACTTTTTCATCACCACTGTATATATATTATATATATATATTAATATATATATATATATTATACCCACTGCAGACAGTAACGAGTAGTTTTATGTTAGCATGCTATTCCAAACATTGTCTCTTTTTAGCTACTAAATCCCACGAGATCATAATTTTCTCGAAACTTTCAGCCATATTGATCTTTCTACCTGTATGCGTGAACGAGCCAGGTAGACGTTGGACTTCCACTCAGCCTTCATACGACGGTACTGAGAGGACTTGGAATGGAAAAACTGCTTGCTGTAGGGGGTAACACCCATCTCAGCCGGATTCCCAGAGCTCTGCAGGGTCTTAGAGGAACTACTGCTGGTGAGGGTATGAGGCCTGCATCAGGAACATAAGCATATGTGACTCATATTGGGTCATATTCGAAACCATTTTTTAAGTAATTTTTTCAAACATTATAAATGTATTTATGCTGTATGTTTCCGTTAATGATTATTTCAATACCAGCATTGCATTTTTCTGCTGAAGTGGGCCAAACATTCTATTAAAAATACTCCAATAGTATACTAGAGTTACTATGCTCTAACAACAGTTTTTCTGCTACTATACTAAATCTACAGTGCCACAGCAAAACAAATTAATTTATCCAGCAGTGTGATTTGAATGTGATGAGAAAGATTCTCATGAAGTAATACAAAGACAATAAACAGACAACACATATATGCAAACACTCAACATGTACAATGCCATCTGATTCACAAACAATGACTCCGGTTATGAGCCAGGTTCTTTTTAATAAATCAGTTAAAAAAGACTCAAAGATCAGTCGGAGTTAGTGGTTTGAATCACTGAATCAGCTTGAGCTGTTCTTGACTTCACTGAATTGCATGACTTTTTGTCCATGTCCAACTCAAAATAAACCACTTCTCATCACTTAGTCTCTCTCTCTCTTTTCATATGAAAATTGATTTTTCAATGATTAATTGAGGGCAAAGTTAACTCGCAGCAAACCAAGCTCACAGGCTAAACCAGGACATGAATGGATGTTCACTCACAGACCACAGGGAAAGCAGGAAATCCGATACAAACATGGACGAAAAAAGTTTAAGTTATACAGAATACCTTAACACGAACCTCTTGACATGTGTGCAAGCTTTTGGTTCAGAGCGGGCACATCCAGAAGGGTTGATGGCCAAGGGCAGCTGCATCAGAGGGTTACGGCCATAACGGAACGTGTACTTCTCACATGCTTCAACTCCAGGAAGCTAGAAGCAAAGATTAATGTTATAATACCATTACTAAGAAAGGAATGTTTACAAAAAATAAGATCTTATTTATTAATAATTAAAAATGTCAGGGACAACTGTTTATTTTTTTTTCAGCAAATGGAATTTTATGTCATCAATTATCTATATCTATCTAATCTATCTATCTATCTATCTATCTATCTATCTATCTAAATACACACACACACTCACACAAATCTTCATTAGATTTTATGGACAGTTTTTTGTGCAATGGTCTCAGTCTCAGACGTCACGCCCACAGACCGTTGGCTGAACGTCTGATGCATATGGCACACAAAATTGGAAGTTTCGAAGTCGTCATCAGATTGGTTGAATTATACAGGATTTCCGGAATACGTGTGTGTCACGTTCTTTAACGTTCCACCTGGAAACAAATATGCCGTGACGCCAAACCTGCTCATGTTAGAAGCAAGCCGTCGTGTTTACAACTGTGACAATGAGCGCTTATCAGGTTCAACTAAACGCTGGATTTTTAAAAGTATGTGAAATATTTAAAGTTCGCGGCATAGAATCTTTCAAATACGTCCATGAGTTTTACACACCAGTCTGTTATTGTGGGGACATTTCCATGCCCCTAAACAAGACGCGGAACAAACCGAAACATGATTGGCTGCTTTAACTGTCAGCAATATGGCCTCTTGGGCGGGCCTTGCCATTCAAAGCGGCCATGGATCCCAGACCTTCTGCCGTCAGTCTGAAGGTCTGGCTACGCGAGACTAGGGTTCTAGTAACTACAGTTTATGCTAGAGCAGTTGCGATAAAGAGACTCCTGACCTGTCACACCAACAAAGGGTCTGTTCCATTACCCTCGGCCACTTGTATAGCACATGCACCAGACAGGAAGTACAGAAGGCTGTCCCAGTTCTGAGAAATGCCATAGCTCAACGACCTTAATGCACACTAAATACGTTTTACAAAATCTAACGCTGCTTTGGTTATATTTTATAAGACATTTCCAACTGATTTTGGAAGCGCCACCACAATTAATTAATTTTGTCTGTTACTTAGGGACTACTTTTAAAATGTCAATTTTAAAGTGTGAAGTATTGAAAATCAAAATGTGTGAATAAAGCTCTGTAAAAACTTTGGGAATTCAAAAGTTCTATGTACAATTGCAGTCTTCATGCACACTTGAAAACGTAATATCAGAGAGATGTCATGTAAGTATAAAAGTGGTCATGTGCAAAGACTACTGCGTATTAGGCCAGACCCAAAAGTTGAGATGTAGACATCCATTCAATAATGAGATTTTAAAAGAAGGTGGTCCATTTGTGCTTTTAGAAATCGAATTTTCGGTTTCCGCTCAAATTGAAATCTACCACGTCTCTTTCCACACCCACAAAATACATCTTAAAGTGCCCCTATTATGCCATTTTGAATATTGCCGTTCATGCAGGTGTAGGCAGCTGTATGTGAATGTAAACAAACTGCAAAGTTGTTAAGCTGAAAGTGTACAATAAATAAATGTATTGTTTCCCAAAGGAAAGAATAGACTCTGAAATTATTTTCACTTCCGAAAGATCAGGCTGCAAAGAATCAGTGGTTAAAATTACCAGCAGTACACCCCAATCTTTTTTAGTGTTCCCGTCATTTTACTGATGACTGCTTCTCTAATCTTGTGAGTTCAACACGCGATTTAAAAAACTCTCACTTTGGACCAGCTGGCTTGACTAAATCACAACCTGTATGTATGATAAATAATAGATGTTTATATTTTCTATCAAGCGTTCAAAATACGGAACTATGGCATTGGGCGTATCGTTTCCGACATACACTCTATGCGGTAGACCAATCACAACAGACTGGGTCATCTGACCAATCAGAGTGCAGAGTACCGCACGAAAGGATGTTTTTGAGAGACTGAATCTTAGAACTGCTTTGAACGAATCGTTTGAGAATCGTTGGAAAATGAGGTGATATTAAATGCATAAACTAAAGTGGGTTTTTTTTTACCTTGCATGCATGTCAGAAAAGCGTGTTAAAAGCATGATTTGACTTTCACTTACAGATTCTACAATCCTGGTAACAGCAGATACAGTCAGTCCAAACAGATCCTCTCCCTTCAGGTAAACTGGGAAGAGCTTCAGAGATCCTGTCTCATTCCTTCTCTCCGCCACGGGCTCCAGAACTTTATCCCACACACCTGCACCACAACATGAGGAAATTCTCATACAGTTTCCCCCTCTCACAAAACAACTGGAGAATTCAACACAGTAAAGATTTCTTAAACAATGACTTATTTTACTCTACAAGGCTTAATGTGCAAATCCTTTTTGTAAGGAGAATAATTTTTTTTTAGATGTGATTCAAATATATGGTCATTGATCTATAATACCCCAAAATAGAAATGTGGAACATCTTATTTCTATTCTCACACATGTTTTTTTATACACTTTCATTGTTGTTTATACACTTATACACTAGATCGGTACCAGATATCGCTGGGGAAAGAAAAAAAAAAACAGAACTGGTAAACAGTGTAAATGCCCTTATGTGCTACTGATTACCTTTTGGTGAGGATCCAGTAAGAACCAAGTCATCGTAACCCTGCTCCATCACACGGATGATAAACTCAGGTTCGCCATCTTTCTCATCAATGGAACACACGTAATGGCAACGATGGTTGCCATGACGCATGCTCCAGTAGATCCGACTGGCTTTGTAGCCCACAGGAAAAATGGCAGACATTGAGTGGAAGGCCTGCATCTGCTGAGGGAGCAGCTGACCAATTGCATGGAATACCAAGCTGCCAACACGGAAGGTGTGTTCCCGCTCACCCCTCTGGATGATGCTGGCGATCTGACGTGTCACGTCCCTCTGTACGTAGACCCTACGGAACACTGCAAAGCAGCGAAGTTCATGCTCGGTCCCTGCCAGCCCACCACCTATTGAGCCAGTTCCTCTGGGTCTGTGGAGGTGGCACAGCATAGTCTTGTCTTTGAAGAACATGCACTGAGCTTTAAGAGCACAAGTAAAATGGTACGCATTAGTGCAACGCAAGCGGTGACAGCCACTCGTGGCGCCGGTCTGCTGACAGTACGCACACTGCACCGACAGGCCTCTCCTCAGGGCCAGCTCTACATTAATGAGAGCTCCAGCCTGGGTCTCGTACACTTCAGTAGACCACAGGGCACAGTTAAGGTGAACCCATAAGTCCAGATCAAGATTTAGCAGACGGGCCGGCCCATCAGTGAGCCCGTCGCCTTCTTCATGGCAGAAGCAGCAGCGGCGCAAGTCTCTGGGCATGGGTTCAGGCCTAAGAGACATCCCCAGTTTTTTCAGTAGTTCATCAACCTCTTCCTCCTCCGGCAGGTGGTAGTTACCCTTAGGCACCATAATTTGAATGCTCCACTTTCTCCAACGCAGAGCTTTAAAGCGCTTTCCTAATGAATACCGAGGGTCGTCCCCACCATTGTGTACTGCTTGTGACCGAGGCTTAAGTTTGACTGTGACTTTTAGAGTATCAGACTTGCTATCTCCTCTGAGTGTCTCAGAAGTAATGGAGGGGAAGGATATTATCGGAGTTGGGGGTGGAGACTGCTTATGCTGCAGCTGGGCCAAACAGTGCACGTCAAGATCTGATATATTGTTACTGTACTGATGAAGCACCTTAGTAGGATGCTGCTTGTCCTCAGAGTCAGATGGTGGAGGCAAGTTTGACTGTGAGAGCAAGAGACATCAAAGACAAAAAGGAATTTTGAGTTTGCATTCTTTGGACAATAAGACTGAAAATGGCACCAGTAGCACTTCAGTGCGACCATTTAGTGCTCTCAAAGTCTCATGAAGTCTATGCATTTTTAAACTTTTCACATTGTTTTAAAAATAACAGTGATAAAATACTTTGTGTAGGTTCAATTTAATGAAGTTTTTAATTTTTCTCATTGGCCTCCCGATAACCATTTAAGAATTTATGGATGCTATTAACGGAGACACTCCTCGAGTAAGTAACGTGACTTGGCTTTCTAATTATAGCCATAGATTCCCACAATGTCAGTATGAAAGCACAACACAAGCTTGCTGTTGTAGTTGGATGTTGATGACATTATAACCTTATTTATTGTGGTTTCTACTTACCTTGCCATCTACCAATTTAGTCTGCATGGCCGCTGAATAGAGAACAAAGCAGTTATGGCTGCAGAAGACAAGGGTCCCCTCAGCTCCTCTGTGGCCCTGTAGAAAGAACATCTGTAAGATCAGGCTCACCCTAGGCAGAAGCTATTAAAAAAGGGGGGAAATAGGACATGCCATTTCCCATCTACTGTCGCAAATCATCATTAGATCGAAGTGCCTCACTGGCAAGAGATCAAAGCTTGCATATGTTGCAAACCTCTGTTGATGCCATAAGGAATTAGATTTGCATACTATTAAAAGGAAAGAGAGGGGCTAAGGGTGGGAGACATCAAAGGTGTCCCATGATTTAAATGACCTGAAATGGGCTTAACTGTTTTTGAACTTGGGTATCTCACGGACTTTAACAAAACGTGCTTTGGTACACACAATCCCTTGGGTAATGTCAGTTGACCCAGTGACTGCAGCAGGGTGGATTTTCACTTCCCATCAGGGACAGGATTAGCATAATTGGAAAACTATTCTGTGCCTCCTTGAGGGACTTTGAGGGGGTTGCACATTTTTAAGTGCTCTGTGGCCCTCGGCTTCAGCCTTCTTCAGTGCTGTGTTCAGAGGATGTAGTCTAGACCCACACCAACTGACTGAGCAAACACGAAGCCCTTAGGTAGTGATATTAGATCTAATGACTTAACAAGGCATCCATGAGAAACTAGAATACAAATTCTATAAATGACAGTCATATGGGTTAGGTCAGTGGTTCCCAAACTTTTTCTGCCGGGCCCGCTTTTGTAGAGAAAAATATTTTCTATATTTTTTGCTTTTGCCACTCCATTTATCACTCTGCAGAGGTTTCTTTTGCAAAATAATCTGCTGACTGTACACTATCCCTCAGCCTCGCCACGCCCCCCTTGTCATGGCTCCACGCCCCCCAGTTTGGGAAACACTGGGTTAGGTAATTTGAGAGTCTTAATCAACTTTATGTTTTATACCTGTTTATTTATTGACAGGCATTTAGTGGACTTTCGAACACCATTTCCAAGAACCACCACCCTGCAATGGGAGCACCACTGTGGTTTAGGCCCTGGACTACTTCCACCCATCTGATAGTCTGGTCTGACCACAACTGAACCTGGAATAAAAGAAAAATATCAACCCTACTAATCATGCAGTTGTCAGAAAACTTAAATTGAAGAGATTTCAGACAGATTTAATCCATCAAGCTTGTATGTTTTGACAATATTTGCTGCCTAATGTGCTGTTACTTTCAGATGTACTTACATTGTAATATAAGCATGAACAAGGTGTTTTATGCAGTATATGTATACTTCACACAGTTTTTCTTCAATACATTTCTTCAATATACTTCAAATATTCAGATCGATTAATCAAACCAAAGTTTAAAAAAGTAAGCTTAAAAGTTAGTGATAGTCAACCCCTAGACATCTTTGTTTTCCTCGTTGCAAGTTGAACTTATTTCAACCAATCTGTAAAACAGTATATACCACTCGCTTTGTCCCGCACAGCTGTGAGACCCCCCACAAAGAATGTGATGGCCCCTCCCACCAGCAGTGATGTCATGAATGACAATTTATTGTGCACCTGCTGCAACATACTGCTGAGTCCGTTTCCCCCATTTATATGACTGATTTAACTAATTAATGTGGTGAATTAGCATTGATGCATTTGACGTTATTATTGAATAACATTATATAGGCTATATAATGTGCGTAGTGATTTTGATATCGCTTTTTAGTCAGACTGAAATCCCTGCAGGAATAAATATTTAGTCTATAAACGTGGAGGCAAAAGTGCCACTGCTCCGATTTGATTGTATTTTAGCAATAGCAGGAAGATCCATCAATAATAATAAATAATACACGGACATCTGTTATAGGCCCCCGGTCTACATATTTTAACTGTCAGCTCAAAAAAATTAATGTAGGCTAAAAACACGTCTAAGTTCAAACGCTGGGATACATCAGCATCGCTAGTTGTAGAAAATAAATGATACGAGCAAAATTAATGTCTTTCAGTAAGGAAATGAACAGTATAAGAACTAGAAGAAAAACAAATAAATAACTATATATAAATAACTCTATACTTGTATATGCAACATTTTGAGAAAAACTAACTTTCTACACATCTTAACACATCAACTTTTTTTAAAGGGGTCGTATGATGCAATTTAATTTTTTCCTTTTTCTTTGGAGTGTTACAATCTCTTGGTTCATAAAGAAGATCTGTAAAGTTGCATAGATTAAAGTCTTAAATCCAAAGAGATGTTCTTTATAAAGGTTAAGAGTCAACCATTCCTACCTAAAACGGCTTGTTCTAACATGCTCCCACATATCTACCTCACTATGTGAAGATTTGCATAACGCCGCCCAAATAAACGCAAAGAAAGAAGGCGTAACTTTAGTCTCGCTCGCTGTAGTATTGTTGCCACCATGTCATGAAGGCGCTGTGTTTTTTTGTGAAAGCGAAACTACTTTGTTTGTCTTCCAAAAGAGGAAATATCCGCTTCGTATGCTGGAGCTGATCCGTGCGGTCGCTGAGAAGATACACACTTGTGCTGTGGGATCGCGCGGTCGGCTTTCACAGTTTTCAACCGCTCCTTCGCCGTGACACGCCGTTCTCGCCCCGCAGCCTCCGCTCACTCTTGGCCCGCTTCACTACACGCTAAGCCGGGCTTTCGCTCACCAAGCGCACGCGCTAATGTTTTTCGTGTGAAAGCGAAATACTTTGTTTGGGTCTTCCCAGAGGCCATATCCGCCCCGAGTCAATCAACGCAACACGTAAAATCCAGTATAGTCATTAGTAGCGATTAATGTCCCCAGATCAACAAATGCCTTGTTTGTAATGGGTTTAATGTTTTTGTCTCGTCGCTCCGGCTGGACACGCCATCACAGTATGGTGAGGGGCATAACATTTCCGTCTCATGCTTTAGGTATTCGGCCAATCACAATGCACTTGATTGCTGGCCAATCAGTGCACACCTCGCTTTCAGACCGATGAGTTTTGTAAAAATCAACGCTTTTCAGAAAGGCGGGGCATAGAGGAGAAACAATAATGTACAGTATGTGGAAAATAATGTGTTTTTTTAACTTTAAACCGCATAAACACATTTCATTACACCAAATACACAAAATAATGTTCTTTTTAGCAGCATCATATGACCCCTTTAATTACCGAATCCTTTGTGCTCTCCGAGCAGTTTGGTGCGCTAAGTCTTTCACTGCAGCGTTAATGTTGATGTTTCGCACACAGGCATTCTCAATACTCAGAAGAGCTAATCTGGACAGTATTTCTTGTGACATTGTGCTCCGGATAAATGTCTTGATCACTTTCAATTTCGAGAACGACCTTTCAGCAGTTGCAACCATTACAGGTAAAGTTAGAAACAACTTGAGAGCTGTTGCAACATCGGGGAGACTGGGCAGGATAGAGTGGTGTTCCATAAATAACAGCTACGCAAGATCTGCAATGGAGCCACGCTCAATCTCCTTTATTTCGGACTTCAGGGCACTTCTGAACAATAGCAACTGCATGGCAAAGTCTGATGACAAGTTGCCATTGTACTGAACCGCTAAAGCTTTTGCCATTTGAAATAGGTCATTGTCAGAGAAGCGCAGCAGTGTACAAGGGCACAAAAACAGTTTGCATCATCAAGGTGTAGCTATACTGAATTTGGTCTTTTAATGTGTTAATGCAGTAAGCCACGTAAAGCATAATGATAATCTAAAAATGTGCTTCATGTGGTAACTTCTAATTAATTTTATTTATTTAAACTGTTATCATTATATTACACCAACAAAACTAAATTTAGGGGTATGAACAGGTAGAAATAGCTCTTTAACATAACTGCATGTCACCACTTTTTACAGAGGGAGGTAAACGCTTTGCATGTCGCATTCATATTCTAGGCTATCCTGCAGAGTTTGATCTTTTAATATCGCTGCCTTAATGCATATAAGCCACGTTAAGCGTAAAAATATCCACTACAATTACCATGCCATATAAGTACACTGCTTATATTAAGTGAAATGTGAGAGAAAATAGATTTCCCTGGTTGTTGTTTACAACATTAAGCCACGTTAAGAGTTTTTCACACGCTTTTACACTTAAGTGCACTACCTTTGCACTCGTATCTCTCAAGTCAAATAAGTTTAAACATTTCTTTTCAAAAAGAGACCATGTATTTTTTTCCAAATTCCACTTCCTCGTCTTGCGTTTTTCAATGCAAAAACACGTACAGTGTAATTTGTGAATGCCTTTTAGAATGTCCTGATGGATAACCGCGGGGGCTGCAAGGGTGTGTCGTACACCACTGTCAATCACAATGAATTGCATTTATAGTTCACTTCTGTCTTTAAAACGTATTTGAAATTCACAACAGAGAATTTCAAGCAACCAAAAAGTATTTGTTGGCTTTGTGCTCTGATTTAAAAATACACATGAACTTTAAACCAACAGATAGCACCTCAAAACTGAGGGTCTCTAAACCATTTGTGACATTTAAGTACTTAAGCATTAAGTACTTCAAGATGTTTCTGCAAAATGCAGCCCTGAGATACTAACAGTCAAAATCAATAACTGCATTTGTTTGCATCTAGAAGCCTGTCTGTTGATGTGGGTGAAATGAGTGCCTGTTTTGTTTTACATATACTCACCCTCGCTGAATGTCTGGTGTGATAGTGGGGCACCTGGTGGTACGTGGAACCTCATACCAGGTTGTTGGTGGAACAGGGCAGTTTGAGGGGGGACCTTAAGTCCACTCAACATGTCTATTGAGCTGCGGTGCTCTGGGCCTGGAGAGCGCATCACCTCAAAATTCCCGGGTATGGACACACAAAGCATGTTGGCCAGTGCTGACACAACTCCTTGAATGTTCTGGGACACAAGCAGACATATGGACAGAGGTGAGATGTAATCATTCTTGCTTTGAATAAGTCATTACTGCTACAGAATGGATAATAAAATTGCAGACACTCACTTGTGCTGCCACTGGGTTCAGGGTAACAGATACAGATACCAGGTCAGGTTGTGAGCATGCAGAGAGCTGTTCAAACTGCGATGCAAAGAAACTGCTTGGTGGCTCTGTCTTGACTTCCCACTGCCTGGCTTCAGAACCTAGAGGCAAAACAAGAAGGTAGCTCATACCAACCCACACCACACACAATATCAAATTAGACTTAACTTTTTAAAACAATATTTTACTGCATTGAATATTCATACAATATTACACAAGCAATTATGCTGTTGTACAAAACATTAGCATGGTTGTTATCCAGGTAGCTTAGGATGCAGCATAATAGAGCACAACAATCAGGTTCTGGAAGTAAAAACTCTATTCATTTTCTCCATAGGGAAATACATTTTTAACAACAAGTGATAAACCTTTAAAGACACTGTTGTGAGCTTTGAGGTTGTTAATCGATTGTATATACTTTTGTTGAACCCATCTGTTTTTTTATTAATTCCGCTTATTTTTAAAATAAACTTGTTTAATCACGGAATTTGTGGTGAAAAACTGCATTGCCCACGATCCTGTACAGAATATCCTATCAATCAGATAGTCACCATGAGCAAAGAGCACCGAAATAAATCTTTAGCTCCACCCCCTTCCCATAGAGCCCCATACGGAGGTAAGCAAGCCGTCTTCTTACGCTCTCAAATATTAATCATCTGTAGCTAGACATTTTTTCATTATTACCTCATATATATGTTTTCTAATAGATATGACCAATCAACTTTCAATAAGAGTATTCTATTTATGCATTCATGTTTTTAATTAAGTATGCCAGACAGAAATACAGAAGACAGATGTCAGCAATTATATAAGTGTCACCCCTTTCTTTTTTTTTTGCTTACGGCCATCATATTCTAAACTCTTCGCATAATGTGTGCCACATGTCTTAAAATGCTATCTCCGCAGTAGCTTACTAGGGTTTTATTAGTCTTTCTTATTAGTCTCCTTCAGATTACCTTTACACACGGTGCTGCAAATTATGGGATGACGGGAGAGAGCGCAGGGATGGCGACTCCTCGTTCACCTAAGAGATCTGGATACTCTGATGTCCATGCCAACACCAACTCTCGGAGAGATGATGGGACGTAACTTTCTGGTGTGTCCCTGTCGACCACAATGCTCCTGACCCCTATTACAACACACAGAACATTATATACGGACTAACTAAAACCAGACTTTATATCACAGGGAGTCTCAGGGTCACAGCCACCTTTGGACCAGTGATCTGATCATATTGCAACTATATTGTGCTTGACACAATGGTATTTAAACGTAGGTGGGTTTCTAGGCCAGAATAACATATTGCTTTGTATTGCCACCCATGTGGCTACAGACTAGACAATGTGTAAAAAGCCCTGAAAACCTACCGAATCTCCTCCTGATTTGTGGGGTGGCGTGGGAAGTGAAGCAGACATCAACTCTTTGGCCCTGAGTGATGTGTGGCCCCAACAGGTCCCACTTCACTTTGAACTAGTAGGACGCTTATCTGACCCAAGCTTTTAGAAACTGAGACATAACCACAAAGAAAAAAAAAAAAAAAAAAACAATGGGATTTTTAAATACTATGCTTAATTATAATCATACGAAAATACCTGACCTATCGTATACAATTACCTATTATTTTCCAACATTCATATTTTCTTATCTATGATGAACTATAATAAGCATTTTACAGTTAAGGTCTAAACCAAGACTTTGTATGCATGGTTTTGTATGCATATGAAACTGAATTTTTCAGTGTTGTTCTCTAATGTGTATGTGCATGGGTTTACTTATTTATATCCAGTGAAAGGATGTGCTTAACCTTCAGAAATTGCTGGACAAGCCTTTAGACCTCCCCATGGTTACCTTCATGAAAGCTATTTTATTGTCTATTCTGTCTAAATCTGTTTTAAAACAATATGATTGAAATTGACATTGCCATTAAAAACATACCAAACTACTGAATATTCAACTTACTAAACTTACCAAGAATTTATATTATAAAATGTTCATTATTTTAGTTAATTATTTCAGGCAGTATATACACTCATGCTTACGCATAACTTCTGCCTTCCTGGTCAGTTCTTCCGCCGTGGCAAAACCATTCAACAACTTCTGCTTGGCTACAGGTGGCGGTGTGGGGGGAAGTGAGGCAGGAGGCGTTGGAGGATTGCTAAGATTGTTCTGCTACAAGACCAAACAAGCAAAAAAAAAAAACACAACTTTGTTAAAGTAAATAAATCTGCAAATTCACAATGTCTACACAACATAGCCTCAGTATAGTAGGAAGTGAAAGACGTAAGAGTCAAACCTTATAGATGAGTTGTGAGTAGTAATCAGATACTCCATTCAGTGATGCACTTCCAAAAGATCCAGAGAGCCTGTTCTCTCCATTCAGCTGCCCACTGCCATACGGGGGGAAATGTGCAAAGTTTACCCCAATCAAAGGCTCCATCAGGGGAAGCATAGACAGATGCTGTAAGGATGAAAATGGAGGACACATGATTTGAGTAAAAAAACAACAACAGTATTGTACAAATATGCATATGATGCTGTCTGCAACCAATACCAGCATCTCACTAGATAATTTGCCGGTTTCAGTCGTAAGCCAAGTTGAGAAAGAACATTAGTGTTCTACAGTGCATAAGCTCTAATTAATCTACTTTCCAGGGATGACCATAATAATTAAGTTTAGACATTAAATGTATATGTCTAGATTGTATAGATTTAAGTCGATTTAAGTCTAGCACTTCATAACGATCATAATTATGCACTACTTATTTTTGGTTATATCTGTCACAGAAGATCCTTAACATAAATTGATCTTGAGAGTGGGTGTTTACCTGCTTGAGCTGAGTCATCAGTGTGTCATTGGCATATACCGCCTTTCTCTCTTCATCATCCTTCTTCCTCTTCTTCCAGCGTGACAGCGGTTTCTCAGTCCCATTCTTTGGTGTCCTCTTGTTGCACTGTTTTCTTTTGCATTGCTCTGGCACAGAGGGCTCCAAATCTGGTTTGCCTGTCAAATGGCTGTTTAAGCCACTCTATAGACAATAAACAACTCTTTCAGCTCCAAGAAAAGACAGACCAGGACAAGCTAATAAACATCAATCAAATCTACCTTCACAATTTCAAAATTCTTTTTTTGACATCTTACACACACACACACAGGTTTGTTTTTGTGAATTGTGGGGACATTCCATAGGCGTTTTTATACTGTTTTCTATAGCCCTACACCTAAACCTACCCCTTACAGGAAACTTTCTGCATTTTTAGATTTTCAAAAAAAAATTCACTAAATCACTGAATGATTTATAAGCCTTCTGAAATATGGGGACACTCAAAATGTCCTCATAAATCACCATCTCTTTGTAATACCTATGTCATAACACAAAATTGTGTCCTCATAAATCACAAAAACACACAAACACACACACCAGACATACATAATATATATATATATATATAGATATATAGATATATATATCTATATATATATATATATAGATATATATATTTAAAATATTATTACATGTAAAAAAAAAAAAAAAAAATTTTCTATTTTAAATATACATTAAAATCTAATTAATTCCTGTGACGCAAAGCTGAATTTTAATTATCATTACTCCAGTCTTCAGTGTCACCGATCCTCCAGAAATCATTCTAATCGAACATGCGAGAGATCTGAAAAGTGGCACTTTCGATCGCTGACAGAGCTCAGTCAGTGTCGGTGAGTGAAACTATTGTAATCTTGCTTATATCTAGCCTCTAAGCACACACTGGTGATGAAACTAACAATTTATTAGCATGGCTGAATATTAGGGATGCACTGATACCACTTTTTCCAGTACTTGCCCGATACTGATATTTTTATTTTTGGTACTTGCTGATACCGAGTACCGATACTGATATTTTATTGCATTTGTAAATTTTTAAATATTTGGTACAGAAACCAAAAGAGTATGTATAATGTTAGTTGTTTAACTTCATTTATCAAATAGATACATTCAAACCAAAATTTATTCAGACACCAACACTTCTCACATTATCAGTTTATTCGCTATACTTTAGAATGGAATAAATATCACCAAACTGAAGGTTACACGGGATCAAACAATCAGCGTATAATGTAGATCATTTTGAGAGAAGGTTTAATAGATTACAATCAACCAACATTAGACAGCTGTTAGTATTACAGTAGTGAAACAACTAGCAATACTTAGTCTGCAACCCTTAGCCCGTAATGACAGCATATAGTCTCCTTCTAACCGCTGTCATCCAGCTTTCAGGCAAACCTGACTCATTTATTTTCCCAACTCGTCTGAATACAATTTTGGTGCACAATTTTGTATCTTTTACTGTATCCCTGTATTCAGAAATTGTGGTATAATTTGTCACAGTTTACTTATTTTGCTGTCACTCACTTACATAAATGAACATAGTGGCCCTACCCCCTAGTAAAAAAAAATATAAAAAATTCTATCTGTCTCTGAGTAATTTTTGGTTTGACTGTATATCTTTTTGTTATTTTCACACTTAATTATGCTCATTGAAATTTATTTTACAAGTTTTTGTTACTTTCATTGTTCATTTTTTTGCTCTATGGTACATATTTTTTAATTTAATAGCATTAGAGCTGCTCTATTTGCAGCGGCTTAGTACTGTAATCATGCACTTTGCTGTAATAATGCAGGGAACCACCCGTTATAAATCTCCAAACTGTGATATTTTCAAAAATAGAAGTCGCGTTTTTTCATCTGAACCGTGCTGCGATTTATTTTCCAAAGCCACTCATATAATGCAGAAGCACTCAAGTAAGCAAAACACGCGCAACGCGTGCACAAATTTGTACGGGTGCAGAATGAGAGGGACAAGTATAGTACAGCCTAGCGCATTTCACACAATCTGCTAGATTCACTTTCGCCAGAAAGCCGTGAATGCCTACGGTTGAAAATAAATGATGTTTATAGTAAATGCCCCTATAAATGGTCTTATTTTTACGATTTAGTTAATCCAAATGATGCGTGTGCTAAGTGAACATCAAAGATCACACAACAGAATTGCGCACACTCTCTCTCTCTACCGTTAAGTAATTTGTGCATTGTTTTACTTACTTGCTTTTGACATATCCGATCGAACTACAAACTTTCCAGTGATGTCTGTGAGAAAGGTATATTCACTCGACAAGCTCGCGCATCTGCGCCACCGCCACGCGCTCAATCCACTCGGTGTGCTTTGTTTATCAGCTATCGCACATCAGCTATACAGGCGTTAATACTGAATGTTTAACATTATATTCATTGCATACATATACTTCATAGACATACATCTAGCTCGGTAAGTATGGGCATACATCTAGCTCTGTTGTCGGTGTTTCTTTGTCTGAATATGGCACTTAACACATGCTGTGTAATATCGGCGTCTGGTATCGGGGCATTTTAACGGGTACTAATACAGGAGCTCAGTATCGGGCCCGATACCGATACCAGTATCGGTGCATCCCTAGCTAATATTATACATTATTTAGTTGCCCAGCATGAACATTTTTAGCTACATGTATTTAGCCGGTTGTGTAGAGAGGTAACCATAAAGCTCTTACCGAAGAATCTGCGCTGTCCAGTCTTAAAGAGCCTTTGCAGTCTGTCAGCTCCTCATCCTCTGACCGTATACTGTCCTTGGACATCTGATGTAAGAGACAAGTTGAGGAAGGAGGAGGGGTGCTCTTGTTCTTTAGAAGGTGTTTGAGTAACTCATTCCCAGTGTCCACTTTGGTGCTCTGAGCTGGACACTGGGATGTTGGGGTGGGGGAGATTATCTCATTGCCCTCTTCTGTCTTTACTATACTGGCTCCTCCTGCACTATGGCCTGTCACTGCCTCTCCCTCAGCCTTTTGGCACACACTGGCTTCTAACTTTTCCAGCTTGATTTCATGGAGGAGGCCTCGCTCCGGGCCCACGCTGGACTGTCGCTGTAGTGGAGTACCTCCAGAGAGTGGGTTCTCCAGCTCTGAGGATGGTGGCAGGCCAGTCATAGAACTTACGGGGTTGGAAAACTCTGAAGTGTCCTGGTCTCCCATGATGGCAACACTACGAGTTGGGGTGGAAGAGGTGTCTGATACACACGGCGTAAGTGGGGCAGTTATGTCAGAATGAGGTGTAGAAGGAGTTTTGACTGAATCTGCATCATCATCCAGCTTCTTCTTTCGACTCCTTTTCTTTTTGCCCTTCTCCTCAGGGATGATGTTGGAGTAGAGCTGGATGAGAGACTGTCCTGACCCAGGAAAATTAGGAGGTAAAGGGGTTGTGGAATCCATACCAAATGAAGAAGCTTCCCCTCCACTGTGGGGTGGCATTCCATGCCCTCCAAACCCAGGTGCACGTGGCTGACCTGGAGAGAAACCATGCATCATGGGGTTCTTAGGTTGAAAATTAGGACCCATATCTAGGCCAAAGGAGCCATTCCCCGGCATAGGCCTTCGCTCGCCACCTTGCAAAAAGGTTGGACCTGGACCCACAAAGTCTAATGGCATATTTCCTTGCAGAGGGAACACTGGGCCCAATTGCTGTTGTTGCTGTTGAGGCCCGGGTGTCTGCATGAATTCCTGTGACAGGTCAGAATTAAAGAAGGGCATCTGGGCAAGACTGCCCCCACTCTTGTCGGGGCCGAGCCCCAAGCCCTGCTGCTCCAGCTCTAGCCTCTGCAATGCCCTTTGTCTCTCCACTTCCTGCATGAGCTGCACCCGCTGTTTCTCCTGCTGCTCTCGAAGGCGCTCTCGACGCTCCCGCTCCTGGAAGCCTTCACTAAACGGATTATTATCATCAAACTTCACATGAGGGGCACTACTACTGGATCCTCCACCATTACCTCCAGCTACAGGGCCAGGCTGCCCAGGTTTACCTCCTGGAACCATAGGGGGAGTTGGCGGTGCCTGGAGAGGCTGGGTGGGGTTAGGAAGTGGCATTTGAGGGGGCAGATGAGGTGGCATCCTAGGTCCACCCATTGGTCCAGTGGCACCTGGATGCCAACCTGGCACATTGGGTATGTGAGTAGGCTTACCAAAGTGAGGTTGTTGCATGGGCAACATAGAACCCATCATAGGCTGGCCCATTGGGGGTCCAACAGGCATCATTACAGGGCCCTGTCCTTGGATTCCTGGCATGACCTTCATTGGTCCCATCATACCAGGTTGAAGGCGCTCTTGCTGTTGTTGCTGCTTAACACGATATTCCTCAATAAGCTCAGCATGTTCTTTCTGTTGTTTCCGTATCTAAATGAGAAATGGAGAGAGAAATAAGTGTGAACAAGGGATAAAATGCTGTTTATATTATTCTGAAAAACGTTGACCAAATAACAGGTAGATAGTGATAATGTCATTGAATAAATCAGGAATTGAGTTCCTCTGAGGCCCTAGATACACCTACATTCCACTCCATTAACAAAAAAAAGTCACAGAAGTTAAAGAAAAGAAAATAATTAGAGGGCAAATCATGTTAGGCATAGGTCTCTATAAGTTCTTTATCAGGGGGTCAATGACCATTAAGAGATATGAATTGGAGATGATTTCAGAACACTGAAAAAGTCTGTAAAAGTTAAAAGTATATATCAAAAATATTGATAATCATGTTTACAGAGGCACACACAAATTTGTTAAAAAAATAATATCGAGAATGAGTATATTCCTCCCCCTTACATCATCTGCTATCAATAAACAACAGCCAGCAGCAAATCATGGTTCATAGATGTGATATGAACTAAACACCATTGTCAATTTAAAAAAATAAAAACAAGGGATTAGTCCTGCAATATTTTCTATGAAAGACTAGGAGTGACACTGAAAATAAAATGAAGGAATAAGTTATCAATTTAGTAATTAAAAAAAATAACATTTAAATTGACAAATTAATAGAAATTTTAAAACTGTTTAATTCATATTTAATAAATAGTAAATTAATAAATTATTTTGAAGGGATATTTCAAAATAAGTCTGAAAAAAGCTTTTGGTAGTAGCAATATCGACACAGCATTCTCTAAATCTATGCATCATTGCCTCTCAATAGTCAGCCCTGACCTTTATGTGGGAGAGTCAGTTTCTGACTGGCTACAACCTGCTAAATTTGTGCCTCACCTTCTCTGACTAAATGCGTAATGGAAATCGACACACAAGTTCCTGCTTTAATAAAGGCATGGTCTTTTTACTGTGCAATGACAGTTTGTCTTACTGAGAGTTTGCCTACTTTGAGTGGCATGTGTGCAAGATGTAGCTCTTAAAATAGAATAAAAAATTGATTGGTTTCCCCCAAAGTGAACTGCTCCCAACTGAACTGACAAATCGATTAAAAAAAAAAAAATGTATGCTTCTTTAAATAACTATATTACCTGTTCCAATTGCTTTTGAACCACACTTTGCTGTTCAGTCACATGCTTCAGCTGTTCTGCGTCCTCCTCTGGGAGCTCCCGTCCAGCTTTTTTCGCAGTGCGCTGTTTTGCAGAGAGGGCCTTTTTAGATTTTCTGTGGGTCCCAATCTGGTCCTCCAAAAACTTCTGCTGCATTTGAAGAAGCTGTTGAGTTTCCTGAAGCCACTCCTCATATTGTTGTTTCTGAGAATCATCTGGAAAATGAAAAAAAAGATGTGAGATTTATGGGATGTCCAGCCTCACTTTTACATGAGTACATGCCAAATACATTTACCTGATAACACTCTTTGGTAAATACAGAATACTAATATTATTAATAATAATAGTAATAATAAAAACTTACTGACAAATCCTGGTCCAAAATTAGGGGGATTGGGTCTCGCAATCTGTGGGGGCAACTTTCCATCCTAAAAGGAAATTATTGTATATGCAATTAGAACAGGTTTAATGCTGGAGAGAAAATGTCATAAGACTAAATAAACCTGTGGACATACTGGTCCAAAAAAATGTTCCAAAAAACCAGCTGTATCTGGGCCATTTGATCCTGGAATCTGTTGCATTCTGCCACAAAAGAAAGCATGGAGAGTATTCAATACAAAGAAATGAACCACTGAAAATCGCATGTGGCCGTGTTCAGATGCAAGTAAAGAATTAGGCCAGTCAGGGTAATAAACAGCTTCTTGTACTACTGCAGTTGCTGCCAGTTTACATACTAAAGTGTTTACCTGTTCATAACCATGGGTGTCATACCCATACTGTTCTGTACCATCACTTTGTTGATCCCCTTCAGAGCCACCATCTTTGCCTTCATGATTGGGTCAGTAATGGCATCAAAGTCTACTAAGTAAATAAATCACCACAGAAATTACAGGATTGTAATTTGTACATCACAGTTGTATTCACATTTCAAGTATTTTTTTTTAAGTACTTGAGATTCTGAAGCTTAAAAAACAAATGTAAACCTATATTCTAATTATTTAAAATTTAAGCAAAAAAGCTTACATTAAATAATTGTACAAAAATTATATTCAATAACACTAAAAACAGAATTGTAAAATCTGAGCTGTTGATAGTATAGAATCAAGTCAGGTTTAAACTATTAGATTGACAATGTACAGGTACACCAGCCTCAATTATCAATTAGTCAAAGTGGAGGTTAGGCTTACCAATGTTAGGGGAAAAAGGGTCACTAGACCGTTGCCGAATCATGGCCTGCATCTGCCTTTGCTGTTGTTGCTCCTGCCTCTCTTGATCCAGCAGATCTTGAAGAAGAAGGGGCTGTTCATCTAACAGAAGAGACCTGTTCTGTTGACTCTGTTGTGCTTGAGATACTTGTTGCCCTGTAGCCCCAGAATTGAACATGCCCTGTTGAGTTTGGGGGTTTACAGGATGGGGAGCAGGATGCTGACCACCAATCATAGGCAGGTTTAGATCCACTTGTCCTTGTGAAGGTCCAAACCCTTGAAGTGGTACCTGCTGGTTGCCAGACTGCATCAAATTTGCGTTACCTAAAAGTGCCCCTTGGGTTAGAGCTGGATCTGTCCTGTGCCCCATTGTTACTCCAGGGTTTATCCTGTGTTCTTGGGGTTGTCCTTGAAGCATAACCATACTCATGTTTGAGCCAAGATTAGTCTGGCCATTGGGGTCACCCGGGATAGGAGAAATTATGGATTCACTCCTAGTGTCCTCTAGTTTTTCCTTGATCAACAGACTTGACAGCACTGAAACAGATCCAGTATGCACATCTGCACAAGATTCCTCAAAAAGACTAGAGACATCATCTTGACCACTTTTACTTCTCATAGGCCGATGCCCATCCACTGAGGTTCCAAGACCTTGGCCCTCAGTTTTTATGGTTTCAAACTGAGAATGATCCTGGACCTCTTTTGACATACTCTTTTCATGTTTGACATCACTAGGACCCTTTATGCCTTCTGATTTAGGTTGAGCTGAGGACATACCTCCACATCTGGCATTTCTTTTTTCAGACAAGGCTTTCTGAAGGTCTGAGGTATCCCCATGGTCATCTTCTATGTGATCACTCAGCTCCAGCTCTTCATTAAACATATATTTTTTGTCCTCAAGGTTCAGCTCAGGATCTGCATAAGCTATAAGATCAAACTTTCCAGATTTCAGAAGATCATCAAGATGAAGATCATTTGTTTCTAAGTCTAAATCTTTGCCATCATCTGCATCAAGGTTCAGGTTGTCCAGGTCTTCATCAACCAAGTCTTTGACCTCCACATCATCAAGGTCCTTCACAGCAGAGTCATGTGTTTCTAGCTTCTCAACACCACTACAAGGCAATGGGATTTCCTCTGTTGGACCAGGGGTTGTGACAGGAAGTATTGCAGATTTGGCATGGGTAACTGAATCACCACTGAATGAATGGCTAAGTGGTGCTGCCAGGGGGGTCTGCTGTTGTGCTGCATTTGTATGGTGATGCAGATTATCCATAGTAGCTGAGGTCTGTAACTGATTGACTGATCCTTGTTGTGACTGGCCCAGCATTGGGTCCATAATTCTGGGACCTTGATTTCCTGTAAAGGCCATATTTTGGCCTACCACGAAGCCATGAGAGGGTCTCTGGGAATGATTAGGATGGTCCAAAGCATTAGGTGGACCAAAAGATAGTCTGACCCTGTTCTCTGGAGCCCTGTGACAAAGTTCAATAAATGGTTGACCCATTATATTATGCTGTTGCATTGGAAGGCCACGTGGTGGAAAATGCTGGGGTAGGCCCATTTGATGATTACTGCCTATTGACCTGACAACATCAACAGGTCGTCTCATATGTGGTGGAATATTGTCAACCATTGGTCCAACTTGTATCTGGTGAGGGGGCCTGAGGAAATGTTCCTGGCTTGGAGCTCCAGGAGGAAACCCAAATCTGTAAGGAATTTGGTTTTAAGAGAACTTAAAAACAGAATGAATTACTAGTTTGACAGTACAATTAATGAAGGAAAGACAATTACCTTTGTCCTTGCTGACTCATGCCAGTGTTGTTTAGATCCCTGGGGAATGGTAGTCGGGAGCAGTGGGGTTCATCAGGCATGGGCCCACGCTGATCGGCAAGGAAAGTTCCAGGAAATCTTTGTCCAGCATGAATTGGTGCAGGTCTCATAGTACCTGGATATGGAGGTGGAGGTCTACCAAAAATATCATTCTGAGGTCCAAAGTCATCATGTGACCAATGCCTTGGAGTCCCAGGTGCAGCAGCAGAAGTTGCCTCCTGGAGACCCTTTTCCAATCTGATTGCACTTTTCTGCTGCTGCTGTTTGAGAATTAACTGCCGTAGTCTTTGGCGCTAAAAAAAGAGCAATAATAGTATACAATCAATAACATGCCATTAAAAATAGAGTAGAGATTAAAGGAAAAGGGTCAAGTTCTCTAATTGAACAACACAATATGTTTTCAAACCTGTTTAATTTTCTCTTCAGTCTCTCCAAGTGGTGGTTGCATTGTGTTATGTGTATCTGATGGGATGCCTGTGTTTACTGGAACATCATGTCTTTCCCCTGTTTGTGAACATGGGGTTAGAGGAGCTTGTTCAAATGGATCATGAGTAGGTGTCTGGTTAGGGTTGGTCTGTTGTAGAGAGATACTTTCATCTGAAATCCCAGGATGTTTTGGGGTTTGAGAATCAGGAGCATAGGGACGAGCAAATGGGTCCTGCATTCTTTGTGCTTGATGGCTAAGCAGATTTGTTTGATGGGACATGAAGTTTACTCTGGGATTTGGTCTGGGGAAGGCTTCTGGGTCAGCTCCTGGACGTGGAGTTCCAGGGGGTTGAGAATATGGGTCAGTAAGAACTGGTCTTGGTGTTCCTGGTGGTTGATCATAAGCTTCATTTTTGACTGGCCTAGGAGTTCTAGAAGGCTGTGAGAAGGGATCTGTTGTTATCTGACTACTTGGAGATTTAGGGTATCTCTCTCCGCAAGAAGGTCTTGGAGTTCCTGGCATCTGAGCATATGGATCGATAGCATGAGACGGAGATTGTCTGTGACTGTTAGGTTGTGACTGAGAAAACTGATCAATTGTTGCAGTTCTAGATGTGGATGATGGCAATGTATATGGATCAGAGTGTGGTCTTGGGGTATCAGGCATCTGGGCATATGGATCATGTGGTCTTGGAGTACCAGGAGGCTGAGCATATGGATCAGGCATTTGCTGAAGGTAGTCTGGTCTAGGTGTAGATGGTGCCTGTGAATACGGATCTCGTTGAGGGTGTCTGCTCATGAGCAAGGGTTGGGCAAAAGGACTCCCTTGTCCTGGACGCATCATTCTGCCCTCATTACTGAAACCATCTCCCATTGATGGATGAGGTGTAAGAGGCTGATGTGAATAGGGGTCAGAGTGTTGAACTTGGGATAAAGTGTCAGATGACGCCCTTCTCATGCCTTGCTGCCCTGCACTGAATGAGTCTTGCTGTAACTGGGAAGGAAGCATGGGTGTTTTGAACACTGTTACAGATCCTGACTCATTACTCCCTGGAATAGGTGTTAACAGTGGCCTAGAGTATGGGTCAGAAAGAACCATGCGGCTATGGGCCATGCGCTGGTATGCTTCCGATCTTAGGCCTTGTCTGGAAAAACTGTCTCCAGGTGTGACATTACTGATAAAATGTCTTCCTTGTTGCTCAGATAATGGTCCTGGTCTAGGTGGACACATAGGTTTCACAAATAGGTCCGATGGTCGAGGTGTGTCTGGAGGCTTTGCATATGGGTCAGTGCTGGCGGATGTTGGAGACCCGAAGGATTCATGGGCTGGTGAGGGCCGACTCCTTTCTTGTATGTCAGACACAGAACTTCTGTGAGGCTGGCTTGACTCAGATGGGGGTGGCCTGGGGGTTCCCACCATTTTGCTATATGGATCCCATGGAGAAGAAGGACGGGATCCAGATGATTCAGGTGAAAACATCTGAGAAGACTGAGGCTGAGATGAGGGACCCTGTGGGTACTGAGTATCCTGGGTAGGGGTCTTTGCTGTGGATGAAGGGGGTGGCAGTTGAGGACGCACAAATACATCATCTGTTGATGCAACCGATGTTGCAGTTCCAGAAATCTGAGTCATTGCAAAGCTATCCTTGGGGGTTAACGTTTGCAAAGGAGAAGCATTACCTTCACTGGTGGGCGGAGTTGTCATTGGACTCTGATTACCACTTTTAGAGTTGTCTCCACTGAATTGCTGTTGTTGTTGCTGCTGTTTCTGAAGTTGCTGCTGCTCATTTTTTACCTGTTCTAACTTTTGCGTGGCTTCAATTTTTGCCTGTTGTTTGCTCATTTGTCTCATTTGCTGCCATGAACAAAAAAAAAGATATTAGTTAATTAAGCCACTTCACATAAAATAAGAAAGCAGTATTGATTACATTTTGTGTGGCCAAATTATTATGTTTTGTTTCTACTAAACACTTTCATACCCTATTTATCGGTGCTAAGCCTTGGCAGATGTGTGCCAGAACTGTACCTCAACCTGGGATTCTAAGAAATTATCCTCTCAAAAACAGCATGCAACTACTTAAAGGGATAGTTCACCCAAAAATGAAAATTACCCCATGATTTGCTCACCTGATTACTGATTATAATGACTTATACTGTCTTTTTACGAAAAAAGAGAAAAAAAAGAAATTACGCGTTGCATATCGCGCCGCGTAAACATGAAACCATGTCTTCATTTGTGATCGGAGAATTGACAAACAACAAGGCTACTCTACACTGCCCAAAACTCGCGTTTGAATCATCAGTGGCAAATCCTTTAAATGAAAACGTACTTACAGACTGTGAGTCAGAACTGCCGGCATTGTAGTCTACTCTTCCAGGATCAGGAAACAGTCCTCCATAAAATGTGCAGCACACATCTGAATATTTTGTTCTGGAACAGTGTTGTAAATACACCTTAACCACTGATTTGTATTCGTGTCCCTTTTGGAAGACAAACAAAGTAGTTTCGCTTCACAACAAAAACCGGTGGCCTAGCGGAGCGGAGGCGTCGTAGAGTTGAGCAAGGCCGGGTTGAGAATGCTCGGCGTCGATTCGTCCGAAGGAGCGTCAGCCACATTTATACCCGACTGGACTCCACTTCGTCCACGGTGAAAGCCGATCCGGCGATCCACAGCGCGAAGTTGAAGTATTTCCTCAGCGACCAGCACGGATCAGCTCCAGGCATGACGAAGCGTATATCGTCCTCTTTTGGAAGACCAACAAAGTAGTTTCGCTTTCACAACGAAACACTGTTCCTTCACGACATGGCGGCAGCGGCAACAATACTACAGCGAGAATAAAAGTTACACCTTCTTTCATTGCGTGAACATTAGGGCGGCGTTATGCAAATCTTCCCACACAGTGAAGTAGATATGTGAGTGTGTTAGCAACGAGCTTGTTTCGGTAGGCCGTGGTTGTACCTCTTTGGATTTGAGACTTTAGTCTTTGCAACTTTACAGATCTTCTTTATGCACCAAGAGCTTGTAACACTCCAAAGAGAAAGGAAAAATTGAAATCGCATCATATGACCCCTTTAAAATGCCGCGCTAATCCATGCTTTATAATGGGAGTGGATGGTAGCCCAAAATTTTAAGTCCAAAAAATTGCACCCATCCATTATAAAAGAGGTCCACATGGCTCCGGGGGGTTAATAAAGGCCTTCTGAAGCGTTTGTGTAAGAAACATAATCTTATTTACAACTTCATAAACCTTAATCGCTAGCTTCCACTAACTGTTGTACGCGTGTTCACGAGAGAGTGGCGTCCAGTGGATGACGTAGGACGAGCAGGCATAGCCTAATCTCCGTGAGAAGTCTCACTAGTGCTAGTCATGCAAGGGCTAGTCTCACGCGAAACAAGTTTTGTTTACAGCAAAGGAAAACCAATCTCCTCTTGGCTTATATCGAAATCCTCCGACATTTTTCTTTACAAATCCTCGTTTTGTACTACTAATTCGTGACTAGGGCTGCAACAAACAATTATTTTTATAATCGATTAATCTAACCATTATTAGTACAATTAATCAACTAATCGTCAATTATTACACTGATCAACAGACTTTGATGGATTATCCAGCTTTTGCAATTAGTTAAAATATTTATACATATTCTAACAAATAAATTAAGGTAATCACTTCAGCTTTTGAAAATCATATTATGTAATTACAATTAATTTATACAAATAAATATATTTGGCACAAAATGAGATGACAGACAGATAAACTCTCTCATTCACCATTTAGTTAGCCATATGAAAAAATTAACTGAATGACATCATTCTGCCTGACATCTCCTTTTGTAAGTCAACAAAATAAAGGTAAGTGATAAGACGTTTTATTTTTGGATAAACTATTTTATTTACAACATAATCTCTCTTAAAATATCTTATAGGGTTATGATAATCAAACGCAGTCCCTAGCTATATCGAGTTGTGGGGGGGGGGGGATGTCTCTGCAAACAAACTATCTCTTTAATGAAATAATATTTTTTTTCCCACTACTAAAATATTTATCATAGCTACTCCACAGTGAGAGCTGATTTATAACGAAAATCAAGCTGTAATTCCACCTGAAGTGACACTGACTCTGGTTTTTCATGTTTAATACTGTAAAGCAGCTTGATTTAAGGCTATCTATTGCATAACAATATAAATAACACTTGATGTGCTTGGCTTTAACTGAGTACCGACTTGGGGCAAGCTCAGCAAACATCCACATCGCTGTAATCAGATGCATTTTTAACTGCTGCTTTCACACCACTGTCATTTTTTGATATGTTTATTTTGTTTTTGAGAGAAAAGCGTGCTGCATATGTTTACATATTCATCCAAACGCCGCTCAGCAGCTTCAGGTTCAGGTCTGCTCTGTTTGCACTGAACTGAAGCGCTGTGTCTTCTTCTCTTGAATTGCACCGGGAGAGCTGAATTACAGTCTTGTGCTACAGCACCACACTGGTCAAACCGCGTTATTGCAGAGTCTTACATTAGGTTGTATGAGATCAAATGACTAGTCGACAACAAAAATATTTGTCGACAATTTTTTTGGACACTTTTTTCTAATAATTGTCACTAATCGTTCGCCCTATTTGTTTTGTTTTGCTCTCTCCTCTGCGCTTCCACGTTCGTCACTTCCGTGTTTGTCACTTCCGCATTTGTCACCGCGTTTGCCTACGTCCTACGTCATCTGCTGGACGCCACTCTCTCGTGAACGTGCGTTCGACCATTAGCGGAAGCTAGAGATTATGATTTATAAAGTTGTAAATATGGATATTTTTCTTACACAAATGCATCGCGCCGCTTCAGAAGGCCTTTATCAATCCCACGGAGCCATGTGGACTTCTTTTATAATGGATGGGTGCAATTTTTTTGGACTTCAAATTTTGGGCTCCCATCCACTCCCATTATAAAGCATGGATTAGCCTGGACATTATTTAATATAACTCTGATTGTATTTGTCTGAAAGAAGAATGTCATATACAGCTAGGATGGCTTGAGGGTGAGTAAATCATGGGGTAATTTTCATTTTTGGGTGAACTATCCCTTTAATGTTTAATACTTAATGTTTATTTGTTGACTTTGCTTTTTTGGGACATTTTCCTGCTGTTTCTTAAGCAAATCTTAGACTGCAGTTTATAATGACAAAGAAAAACTGCATGTAAAATTATGTAAGAAGACTTCGGAAAATAATGCTACAATGACCACTGACATGCATGTACATAATAAAATGTAAAAAAATATATATTTTCCATTTAATGCTTTAAAACATCACTGACTTCTACTTGTTATTTTGATGCAAAGCTTTGTCATATGCCCAGCCAAGGCATATTGCATTTCATTCTGACAAATTAACAAAACTAGAGCAATTACTGATCACATCCATTTGAATTCACATCCTCTAGCAAAGGCCTAGTTTCAACTGAAGTCAAATAGCTATTTAAAAAACAAACTAATTCTGATTAAAGATTATAGTGTGCTGATCAACCCATTTTTTAAACATCAAGGTGAAAGCTTTGATCAGAGGTTGAGACACTCTCTTTTGAATAACACACTCTCACAGTCTAGCATTTGCAATGAAATATCCCTTGGGCTGCCAATCACCTGTCTGAACTTCCACTCTTGTTCATGCTCAGACTCCTTGTGCTTGAGTGGGTCCTTGAAGAGCAGCTCTGTGTCCATGGGAATGCTGGGATCAAAGGAATCAGCTGGCTGCTGCTGTTGCTGTATTTTCATTGTGTCATTAGACAACTGAACTTTGTTTATACGAAGGGCTGCTCTGTTGTCTCTAGCCTTTTGCTAGTGGGACAGATCCAAGAAAGAAGTAAACATCTTCATATATGTATATAAACACATCCAATTTTAGCATTTATGAGGCTTAACAGAGTCTCTTACCACATAAGGCGCCCTTTCCTGAGAACTAGCTTTCCTCCATAACTTTGCAATCTGCTTCACTCTAGTTGCCCAATCTGTGAAAAAAGTTAGATGGTTGGTCTCTAACTTGCCTCCATTTCAAGTGTGTAATTCTATTTGTAGTGATTTAGGACAATCCACTCACCTGGAAAATCATCTTGAAGGCTTGGGAAGTTCATATTGGTGTAAAGAACAGGAGCCACAGTGGCCATTTCACCAAGTGTTTCTTCCTTCTCCCACTTTAACGTGCTCCTCTGAGCATTGGACATGGTGTCAGTCTCCACCTCTGGTGGAGGGCAAGATCCAGGAACAGGAATAGGGGAAGCCCAGGGACCAATCACATCACCCCCTATCTGGCTGAATTTCTTCTCCCTGTAGTGAACACATTAAGCCATTAAGTTTCACTGAAACTATATCGATTTTTAAAACAGAAATGCCAGTACTAATCTGTGTTACTCAGAATCTGAATTCACTCACCTCACATTTTCTGGAAAAGGCATGCGGTGAATGGAAGAGAATGTGCCAGACACTCCAGCTCCAGGAATCACAGGGTTCGGAGGAATCACAGTTTTTGGCCCCATCAGGCCATTCATCATAGGCATGCGAGGGAACATTCCACCAACATCTCCTGCAAATGAGACCATGGAGAAACATGCACTTTTAAAATGAGCATTACATTTTACATGTGACACTGAAGTTACAAGCACACAACACCACCACATCTGCGTGGTTTACTTGACTGTTAATATGAGGAGATATATGAGGAGATTGCAGTCAACTTGATACCTGGATTCTGGAGAGACATTGCTGTAGCTGAGGCATTGGGTGGATGAGGAAGTTGAGGAGGCTGGCTGGCATTTGGACTGAGCACTGCAGTGAATAAGTCTTCCACATCTTTACTCTCCAGTTCTAAATCGAATCAATAGAATGAAGGATTTTCATTTATAAAGACTTTTTACCAACTCCCAACTAAGAAATGAATGCATAACACATACATTGAATATTGTTAAAAAGTTACAATTAATGCACTGCATTTTCATGAAACAATGCATTTTTAACATTGCATAAATATAAACTCTAAATGGGAGACAAAAAAATTCAGAAAACTAAGAAAATCAAATATTTAAAACATCTGCTCTGTTGCAGATTGTCAAAATATTTTAGAAAGTAACAAACCTGGAATTTTGTAGAACTTGCTAAGAATAGCCCCTGTAAAAAAGGAAATATAACTAGGCCATTTAACAAAATCCAACATCCAGAAAATCAAATATTACAGCATAGTATCTGAAAATATTAAAAGACTGAAGTTGTCACCAAATACCATTTTTTTCAAGTGCAAAATGCCAAACAGTTTTTCAGTTATTACATTTAAGTTTGCAAACAATAATCACAACTGACAAGGTGGAAAAGCTGCTAAAGTAAAATCACTTGTTTGCTAAGGAAGAAACAAGAAATATTGATAATTAAATACAGATTAGGACAGATATCAAAATTATCAGATACCTGTGCTAAAAATGTAACGCAAATGTAACATACTTTATAAGCAAGGACAACACACACTAAGTGGACAAAAGTATTGGAACCATTACACCAACAGGAACTTTACTGACATTGCATTTTAAGTACATAGACACCCCCCCGTTCTGTATTTAGTAATTTTTCTTCTGTAAGTTTTACCAGAGACAAACTCCTTAACATTAAGCAACACAACCCAGACAATATTTTTCTGGTCTTTGATTATTCAGACGTTTTGTTGGACATTCTAGTAGGAGGTGCATTCGAACTGCAATCCCAAGCATTCATCTTGTGAATGTTTGTTCCCTTCTTAACAAAACGGATGAACAACAACTTCTCACCCGCATCAACAAGGACTTTTCAAACTTGGCTGCATTGTGCTTAACTGAAACCTGTCTGAGTGAAGCCATTCCAGACAATGTGCTGCATCTGCCGGGCTTCCAGCTGTTCAGAGTGGATCGCATTGCGGAGTTAACAGGGAAAACGAGAGGTGGTGGATTGTGTTCTTCATCAACGAAAGTTGGTGTTCAGATGTAAAAGTGCTGAAAAAATATGGTGTTTTAATTTAGAGGCACTCTTCATAAACTGTAAACCTTTCAACTCGCCACAGGAGTTTTCCTCTTTCCTCTTTCATTCTTGCGATTGTCCTCCAGACACATGTGAGAGCGCAGCACTTCAACAGCTGGCTGAACAAATAACTGAAATGGAGCAAAGGTACCCAGACTCTCTTTTAATCATTCTTGTAGATTTTAACAAAGCAAATCTTTCCTGTGAACTGCCAAAATACAGACAGCACGTTACATGTCCCACCAGAGACAGTAATATATTGGATCACAGTTACACCACAAGAAAGGATGCATATCACTCTGTCCCATGGGCAGTCTAGTTAATCTTATACCGACCTACAGGCACAAGCTGAAATCAGCTAAACCGGTATATAGGACTGTTAAAAGATGGACTAATGAAGCAGAGCGGGATTTACAAGCCTGCTTCGACTGCACTAATTGGAGTGTTTATGAAGCTGCAGCCACCAATCTGGATGAGATCACAGATACTGTAACTTCATATATCAGTTTCTGTGAGGACGTGTGCATTCCTACCAGGAAATTCCTATCATTCAATAATGATAAACCATGGTTTACTGGGAAACTCAAACAGCTTTGTCATGTCAAAGAGGATGCTTACAGAAGTGGGGATAAAATCTTGCATAACCAGGCCAGAAACAGACTAACAAAGGAGATCAGAGTGGCTAAAAAAAGCTACTCCGAAAAGCTGAAAAAAAAGTTTTCAGCCAATGAATGAATGACCCGGCGTCAGTACGGACTGGTCTGAGGAACATCAAGTACAAGACACCACCCTCGCAGTCTGTGGAGAATCAACAACTGGCTGATTATCTGAATGTGTTTTACTGCCAGTTTGAAAAAAAAAAACATCTCACCCCTCCACCCTCTCTGATCTGCACTTCACACACACCTACCCCCTTCCCTCTCCTACCATTCAACCTGCGCTTAAGGTCTGTGTACAGGACGTGAACCAGGCCTTCAGAAAACATAAGACTAAAAAATCTTAAGGCCTAGACGGTGTTTCACCTGCCTGTTTAAAAATGTACACTGACCAACTGGCCCCATTCTTTACACAGACCTTCAACAGATCTCTGGAGCTGTGTGAAGTTCTCTGCTGCTTCAAATGTTCCACTATTATTCCAGTCTCCAAAAAACCCAAAATCACTGGACTTAATGACTACAGACCTGTCGCTCTCATGTCTGTGTTCATGAAGTCGTTTGAGAGACTGGTGTTGGCTTATCTGAAAAACATCACTGGACACTTGCTGGATCCTCTTCAGTTTGCATACAGAGCAAACAGGTCTGTGGATGATGCAGTCAACATGGGACTGCATTATATTCTGCAACAACTTGATCCATTTTGACCTGGGACTTGCGCAAGGATCTTGTTTGTAGACTTCAGTTCGGCCATCAATATCATCATGCCTGACCTTTTCTCAGACAAACAGACCCAGCTTTCTGACCCCAGTCTGTCCATGGATCACCAGCTACCTGACAGACAAGTATCAGCTAGTGAGGCTGGGTAAACTCACATCCAGGACTCTCACGAGTCCTGGATGCCCCTCAGGGATGTGTGCTCTCCCCACTGCTCTTCTCCCTGTATACGAACAAACGCACTGCAAAAGACCCCTCTGTCAAGCTCCTGAAATCTGAAGATGACACTACCATCATCTGCCTCATATACAACAGAGACGACTCTGCTTACAGACAGGAGGTGTTTTAAGAGTGGCGCCGGGAGCACACTCAAAACAGTGGAGATGACAGTGGACTTCAGGAGGATCCCCCCCTGCACTCCCCCACTAACCATCATGGACAGCACTGTGGCTGCAGTAGAGTAATTCAGGTTCCTGGGCACCATCATCTCTCAGGACCTGAAGTGGGACTGCTAAAAAGGTTCAGCAGAGGTTGTACTTCCTGAAAATCACTTTGGACCCCTCACATCCAGCCCACTCTCTCTTTCAACTGTTGCCCTCTGGTCGGTGCTACAAAGCACCGACCACCAGAATAAGAAAAGGACAAGAACAGTTTTTCCCCCCACAGGCTATATTCAGACTGAACAATTAAAAATGTCATAACTATACATTATCTATTATAACTGACAAATTATTTATACATAGCATCTGAAAATTGTAAATTTGTAAACTACATAAACTGTACACTTGAAAATAACACCTGTACATTCCTTAAAACAATTTTTAGTTGTTTTCAGTTTTTTTCCTCTAGATTTCTACTTCTGTATTATATTGCATTATTTAATTTTCTGTTTTTTTACATTAGTTTTATATTTAATCTCTACTTTTTAATTCCTATGTATCTCTGACTGTAATGTATGTTTGCACTATGTCTGTTTTTTCTTTCTTTTCAAATTCCTTGTGTGTGTAAACATACTTGGCAATAAAGCTCTTTCTGACTTCTCCTGTACAGCTGAAACAATTCAGTCAGGCAGGTAACATTCTCCTGGCATCCGCTAAAACCCAGGCTCGCCCATCAGTTTGCCAAAGAGAGAAGCGTGACTTGTCACTCCACGGAACACGTTTCCATTGATTCAGAGTCCAGTGGCAGCATGCTTTACAACACTCAATCCGACACTTGGCATTATACTTGGTGATGTAAGGCTTGCATGCAGATGCCGCATTTTTGCACTGATATTAATGTCAGTAGAAGCTTGGGTCTCTATGGAATCACCAGAGAGTTGGTGACTTTTACGCACCATGTGCCTCGCCACTTTGTGGCTGTTGCTGCTGTTCCTAAACACTTCCACTTTCCAGTAATACCACTTATAGTTGACTGTGGAATATCTAGCAGGGATGAAATTGACTTGCTGCAAACTGACTTGCTGCAAATGTGGCATTCTATCACAGTACCACGACTGAATTTCACTGAGCTCTTCAGAACCATTTCTTTCAGAAATGTTTGTAAATGCAGACTGCATGGCTAGGGGCTTGATTGTATATGCCTGTGGGAAAGGGTCTGATTGAAACACCTAAATTCAATAATCAAGAGGTGTGTCCCAATACTTTTGTCCATATAGTGAATGCATTTCATATGTGGTGTTTTGTGAGTGAAGTAGTACAAAAAATAATTTTATTATTTTATTTTTTAACAAAATTGCTTTTTTAGACAAAATAATAAAAGTTCCATTTGCCAAGTAAACTGACACTTACCATCGGAAACCATCTTGTCCAGCTCAGGACTCAATATTACATCCAGAGGTTCTTCCTGTAGTGGCCGAGACCCTCGAGCAGAGCCAGGCTGAGGAGGAGCTGACCGATAATCCGGCAGAGTGCCAATGTCCAAACCAGCTGAGAGAGAGAGAGAAAGTTAAACAGCTGCTCTCAAACTTAGTTTCTTACCTCTACTGAATAAAAAACTCAACTTCTGCAGAAAAACAGAGGTGTCATTCTGTAAACGCCTATATCAGCAATTTATTTTCTACTGTGCTTGAGTATTTGCTAAGAAAAGGAAGTAAAACACTGGGAGAGTGAGGATAGTTATTTCATGTCATGGCAAAATAAGGAAAAATGTTTCTTGCTCTCTCTCCCTTGCTCCCTCTTTCATCCCCTCCACTAACTAAATTTTCCAAGAAAAACAGGAACCTAATTAGTGTTGCCTGCTCAACTAAGTGTGAAAAATCTCTTTAAAAAGGATGTTCTTTCATCATTGCATATCGTTTCCCATTAGAATAGATGAGAGCTTGATCAATGAAAAAGCAAGCAATAGCAATGATTACTCATAATAAATATTGTCATCAAAATCAAAGAGTCAGCCATTGTGCTTTGGTCTAAATGCAGCGGTGAGCTTCCCAATGACAATTACTCTGGTTTCATGTAAAGTTCTTGTTCCAGGTTCAAAACAGGTTAAGCTCTATCAACAGAATATGTGGCATCAGTTGTGTTTACACTATAGTCATGCATTTATAAAGTCTATGGGGGCAATGCAAGTCTGTTACAGGGTTTAAAAAGCTGAGATGTGTAGCTTGTATTTTTGTTTAAACACTTGTATGATTTTTATTCTTACAAAAAATGTAACTATAAATGTACACTTATAAGTTTAGTAAGCAAATTTAATCACACGAATGTTAATGTGTAATGTTTTAAGTGTATAAAGTCTTGTAGCTATAATTATGGAGGTTTTAACATTTATTTTTGTTGTTTTGCCTGACAACCACTGTAAATGCATAACCATAAAACATGACTTCATTTATTTTTGTTTTTTACAAGGTGAAGTATAAGTCAAAATTATATTCTGATAGCATGTTGTCAATACAACTTAAGTTGTATTCCACTTGAAACATTTCTTAAAACCAAGCACCTTGGTATGCACTTAAAAACAAACCCTTATATATATATATATATTTACATATATATTGCACACATAGGTTACGCTACGAATGATAATTATCTGTCACTGATAAATTGGGTTGTAAATGTTCTGTCATGTTCTATGTTTATCTATCTGTAAAATATTTTAACATTCAGTATTTTAAATAAGAGACCACTAAACCTTTGACAAAGGTAGTGTTATCAAGTCCTGTGCTGCATTTCTTTCTTCTTATTCTGCTCTTATAAATCCTTTACATTTCACCAGTATTCAGAACAGAATGAAGTAGCTATAAAATTATAGTACTAAATTATATATACAATTGTAAAATAAAACAAATTATAATGGTATTCGTTATAAATAAGGTAGGCCTATAAACATCTAGAAAGGCTATAAATTATATTGTGTGTGCAAGAGGCTCCGGCATGATCACGGATATTGTCCTTATCACAGCGGAAAAAAACTAAAATATTCTGTAATTTTTGGCCGTAAAGATAGGAGTAAGACATCATTTGAAACTGTATTTACTTTTGATTGTGCACAGTATACTCACAATAAGGACAAAGCTATGCCTTTTGTAAAATAAAGAAAACAAATAGGATGAGCTTTCCACGACTCCGTATCCTTAACCTTTGTATTGCAGCCGTAAAAATAAAACGAAGACCTGTTTTTTTTCCCTTTTTGTTTTGTAAATTTTTTTTATTATTTAACTGAAGCATATTTCATGTAGACTTCTTTATTTTATTTCTATCATATGTCATTTTGTTCTATTTACCTCCATTTTTTCCTACTGTTTATGCTCATGCAAAACGTTGAGTTATGCATATAACTACTGTTCCCAGAAGGAGGGTAACGACGTACAACACATGACTATGGGATATCGCGCTCTTGCGCCATCTGCTGAAGACACCTATATTCACGCCTGAAAGGCCAAGATGGCGGCGGTCGGCTCCGCCCACTTTAGGCTGCAATAATGCTCTTCTGAACCCTACGAGTGACGTCACAGACACTACGTCCATGTTTTTTTTTACAGTCTATGGAACTAAACCACTGAAAAGAAACATGTTTACTTTTAATGGGTCACATACACTTATCCATTGTAATTTAATTTAAATCTAATTTTGTCGATTAATGGATAGGAAATGAACATCGTAATGTTTAAGAATTAGCTCAGTCAGCGGAGAGTAGGCGGTCTTTAGCAGTTGTGCGTTCTCGACTACCTCTGGAAGTGGTCGAAAGTGGACAAGCTCAAACAGTTTTAGAACATGTTCACACCTGTATTTAGTGATCGGATTGACGAAAATGCATCTTAATACCAGGTGTGAACAGGGCCTTAGCCTCCTTTCACTGTGGGAACATTTCTAAAGGACTGTAGGGAATTGCTGCAATTATTATTACTATGTATCATTTACCTTATTTTTTAAAAGAAGGGGGAAACAAATAGTTAGCTGTCATTGTTAAAATTCTATAAGTAATGGACTTTTTTAAAAGCACAACCTTTGATTGCATGTTTATACACCATACGCTAACCTTTTTTTGTAACTCTTTGGAACTTGCTTTCACACTGAAACAGTTACATCACTCTCAAACCACTAGTTTTTCCACTGCAAGGCCATTCCACAAAGAGAAGGGAATGTGTCCTTGCAAAATAAAAAGCTGGTGATTAAGGAGAAATAATTTTATCAACTAAATTAGACCCTTGAGAAAAAAACCTGCACACTGCAAACAGCACATTTCAAGCACAAGTAAAATGTCACAGATTGCAAACAATCACAGTTGCCAACTAAGGTACAGTAGCGGCCAAATCCAACATCCATCTAAGGACAGCTTAGTTCTCACCTCAGTGTCACAACAGGTTCATGTGCAAGAAAACATGCAGTTTGTTCGTGGTTAGTAAAAAGATGCAGAAAGCTAAAGATGAGTGTGCACGTTTGTCAGAAAAGGGATCATGCAGAAACTGGCACTATGAAAAGTCTGAGGGGCTGTTTGGGGGGCTGAGAGGCCAGGAGAGGGGGGCAGCTTTATTTCTACAGCCAGAGTGGCTGTGCCAACAGGGCTCTTACCGAATGGAGAGGGGGAACTGTCCACCTGGAAATGGCATAAATCAAGACCTACAAGAACCCAAACCAGATAAAACCAAATAATTATAAAACAGAAATGCTAAAAAAAAAAGTAATGAGAAAAAGGAGGAGGATGCTAAGACAACAATTAAAAAGAAACAGCAAACCAGGTAAAAATGCAAAATGCAAGTGTGAAAACGTGAAAGAAAAGAGGAGATGCAGTTCTGAAGACACAATTGTAGGTGTCCTTTCTGAGATTGTTAGAACATCTGCAGAGTGAAGAGAGAGGGGAGACTATCCTATGGACAGATCTTCAGACTGAGTCTACCTGATTCAGGGCCTGGCTTGACCAGGTCATCGGACAGCATTCCCAGGAGATCATCATCTGAATGTAGAACCAGCTCGGCTAAGGGATCCTCCACATTGGCTAGAGATCAAGAAGACAAGCGTTTCTGAGCACGAGTATCCACACTAATCACCAAGTGCTCTTTCATTAAATGTTACCAAGGGCCGGGCGGTAAGACATATTCTGTGTGATGGTGGAAATGTGTCAACTGGATCTTCTTGATAACGTGTGCAACTTCTGCCATTTGGACATGGTTTGGATTTTAAAAACACAATGTCATGAACAAAACTACTGTGTCATGAGAAGCTCTGACCCAAACCCAGTAAGCTGCCTTTTAAGCTGCTTTTTAAAGTCACCATGAAATCTGAATTGCTAATTATATTTATGGAATATTTCAGTTATAAGATTTTAGTCATACCACCCACCCCTAATGTTAGCTGAAATATTCTTTATAATTACATGTGCATTAAATGCATAAAGATGTATGCATAATAAGATTACCAAATCAAACACTTGTTTCAAGACTAAAACGCCACGAAAGGGTTAAATGCAAGAATCTGCAGAGCAGAAGTAGAAGGTTCACTCTATGAGAGATGAAAATCTCTAAGGACAAACAAGCGGCCCTGAAAGCCTTCAAATAGCTTTGTGATTGCTCTCCAAACGAATACGCACAGGCCTTCTAAACACTGCACTGGACTGCCAGCTTCCTATCCTCCCCCTGAGAGCTCCGACAGGGAATTCAGAAAAGTGCTGGCAAATTGGGTTTTAAAAAACATGTTAGGTTGGCTACGAGCAGAGGTCTGCTGGCCTGGGTGTAAATGAGGGCTGACAGAACTGAGGATAAGGAGAAATGGTGAAGAATGAGGCGTCTGAACAAGCTCTTCAGCCTATAAGAGTATGCAAATCAGGGCTGAAGAGGACACAGAATGAGCAGATGGGGGCAAAAAAAGTTCATTTGTATGGTTTGTCTTCTTTAGTCCCCGTGGCAAACCATGAACCTAGACAGTCTCTAATGCAAACCACTGGAGTTACACTGTAGGATTCTGCAGTGCTGTTGGGTTGTGTGATGCATTCAGTGTGTGCAGATTGGAAAGCGGGAGGAACTGTGATAATGTGCATTATACCTCTCTGCAGAATTCACTGCAATCTAGAGCAGAAAAATGTGACCTGACTGATCACAGCAGAAGAAACAAACTTATCTCTAAACAAAGGCAATTCACAGTGGAGGTAGGAAATGGAGGTAGGAAATATCTCTGGACAGCACTGTGTGTCTATTTAGAAAATATGTGTGTAGACATATATTCTTCAGCTCTACTCATCTACATATATTTCTAAATATGAAGGTACAGCTGAACATACGCAGTGGCCCTGCTTTAGACGAGACAGGAGTGGAAGTGGTACTCAGAAGCGGGCCAGATAAAGGGTCCAGGAAGATGCTGCTCTGTGATTTGCTGTCTGCATGGCTGGATTCTTCCTCCACAATACCTGTTTCCAGAGCTGACTTGGTCTGTTTGCTTTTATCCAGAAGTTCTTTCCCAAAAAACGCTTCCTGTAACATATACATGTACCCAATTTAATATTGCACACGCACACCATGTAAATACTAGATTTCCACATTCTCAAGAAAATGTGAGTTGTGTTTGCCTGTGCAAAAATTTGACAAAATGGGTGGTTTTCTAGGGTGGTCTGAGTGGTTAATCCAAGTCTCTATGATATTTTGCTGTTTAGATATGGCTCAGGTCCATCCTTCAATGTAAAAGATCACAGATTTTTTTTTTGCAGCATTTTCTGATTTTTTTTCTGCTCTAAATGTCAAAAGTTTGCCACAGTGCTACATGGTAAAGCAGGTTTGTAGCACTTCAGAATATCTAACAGTATCAAACTATAAATGTGATGACTCCCTGCTGTGTTAACATTAAAGGCCTAATGTGCTGCAGTTTAAATCATTGGTTCAAGACATTCCTCTGGTGATAACCTTTATGTCTAATTTCAGATTTGACATACAGGAACGCCTAAAGTGACAGCTGTTACAGTTAATGCATCACAGCATCTCCATGCTGAGCATGATGGGATTTTTTTTAAGAGCATGTGTCATCCTTGCACATGCTCACAAAATCCCTGATCACTACATTTAGCTCTTCAGTTCAAACACATTCAGCTATGGTGTGTAGAAAGGTCCTGACAGGGATGCTTATGTTTATTGAAAGAACTAGCAATTAGAAGACACTTTTATCTAAAGTGACTTATGTAGTTTACTTGTTACAGGTTTATTCCCCTGGAGTGGCTTGTGGTTAAAATAATATCCCAGATTCAATACAAGTTAAGCTCTATTGACAACATCTGTGGAGTGTTCTCGAGTTCTCAAGACAAGGAAAATTTAAGTACAATAGGAAAGGCATTCCAAAGAGTTTAAATTGTAAAATCCCCCTTCAACAATAAAACCATAATTAACCCTAAAACCTTAAATATGGGGTAAACAATCAACTACTATAAAACAATTACCTACAGTCTGAAGTACTGTACTAATTATTATTAGTTCAGGGGCATTTCCTCTGAGGAAGAAATCAGTGGAGAAACACTTTTACTGGATATTTGTAGGATTGACCTGTAGGTACGAGGGGAAGGCCTCCTCGAGTTTGGTTTTCTTCTTCCTGTATCTCTTCTTGACTTTCTCCAGAGGCTCGCTAACGATGGGAGTCCCATCCACAGGAGTGTCTGGTTCATTCCAACCTGGTGAAAAGATAAACTTGATGCAACAACAAAGAGTATTCACCAAAATAAATACACATCAAAACCTGAGATGTCCAGACCATACCTTCTTCCTTTCCTGTGAAGTTCTCTATAAGTGAGCTTGTGGAGTCTTTCCGACTGAGAGAACGCTTGCCTTTCCCCTGCCCTGCTTTGCTCCTCTGACGCACCATAAACCCACCGATACCTAAAGAGGGAAGATGGGGAACCAAAATATAATTTAGCTTAAAATAGTCACTTAAAAAAAATAATAATAAAAAAACAGCTGCAGGACCCCCAAACTAGGTGATGAATGCAATCAGGAATAAATAACGTGGGATCCTGACAGTGACGTCTTGACATTCATCTCCATAATTCAAGATGACGTATTAGCTTTGGGCCAGGAGAGGGTGATTCATCTTGGCTACGCTCCTGGAGCAACCATTTCAGGTAAGTCTATTTCTGGTTGTACCACATTGGCTGAGTCTGACCCAACAACCCCCACTCCACCACGGTTTACCGCATGGACACAGAATGAGGAGAGACATTTAGGTTGGTTTATGTACTGTAAACAGTGTAAACACTTCAATGAGAGGATACAAGGATAAGAAAAAAAATCAATAAAATACAAGACTATCCAAAAAAAGAGCACTTAAACACTGCTTCTCTAATCTCAATTTTTTTTTGTCATTTGTATGTATTCATCCCTTTCCAAAAAATGTGGGGGTTGTTTAAAAAACAAAAATAATGCACATAAGTCTATAATGTATGCATTTATATTAAAAATAAAGAAATGGGAGGTAGTGCTTAAAAAGGACATTACTTTAGAGAGATTACTTCTTTAGTCAGAAAAAAGCTCTAAGAGAATGCTCTTTCTGGAGTACTCCCCGACAAGGAGCTTTAAAGAGCAAAGCACTGTGGGATGCTATTTAAGGTCCAGAATTTGCAGGCGCACTATTTCACAGTCCAGTGGAGCTGTCCTTTCTGATACAGTAAGTGCACCTTTCTCTCTCGTTCTCTCACCAGGTCTGTACGGCTTCCTCTTCCTCTTCTTGTTGCTGTCGCTGCCGTCGGCCCCTTTCAGGTGGTCATCACAGTGCTCACGCTCGGGGCTGGAGTCAGATTTCCCATCACAGTCCATCGGGTTGCCCTCTGCAATGCGGCCAAACAACACAGAGCACTCTAGATGCTGACAGAATATTCTCTAAACCGCACAAAGATACATACACAAGAAATACAGTGTGCACGACTCACTAGACAGTGTGGTTCAGTAGTTGACTTTAACCGCAGAATTCACACACATAATAAAAACAGATCACACACATTTGCGTTCAATGCCATCTGACTTGTATAAAGATGACAAAAACAAAGAAAGGTGTAAAGGCGGGTGAAGGAAAATAACAGCAGAGGATCGTTTTGACAAAATTCTTGGCACATTCCACCAAAAAAAAAAATGTACTTAGTTTTAACAAAGGATGAAAAGAGAAATTTAATCTTCAACAAAATGTTCTATTGTTTTTTCCACTTCTTTTATATAACGTTCATAATTGATGAAGCCCTGTAATTAATGGGGTGTAAATCATGTGAATCATACGTTTAAGTCTTAGAATTCAACTTTTAACTGGAGCTGGAGTTATTCAAGACCTTTAGTTTAAAGTTGTAAATTGCCATTTTATATATGATATCTGGCAGTGAGGGTGTTTTAAACTGTTGGCCCCATTCCTCCTCATTACCCCCCGCCTGCTCTCTCAGACTGGCACTACGATGGAGGGGTTGGCCATTAATTCAGTTCGAGCCGCCCAGCCTCTGATCACTGGAAGGCCAAGGCAGGTATAATTTGCTGACTGCTGTTTTCAAAGGCTCTCTTCTCTCTCCAAGTCAGATTCATTACATGGCTCACCTTCTTGTCGATTTCTCTTTCTCTCAAATCACTCCACTCTGTTTTCTATATTTTCCAACAAATCTAATTCAAATAAAATCTAATTCAAAATATTACCAAAAACAACAATAGGATATCAATGATACTAAAAGAACAACCGTTTGATTCAGAAATGGTCCTTGAAAACAAAATCTAATGGTCTAGTGGTAGTGACTGACAAAATGTTTCTTTCTTCTTCCTTTTTTAAATTTTTTTTTTACAGAGCAGGGTGGCCAATATGCACAATATTCAATTTAAATGTGATGCGTGCAATGTTTTCACATTAAAACACTTTCTCTCATCATCCCATTTTAATATGTAGAGACAAGAATGTGAGTTTCTTTGAGCACATTAGGACTGACTCGGCCAGTGGTGTGGAAATGTCACCTTTAAGCACAAACACATTCTTTACCTCTACTGTCGCCCAAGTTTCCATCTCTGAAGAGCTCAGGCTGGGGGTCAGGGGGTGTTTGCAGCACGGCCACACTATTCTGATTGATGATTTTCAGCTTAAGTTTGGGTTTGGGTCGTCTGCGCCGGGCGGTCTGGACACATAAACTCTGGAGCTGACACAAGCCTGACTCAGTAAGACACACGCCATCCTGAGTGTAGGTCCGCTGGAATTCTGGCACAGAACAAGAACAGAACACAGCGATGCTGACTGCAAGAGTCCACCGAAACTGTTGCTCTGATGCTTCAGCAATTTAAGCAAACTACACAGCAAACTGTTGAAGCAAAGTGAAATGGAGAAAAAAAAAAAAGAATTTATACATACCATTTTCCTTGACTTTTGTAAGAATCTGTGCCACTACAGGAGGCTCGTTGATGTCCATGAGCTTTGCCACTGTGACACCTGTAACAACACATAAGCAAGATAGAAGCTTGACTTATTTCAAGTTAACACTGTGTATTCACAGTCATTTGTTTAGTTATTTATTGCAAAGAGGACAGTCTGGAGCCATTAAACGCAGATTACATTAACTGCTGCTTCATTCACATGAACAGGTTGCAGCTTGATTTAAAATTCAGCCCATCTGCTTTTTTTAATGAACCAAATTTTGCTGGAACAAAGTTTCATTGACCAAATCACTCTAGTGTCCATCTGTTACTGAAAAAATTGGGCATCAACATGCACATCAGCCGACTCACCCCGATTACTCCAGCGCTCCCTAGGTACGATAGGGCATTTTTGCTCAGCTGTGCAGCAAAAATCTGATTTTTTGGCTCCACACTTGCTGTTCTTGTTCTTTGCCCCCCGGCCGGTCCTGCTCCCCCCCCCCCCCCCCTCCCCCACCCTCCCCCCCTGCTTCCCCGTGCTTGAATCGGTTTTGGCTCTTCCGGCTTTGCTGGTTTTTTCTCTCCCGCGTCCCCCTCCTGCTGCTCCTCTGGCGACTGCGCGCGCAACATGTAGAAGATAGAGCCGCCCGCCCCCATCACTGGCGGGCCGGAGTGAGCCGCGACGAGGATCAACCGCAGTAGTTGAAGGAGCAGAAACGACTCTATTTTTGAGAGGAGTGGCATGATGAGTGCCACCACCTGTCCCACTGCGGCCTGGGATTCGGCTCTTCTCTCTGTAGCTGCCGTGCACACCCGACCTCCGTGATAGCTCGCACGCCCGCCATGGGGTAGGTTATCTGGCCATTCACAGTCGCTGGGTGCGACCAACGAGTATCTTTAGACAGAGTACACACGTGCAACACACCTGATGGAGAACAATGCAGTTACCGATATAAAATACATGAGCAAATCACGTTTTCCCAGAAACATACACTTTTAATCATAAACAACTAAATCCATTATTTTACACTAATTTTGTGGCCTTTCTGTGAATGGACACGACTCTTGTTTGCACATGGCTTAGCATCGACTGTGCTGCCTTAAAAATAAATATTTAAATGGCTCCAATCCAGCTAAAGCTCTGACTGAATGCGCCACAATGCACTGCAAACCCAGCTCTGTTTGAATGAGGATTACATGTGACATTACAGCAAATATGTAGGAAATCCCTTTCGATCTTGTTTGAAAACAGCTGCTAAAGATCAAGCGAGTGTTAGATGGGGAGAGAGAGAGAAAGCTAACAAAGCTAACAAAGAGGTGCTAAAGCATTGAGAGTGGGTGTGAGATTTAAATGGATGAAATTGAGAGAAAATGTCACAGACTCGTGAATCCATAGCACCTGTAAAGAAAATGTCCAGGTTATATTTCATTCCGAAATCAAGAACTATATTTTGCATAAAGAAACATACACTTACATACACTTTCCTCACAAATAAGTCCACATGACTAATGCACTATATTACAAGTGTTCTATAGCCATATTACAGCTTTCTCTGAGAAACAGTCCAAAATTCAGCTCATTATTTATGAAAAATGTTCCTTTCCACTGTAGCTCTCAAATATGGAGCTAAAATAGTCTTAAAATGAATGCAAAAGCTAACTGAATGCAAAAGCAAATTTGCGGGGGGGCGGGACTTAGGGTGCTTCACACTTGGTTCGCTTGCTGGTATGAACAAGTTCTATGCTCCCCCCCTCCCCCTGCCCGCTGGTACTGTGTTCATATTATTTATTGGTACGAATCGCGCGTTCGTTTTGTATCAAGCAGCAGCTGTTTACCCGTGCTTTAAGTAAAAAACGGGGGGGGGGGGGGGGAATTTTTTTTTGGTGCAGGAGCAGGCGGCAAACGCATAACATTTGTCCTCTGCACTGTCTATATTAGTTTTTGAACCGTTGTTTGTTTATAAGATGGGGTAACATAACGGCACTTACGTCTGTTTAGAATGTACTGCAAATGCTCAAAGAACGCTAAAGTGAACAGGAAATGAGATATACAACTCTCTGCGTCGCAGAAAAAAACAATAACGATTCAGTCACGCCGTCGGAAATGAGTAAAACACACACAAAACACACATTTTTCAAATAATACGTCAGTAAGAGCAGTTCACTTATGCGATTTGGTATGATTAGTTCACATCAGCAGGAAACCGTACGAGTTCACATGAACGTACCCAGACCCACCCTTTTTAACGACTTGGGTCGGTTCTCAGGTGCGCACGAGTCGGAAGAAGCGTCACATCATCCAAACGAACAGAACTCGACATCCATTGAACCGGGTGGCCCAAACGTGCAGTGTGAAAGCACCCTTATTGCAAATATAATAGTGCGTCAAATGAGTAATAACAATTCTAGCATCCAAAAGAAAAGTTGTGTTTACTAATATATGTGCGCAGCACGTGTGTATATTTATATATATATTTATATATATACACACACACACACTAGGGGTTGCGAATAATCGACTTCAATGCTGCCATGCCGCTAAAGGGGTCATATGATGCGATTCAAGTTTTCCTTTCTCTTTGGAGTATAACAAGCTCTTGGTGCATAAAGAAGATAAATTTGCAAAGACTAAAGTCTCAAAACCAAAGAGATATTCTTTATAAAAGTTAAGATTCAACCACGCCTACCTAAAATGGCTCTTTCTAACATGCCCCCACATATCTACGTTACTATGTGGGAAATATTAGCATAATGCGCCCAACTGTGCACGCAAGAAAGAAGGCGTGTTTCAGTAACCGCAGTTAGTGTTGAAGCAGCCATGTCAGGGAGACGCTGTGTGTTATTAGTCAAAAGCAAAAGCACTTTATTTGGCCTTCAGTAGATGCAATTAGGATCTCTAAGATCACTTACAGCAGAACAGCAATGCATTTTATGGACGACAGTTTTGTGAACCTAGGAGAGGAGGTAATTGACTTTGCTATGACAATCTGGCGCTACTGAATCAGCGACTGTAAGTATGTTTTCTTATTAGTTTAAGTATTTGCTACTGACTGTTCAAATGCCGAGTTTTGCGCTATCGTGTTTGTGTGGGTGTGAGAGAGAGAGAGAGAGAGAGGAGAGTGTGTGTGTGTGTGTGAGAGAGAGAGAGAGAGAGAGGGAGGAGAGAGAGAGAGAGAGAGAGAGAGAGAGAGAGAGACAGGGTCACAACCGTCTTAACCGTGGCTTGTGTACTGCAAACACATACCAGCTTCATCACTGTGTCTGTCACGCGACTCTGTTCCCCTTTCGGGCTCTGTCTTTACATTTATTTTGAAAGATGAGCTCGCGATTATGGTAAGGGACGTTACATTTACAACGAGTGCTTGTGGTGTTCGGCCAATAACAATGCACTGTGTCAGCTGGCCAATCAGATCAGACTGCACTTGTCGGAAGGAGGGACTTTGAAGAAAACAAAGCTTTTGAGAGAGGCGGGAAATAGAGGACCTACAATAATGTACAGTTTTGCAAAAATAGACGTGTTTTTGAACATTAAAAGCATGTCAACTTATTCTGTTACACCAATACACAAAATAATGATCTTTAAAAAAGCATCATATGACCCCTTTAATTGACGCGATAGTCGCTGTCCGTAGAGGCGCAACAGGATAAGAAATCTTTGAAGGACTTCCACCTTTACGCTCCGTTTCCAAACAGTTAAAATAACAAATAAATGCATACTCTGAAAGCGATCCACAAGACATGTGGGATTATATTACTGGATGCTCAAAATTAAACAGGAGAATGCACGTTTTAAACAGCCTATTGTAAAGGTAAATGAATCGCCGTTCTAATCTAATGCAGGCTGCACTGTAACGCGCACACATAGGCTACAGACAGTAGAGCGTACATCACGCGCACAGAATCATTCAGAGCGGAAATGTATAGTCAACACTGTTCTGTGATTTCTCAAAAAAATAGCTTAGAAACTTAGAAAGTTCTAGCATATATTTCGTAATATAAATTCAACTGCTTCAATTAGGAAAGAGACGCTGCCAGTAGAAGTGTTCACACACGCATCGCTCTCACAAGCATTAATATGAATGTATCTTACTCGTGCTATTTATCTGTACTGGATTGGAATGCGCAGACATACTGTGAGAAATATAAGACACACATACAAAAAGAACTGATAAGAAAAGCTGTTCTAGGGGCAATAGCCGTGTTTTGGGCAGCGCCGTTCATAGCCACGAGATGGGCACAAGGTGTTTATTCCATGGCTACAGACTGATTGTTCTAATGAAGTCTCAGAACTAGTCGACTTCGAATCGCCTTTGAATCACATAAAGTCGACTTCAATAAAGTCAGGAAGTCGTCAACCCATGATATAACATACATGTCATATTTAATAATTATATATATACACAGTATATATCTATATAAGAATATATGATTATGTAAATATGAATATATAGTCTACATGTAATTATTTCTTAAATATATACATGTATATGAGTGTATAATTATACACAGTACACACACATTGGATACACTCATAGATTTTCATGTGCCTATGTTAAGACTGTTTTTAAGATTTTTTTTTTCAATCAAAGCATTTGTGAATCATTATTAATTTTGAGGCTATTGTAGCTCCATACAAAAATTTCACTCCCCAACCTGCATATTCTAAACTGACAGGTCACATTCAGTTACAATACAAACAAGAAAACAATGTGTTAATTTATGCAATTAATATGGGCTTGCAAGTACTCTTGATGGTTCAAAAAAAGACAACGATGAAGACAGAGCTATGAAAGCACCAAACTGGGCTGCAGTCCAAAGCTGCATCTAATTTTAGCAAAGACTTCTGTTTGTGTGTGTGTGTACATACCACTTGCACTTCCAGCTGCCTTTGGGTACATTCTGCAGTGGTGGGTCCAGACAGTATGTGTGGTAGCTAATGTCACAGTCATCACAGAGCAGCAAGCGCCCGGGGTCATTGGCCTGCCCACATGCCTCACACACCGTGCACTCCAGACAGCGCCAGCCTTTACTCAACACCACTTTTGTGATCTAAAACAGACACACACACAAACACACACTTGAGGTCAAAGCACTAGTTTAAAGGGTGATGGAGGGTTATATATTTAACAGGCTATAATCTGGATGGATATAAGAAACACAAAGAACACAGCCGTAAGATGTCTCTAGAGTCAGAGTTATTTGTCAGAAGGATTTGCTGGCATTTGCAGATCAATTTATGTGGGTGGTGATAAATCAATCTAACCACATCATCCTGTACTAACAAGCACGTCCAGTACGCCTGCTGTTCACCAGCAACTCTGGGTTTGTACTCTACTGGGGAAAGGGACCAATTGATGAATATAATGAAGGAAAACTTCATATGCTTGACATGACAACTTGATAACCTATTTAAACATGCAAAGTTTGAGTTAACAGAATAGTTCATATAAAATTAAAAATTAAAATGAAATAAAATATAAATTCTGAAAGATTTGAGCATTTCTGTGCCTCTGTTAAAAGTCCACAAAACCAACACTTGGAACTTCAAAATAATCCATATGAATCGAGCAGTTTAATTCAAGTGTTCTGAAGAGACACAATCACTTTACATGATGAACACATTTATTTTAGGCTTTTATTCACATTGATTAACACGCATACATAGAGCATATTAAAATTAAAAGCTCAACTGTACTTGCTTGATGCATGAGAACCAATGAGGTTTTGTATGGTTGAGCTGACGTTGACCTAAATTAAAACTGTTTATCATATAAAGCAATCACGTCTGTTCAGAAAACTCTGAATAAACCACTAAATTCAACTGGATTGCTTCTTCAATATCTTAACAAACATTTTGAATCTTGTTAAGTCATAAAAAAATACAAAAAAGTACATACAGGTGCATCTCAATAAATTATAATGTCAAGGAAAAGTTCATTTATTTCAGTAATTAAACTAAAATTAAAACTCGTGCATTAAATAAATTCAATGCACACAGACTGAAGTAGTTTAAGTCTTTGGTTCTTTTAATTGTGATGATTTTGGCTCACATTTAACAAAAACCCACCAATTCACTATCTCAACAAATTAGAATATGGTGACATGCCAATCAGCTAATCAACTCAAAAACACCTGCAAAGGTTTCCTGAGTTTTCAAAATGGTCTCTCAGTTTGGTTCAGTAGGCTACACAATCATGGGGAATACTTCTGATCTGACAGTTGTCCAGAAGACACTCATTGACAACCCACAAGGAGGTAAGCCACAAACATTCATTGCCAAAGAAGCGGGCTGTTCACAGAGTGCTGTATCCAAACATATTCATAGAAAGTTGAGTGGAAGGAAAAAGTGTGGAAGAAAACGATGCAAAACCAACCGAGAGAACCGTAGCCTTATGAGGACTGTCAAGCAAAATCGATTCAAGAATTTGAGTGAACTTCACAAGGAATGGACTGAGGCTGGGGTCAAGGCATCAAGAGCCACCACACACAGACGTGTCAAGGAATTTGACTACAGTTGTCGTATTCCTCTTGTTAAGCCACTCGTGACCCACAGACAACGTCAGAGGAGTCTTACCTGAGCTAAGGAGAAGAACAACTGGACTGTTCCCCAGTGGTCCAAAGTCCTATTTTCAGATAAGAGCAAGTTTTGTATTTCATTTGGAACCAAGGTCTTAGAGTCTGGAGGAAGGGTTGAGAAGCTCATAGCCCAAGTTGCTTGTCCAGTGTTAAGTTTCCACAGTCTGGGATGTTTTGGGGTGCAGTGTCCTCTGCTGGTGTTGGTCCATTGTGTTTTTGAAAACAAACGTCACTGCACCCGTTTTCCAATAAATTTTGGAGCACTTCATGCTTCCTTCTTGCTGACCAGCTTTTTGAAGATGCTAATATCATTTTTCAGCACGATTTGGCACCTGCCCACACTGCCAAAAACACAAAAAGCTGGTTAAATGACCATGGTGTTGGTGTGACTGGCCAGCAAACTCACCAGACCTGAACCCCATAGAGATTATATGGGGTATTGTCAAGAGGAAAATGAGAAACAAGAGACCAAAAAATGCAGATGAGCTGAAGGCCACTGTCAAAGAAACCTGGGCTTCCATAACACCTCAGCAGTGCCACAAACTGATCACTTCCATGCCACGCCAAATTGAGGCAGTATTTAAACCAAAAGAAGCCCTACCAAGTATTGAGTACAGGTACAGTAAATTAACATACTTTCCAGAAGGCAAACAATTCACAAAAAATGTTTTTTTATTGGCCGTATGAAGTATTCTAATTTGTTGAGAGTGAATGGGGGTTGTTGTTAAATTGTGAGCAAATCAATCACAATTAAAAAGAACCAAACACTTAAAATACGTCGTCTGGGTGCATGAATTTATGTTAATCCACAAGTTACAATTGGATGGGAATTATGAATAAATGAAGACTTTTCCACAAAAACATTCATTTATGGAGATACACCTGTATATATCTAGATAATCGATATCGATTATATAATATATATCTATAATATATAATACGTTTTCGGCTGCAGCTCAGAAAACTCAGAGTAAAACCCTTTCATTGCAGGCCAACAGTCGCATTTGTCCTTTTGTGTAAATTTTTCTGTTGTGGGTTTTTGTTAAGGGAGCCAAAAGCCTCCAATTTTAAAAGAACCAAGACTTAAACTACTTCAGTCTGTGTGCATTGAATTTATGTAATACAAGAGTTTCACAATTTGAGTCGAATTACTGAAATAAATGAACTTTCACGACATTCTAATTTATTGAGCTACACCTGTATATATATACGATATATAGAATATATCATATAATATATATATATATACTTTTCTCGCGCAGTCAGAGTTAAAACAACTTTCATTGCCATGAAAACGTAGCATTTTTTCCTTTGTGTTAAATTGAAAAAGAAAAGTCAACTGAGTTTAGAACAGCATGAGGGTGAGTAAATAGAAGCATTTTCATCAATTATCTTTAAATAAATGTCATTGTATCTAGGATAAGAGCAATTATCTTCAGCAGCTGTGATTGTTAATAGTCAGCTGTTTGCACAGACCAACTGGATGATTGAATGAGAGGAAGACAGCTCTTTCACAGGTGCTCGGCTTAGACATCAGAATGCATGACACCTGGCCATGACATTTGCCTGTTTGATACTAAAAAAAAACTAATTCTGATGGGACAAGATGTTGTAAAATAGCTGATAAATGTGCACCTGTGAATATCCATCAGCTAAATTCTATTCTAATGTACTAAGCTGAAATAAAACAAGGAAGAAGTGTATGTTGCTTGGCAACCTTAAACAGCCTGCAAATAAGCTAATGAACTACATTATGGATTCCCAACAAGGGGTACATACATGTTCCCTCAGGTGGTACTTGCAGATTCCAGGGGGTAAAAAAAAGCAAAAAACTAATTGCTATTTAAAATAAAATAACAGGGCTCTCAAAAATAATAAATTATTATTTAATCTCATGACTTTTTTGGTAGGGAAAATCTTAACACATTTAGTTCACTTTTCAAGTTTTAAGAAACACATTTTTGGTTTGGTTTTGATGAAGGGGTACTTACTGATGGAGTTTGCAGGGGTAAATAAGAAAATAAATATCAGGATACACAAAACTATATTACTGTGGTTATTATTAATAATAATACATTTATAGAACTCTAGTGTTCTTATCATATTGCTGGTGCTGCCACTCTCCACGACTAACAATCACTTTAATGCACCACCGCCACTTGAGGTTTATTACTTTAATTGTTCTTAATCAGGCTCACACTGAATTTCCGTGCACAGAACTCCACATTAATCTCAACAGATTTCAGAATCTGCACTGGGAATATGAGGGGGGAGATCAGTAGAATCCATCTGGGCCTCTTATATTAAATGAAGATCAGGACGTT